>JARGSG010000266.1:0-121419 GCA_030374805.1 Gracilaria gracilis | reverse complement strand
ATGAATTCACATCGGTACAGCAATGCTTCCTAAAAGTATTTACAAATCGAAGCGGAAAGGCGCACAGCCATGTCTGACGCGCTGAGTTGGCACAGTAAGGCTCCACGCGATGGCAAACTCTTGGAATTAAATGTGTGGCGCAGAGCGCCGCGTAAGTTTGCTTGCAGCTCTCAGTTTGGCATGCAGGAGGCTTCTTCCTCCACAAGGAGACAAAAGATCGTTACGGTCACAGGCTATTGGCGGCAGCCACGCGGTGTTTGTTGGCAATAACGCAATCCTGTGATGCGAGATCCACTCTCGAGGTAGTCTCGTAGAGCGGCCTTGAGCTGGATACAACAAAAACGAAGGCGTCGCCCGTTGAAAGCCCATCGATGACAGCTGTGCTCACAAGCATTACTGACAGTATAATATATATACATATTATGTGAGCTTTTTCTTGTTTGAGTGGATAGCAAAATACCGCAGACGCAATTGCTGGACACGGTTGCTTGCGTTTTATCTCTGGTTTCATGGCACTTTCTTAGAAAAAATAACAAGGCCCCCTGACCAGTGCTTTTTGTCCGCATGCGCCCCTGCAGGCCGCTGCGCCGTCTGCTGCAAGTTTGCGCTTGTGAACTTGTATTTTGTACTCCTCTCTTGTTCTGTCGAGCTCCCTTTGCCTACAGGGTTACACTGATCTCGGCAATGACATGCGCTTCCTCCATCGCCGCCGTGCGAACACGGCTTTGCGGAAATCTTGCTTGCTGATCTCTGAACCTTGCTTAAAATAATTCGTTTGCGTGGCTCCACTATAGCAAAGATGTTGTACGTGTACAGTACTTGCATAGTTTCTACGCTCAAATGAGAGCTGCAGTCAAATATTCGAATGTTTGGAATCTTGACCAGTCATGTGATTCCACTTTTTGAAAGCTGCCTCTTTCCCCGCTTTGAATGATGTCAGCATTCTTGACTGGCATCCCAGTTCAAAGTGTTGATTGCATTCAAACTTTGAATGCTACATCACTCAAAGTTTGACTGATTTTCGACTGTACACGTAGTAAATCCCTTTGGAACACATCGCACACACGTACACATGTCAGCAAAAAACTAACAATATCATATTGCATTTGAATGATTTTTGACTGTTTGACTGGTTTTTTGTGAAATTGAAGCATTTTCTCTGAGTAGCAGTCAAAAATTGAATGGCCTTTTTTCTAAACTTTCGACTGGGAGCAGCGGGAAAATGTCCTTTTTGGAAATATATGGCATACCTGCGGCCGGCGCGGCGCCGGGCGCAGGTTAATTCAAAACGACATGCCCTTTAACCTAGGTGCACTCTCAGACTGCCCCATTTTTATCGCAAAGGCTCCTATAGGGATACAAAACTTGCAATTAGCTAAATATGCCAAACTAATTTAAGCAAATCCAGCTAGAACAGTAGCTTTGGCTACTGTTCTGGAGATCTACCGCAATTGTTTGTAAATTTTCAGTTCTTAACGCTATGCATAGATCATACTCAAATTCTAGCCCAAGACTGTATAGAAAATCAATAATTCATTTAAAACAAGCGCCTTGTCACACATAACCGTTGAAATACTCTTAGCATGCATGATGTGATCGCAAAGCTCCTACTACGGAAGCAAAGCTAGGTGTTTTGATCTAAAGTGCACAATTCTCAATCAAAATCTGCTTAAAAATTAGAGGTCTGCATGTTTTTGGTAATCTCTTTCGAAATTGGCGGGGTGGCAAAATCTACCGCTTATATATAGAAAGCTTACAACTGTTACAAAAGTAATGCCACTGAGGTGCATATTTTGATCTACAAATGCGCCGTGTCACACGGCGCATTTTTCTGTCTTTCTGGACAGACACCTCGTTTGCATCATTTAAGTACCAACAAATGAGAATGCAAGGAAAAAAAAAATCCAGAGTTTCCCAGATTTGGCTTTGTAACTAGTTTGACTCCAAAATTTCCTTTTCTTCATATTAACCCTCTACAAAGATTTTATCCTCTTCGCACCAAATGCTTGGTACTGTGAAAAACGCCTATCTCTAAAGACTATTTTAAACCTGTCGTATGCAAAGTAAATTAGCAAATTAAAAAAATAAAACGAAAACTCAAATGAGTTTTGGTTTAGCATCCTAAAAACGATTCCAAAAAGAAATTCTTTTTTCACAATCGAAACTGTTCTCAAAAGAGCTTTGCGACCATTTTCTTTGAGAAGCCAGCTTCTCGAAGCGCTGATTGGATCACAAAAGCACTAATATTTAACAGTAGAAAACAAACACACTCTAATTTTCTTGTCTGATACTTAACCACAAAAAAACGAATTAACTATTTTCTGGATTAACGTAAGTCCGAGAAAATTATAAAATGACTTTTGCAGATTTTGTCTATATTTTCTACGTTCACTGGCTCAAGGCTAAATTTCATACCGAAAAAGGCTTTCTGTGATCCTGTTACAGACCGGATTTTTTTGGTGGAAGCATGTCCTTTTATTATTGTCTATTTCTCTATACCATCAAATGTTCATTGTTGTTACAACCAGTTTATACGTACATAGTTTCTAGTAAACGTTTTGAGGTTGTATTGAGCACGAATTGTTTGAGAACATTTTCTCGAATAGAATTTTTCTCCCTGCACCAAATTCCGTGAAGTCGTTATGCCTTCTAGCAAGAATAAATATTTTGCTGCTCATCGACGTAGATTGAGTTACAATTTTCACACCAACCCTAATGTCCCGTCGTCTTGTATAAAACAGTTGATCACACGAAGCATAAATCATGATGATTCCTTTAATGCGAATGACTACGTGAGTAAGCTATAGGGCTTTGGGCTCTTTTTCAGAAACATGCTTCTCAAAGTTCTCATTTTTAAAAAAAAGTAGGACCGCAAAGGTTAAACTGTACTGTTAATCCTTTGGGTTTATCTTACATGTATCTATGGTTTTTCAAAGATACGTACACCCCGTGACTGCAAAAGATTTGGGGCACACTAATTAAGGTAACAAAATTAAGGCAGGGGCACAATAACCAATGTGGGTCACAACAAATAGTTCATTACACTATTTACGGTTGTTGGTGATATATGAAGGACAACACTTGTAAGAGGAGGTTTTGAGGACTTAGTGAATTTTCCGCATTGATGCGTAGAGTCGATATATGAGCTGTACCGCCGCTGGCGGGGTGTTGTGGTCAGACGGTTTTTGAGGTTGTCACGTGGGATGCACGGCTTGCACTACCGCCCAGCGGGCGCGACGGGAACACGTGTTGCACGGATACCCAGGAGGCGATGCCACCAGCATTGCTGTATTTACTAGATATATTTGATACTTTATCTGGCCGGCGCGCCCACTGTCAGGGGCCGTGCCAAGCCCACTACTTAGTAGGTTGAGCTATGCTCCCTCAGTAAATCACCCTTGTCAAGCAAGGGCTTCCTGGCTTTAACTATCACGCCTTCGCAGACTTTTCACCTCCAAGTGGAGTGACAACCGCGTTGTTCACGTAGAGTTACCCACCTTTATGGCACTTAGAGTATTACCACTGTATTTGTGTGTTGTCTCGACTACTGTCGTATAATTGCCCCAGTATTGGGTTTTGTTTGTGTATTACGCACCTATCCCCACTTTTATGGACCCCTTTGCCCTTTTTTGGGTTTTTTGTACTGCCCACTCTCACGTGGCTCGCCGTCCGACATCGTGTCGTCGCCGTACCACTCTTACGAAACTCAGTCTTTCAGACGGCTCTTCGCACATGTCCCTACACGGTACCCGGTCCGCACTGTACACTCCGACGCTCGTCGTGATGGTTTGACCTCGGTTTACACCCGACTAGTCGTGTCATTCCCGGAATGCTCCGTTCACTGTGCTACCTCCCCGAGAGGAAGATTCCGAACATCTTCGTGGCTGTTTTGCTTTTCCTGCCAAAGGCGTTGCACTATAAAGTGGTCTACAAACCTAGAAATCGTGCTTTTGGATTGATTCCGAAGTTTGGTTCATTCTCGAGACTTCTCTCGTATCGTTTGTCTCTTTTAGGAAGTTTATTTGAATCCCCAGCCAATTGGCTGTCGGTTATCACGTCATACGGTTGTTTTGATTATGTCGTCATCGGATCGTCCGAAGACGCGCAGTCAGACTGGACGCACGGATTTGCCGCTTCCCTCGCGGATCCCGACCCGTTCACGGTGCCGTACTGAATGGGTACCGGATGCCGACGTCGCTCCGACAATGCCTAAACCTCCGCCCACGTCGTTGATTAACCCTCGTCGGGGTGATGGTCCGGCTCCTGCCGTTGCTGGTCCCGCCTCAATCGTAGGAGGTACGGTCCCTTCCGTAGCTCCCACTTCGGAGACACCTCTGAAGGCTACTGTCAATGACACCCCCCACTTAACTATGGAAGAGCAGTTCCGCTCATTGCGGGCTGCCCACGCTACCCTTGCTAAGGAGCTTTCTTCTCTTCGAAAGAAGGTGGAGGATGCTGCTTTGCAGACTATTTCTGAGGATTTCCGCGTATTGCGTGGTGATGTCAACTTTCTTCTTGAGGCTTTTGGAGGACCAACTCTCTTCGTGGAGGACGTGGCTGAGAAGTTCACTCGCCTCCGCACCCGTCTGGAGACAATCGAACATACTGTTCTTGCTGGAGCTAACCCTCTGGCAGAGCCAGCCACTGTCTCCTATCGGGGTAAGAAGGCCAGTATTCCCAAGGCACGCAAAGAGCGGAAGGACTACGATTCTGACTCTTCAGTTACTTCACGGTCTTCTCGTCGGTCGTCTGGGACGGACACGTCCGACTCGCCGTAGAAGACGCCCCTCGTGAGCGTTCATCTCGCTCAAAGCGGTCATCGGCCACCAAAGTGTGATCCGCGCCCGCACGAAGGGAAGGAAGCACTCTGGATTGAAAGAGTTGAAGCCTACTAACCCTCTTTCTAAGAATCTGTTCTCGTACTGGTATTACCGTTTGCAGAACTCTTCTTTGGACCGAACCCCCGGGGAACCGGAAACGTTAAGTACTGCGTCAAGCGAATGCAGCTCTCACTTCGAAACCAACTGTTCTCGGGTGAGGACCCCATTTTGGTGTTGGATTTCCTGGCATACTTTGTAGCGGAAGCAGACATCCTGGGGATGAATGAAGGACAGGCGTTTGTCGCGCTGCCTTATTTCCTGCGTGGACTGGCAGAGGATCAATACAACTCTGTAAGAGGCTCGTCACGTGCCTCCGAAGGAGGGTTACCTGCTGGCCAGAACCAGTTCACTACCTTCTGAGCTCCAATGCCACTGGCTCTGCGATCCAGTCGGCCATCCTTGTTCTGTGAGATACGAAACAACGCCCTGGCGAAACAGAACCGATTACTCGGTGCGCTTGAATAAGGCGTTCCACCGTAGTGGTAATGTTTATTCCGCTCAAGAGCGTTGTACAATGTTTGTCGACGGGCTCGACCCGGCTATAAGGACCTTGGTTGCCCGCCGTCCGGAAGAGATCCGTAAGATTACGGATTTGGAACTTGTGCAATACGCACGCGCCGAAGGCGACGCGTTGCGCGCAAGAGTCCTGGCAAGCCGGTCAAAGTCCGTTAAAGCGTTGATGTTAAAACCAGGAACCCCGTCTGCATCGATGATGGCTGATGAACACTCCAATCGGGACTATGATCAAGTCCAGTTCGCCCGTAGTGACGTGTTATCAATCCCGACTACGGAGCTCCCAACCACCGCAGAAGCGTCGTACCAAACGGCGGCGGATGATACACTGCTATATACAGACTCGAACCGTGTTCGCCCACCTCTTATCCCGTATGAGAATGGCGGAACTCGCGGTTCGCGGCCTGGCTGGCAGGACTCCCGCTCGGCAGTACGATTCCCGAACGCTCGGAATGCGAACGCTCCTCGTGGATTAATCTGTCACCTCTGTTACACTCGAGGGCATACGTCACCGCAGTGCGTTTTAACCATGCGTGAATGGTCTCAAGTCATCGCGAATTATGAAGCTCTCTTGTCTGAGAAGAAATTTTGGGTCCTGATGGCATCGTACATCCGCGAAAAGATGGACATTCCACGCAACATTGCGGCTCCGATTGCCCAAAACATGGTGACCTCACACCGTCGTGTCGTTATGGAACGAACTGCAGAATCCTCGGCCACGGCAGCCCTGGATCCGGTGGTCCAGAGTTCGGAGCAGCCACCTCCGGCGGAACCCGCCCAGAAAAACTAAATTTGGGAGTCTCCCCTCTTGGAGAGGCGCCCTCAGAGTTGAGGCTGAAGGCGCCTGAGACGTCCCTCCCTCGCTCCCCGGTCCGAATCCTCTCGAGGAAGCAGCCCGTCGAAGACGTGAACTCGGAACACCTTGGTGTTCTGCGTCGTCCGTGGATACGGGTAAGAAATAACCGGTTCCCGGATGGAGTTATGGTGATGGCCAAACGCAATTACAAGGTGTATGCCGACCTCGGCCTTTCACCCCAGTTCATGCTGCGATTTCTCACTGTCTTAGATACAGGTGCTGGTCCGAATTTCATCGTGGAGACGACTTTACCGCCGACACTGCGGTCACAGATCCGCCGTAACGTGATACCTGAAGTCGCTGACGCGAATAACAACCCGTCGTCAAGGGTTGGAACAATTGAGTTGGTAATCCACTTGGGTTCATGCGTATTCAAGCTCGACGTCGTCGTATGCCGGACCTTGGCTGGCCCAGTCATTTTGGGTTGTGACTTTTGCGACCGCTTTGTTGAGGCCATTAGGCCCCGCCAGAGGCGGGTGGAAATGGAAGATGGGTCATCGGTACCGATTGTTCGTCGTCCTTTGAGGTGTGCCTCCAAGAAGCACGTACCTCTCCCTGCAGCACAGGAGGCACCGCCGAATTCTCGGGAATCCACGAAGCTTCGTGTTGCGTCCGCTACTCGCGTGCCCCGGAGTCTCAAGTATGGGTACCGGTTAATGCCCGTCAGTACGGCTTACGAATCGTCCAACCACTGCCGCGTCGTTGTATGATAAATACACTCTTGCCATTGCCAATGGTGTAGTCCAAGTGGTACCGGATAACCCGTTTTACGTGCTGATTGTAATTTTGGCAAAACAACCCAGTATCTGGTAAAAACCAAGTCATTGGCTCCGTTATGCCTCACCCAACTGCGTTGGTACCGACGAAGATGACAGCCGCCGATGTCCTCCGTCTCGCTCACTCTAAGGAAAGGGAGGAGGTCAAAACTCAGGCACCGAGTCGCTCGGGAAACGCTACTGCGAACACAGAGAAGAATCGCGTCGCAACGAGTTATGATCGGTTGGACCCAGTGAAGGAGTTGGAGTACCTTGATCTCGGACATGTTATGGAGTCACACCGCGAGAAACTGCGTGAGATGTTGCGTGAGTTCACCACTATGTGGGACGGTTCGCTCGGAGAGATAGATGCCACGGAGCACCGGATTGATTTGCTTCCGAACTCTCGGCCGATAGCCCAACACCCCTACAGGGTAGGGCCTAAAGCTAGAGCAGAAGAGCGGTTCCAGGTGGATACAATGCTCCGCGCAGGCGTCATTGAACCAGCACATTCGCCGTGGGCATCTCCAGTCGTGCTGGCACCAAACCGGATGGTTCCTTGCGTTTTTGCATCGACCACCGTCGGCTGAACGCTGTCACCGTCAAGGACGTGTACCTAATCCCACGTATGGACGAATACATCGATTCACTCGGAAACACGACCGTATTCACGGCACTAGATGCTAATTGGGGATACTTGCAGGTGCCTGTCAGAGAGCAGGACCGTGAAAAGACTGCCTTTGTCTGTCATCCTGGCCTCTATCGTTTCAAATGGATGCCCTTTGGTTTGACAAACGCTCCCGCTACTTTTCAGCGTGCTATTGATATCCTACTGGCCCGCTTCAAGTGGCATACGTGTCTCGCCTACCTCGACGACATCATCGTCTTCTCAGATAATCTGGATGATCACCTCACCCATGTTAGGGATATAATGGCTACCTACGGGACGCCGGAATAACACTCAAGCTGAAGAAATGCGAATTCTCACGGGATACTGTCAAGTATCTGGGTCACATAATCCGTCCTGGACGACTCATGATCGAAGAAGCTAGAGTGAAGTCGCTGAAGCAGTAACGGAACCGCGGACGCAAACCAAACTGAGATCCTTTCTTAGATTGGTCAACGTCTCCAGACGGTTTATTCCCAAACTTCGCAGACATTGCGGCACCCCTCAACGCGCTATTGCGGAAAGGAAAACCGTCGAAGCTGGAGCCGTTCACACCCGTTCAGACGGAAGCCTTTAACTCTCTCATAGAGGGAGTTACTTCAGCACCGGTTCTATCGCTGCCGAAGCCGGGACTTACCTTCACCGTTGATATGGATTCGAGTGACTACCAGGTAGGTTGGTGCTTTGTTCAGACCACCCCTGAGGGGAAAGCAAGCCAATTGGATACTGGTCCCGTTCGTTGAACGTGCATGAGAAGAATTACTCCGTTTCGGAGAAGGAATGCCTCGCCGTGGTATGGGCGCTGTGTACGGTACGCCCCTACCTAATGGGCGCGCACTTCACCGTTTACACGGATCACTCACAGTTACGATGGCTACAATCCATATCGGAGCCTTCTGGCCGCTTAATGCGGTGGAGACTGCACCTTGCAGAATTCGACTTTGACGTCACCTACAAGAAGGGCGTCAACAACAAGCAGGCAGGCGCGCTTTCGCGGCTCTCCACCACGGGGGAGGCTCTACCCATCGATGAAGAGGAGATTCCCTGTTTTACAAATGGAAGATACCTTGCTGTGCGGAGGAAATGACGTAGAAGAGTCCCGGCCGATGATACGGAGTTGGACCAGGAACTGGATGAGTTACTCGCTGCCAGCGAACCAGAGAAACCCCCACCAGGGAACTTTGTGCCCGTCACGACGGAAGAGATGATTAGAGAACACTACAGAGATCCCTATTGCACGAAGATTCGGGCACAACTCAATGAAGGAGCTAACCTCCCTTTTCAGGTGAATGAAGTTGGATATCTCGTTCGCACGGTGACCGGATCTCCACAGATAGTGGTACCATACGCCTTACAGTCGAGGTTACTACACGTATTGCACTACGCCAAGCTGAGTGGCCATGTGGGTGGAAAGAAGCTTTACCTTACTCTCCGCAGGAGGTTCTATTAGCCAGCAATGGCTGTAGACTGTTACGCAACTCTGCGGTTCTGCTCCGAGTGCGCTCGGAATCGCGTCAAGCTCCGCCGCCATGCGACGAAGTTGAAGCTGTTCCTCGCAAGGGCGTCGTTCGAGTTCGTAGCTATCGACATTCTCGGCCCGTTCCTCGTTACCAAGCGGCGCAATAAGTTCTTACTCGTAATAACGGACCGTTTTTCGAAACTTGTTCGTACTGTGCCGTTGCGCAGAATCTCGTCGTTGACGGTGGCGCAAGCCTTTTTAACTCACTGGGCATTTGTCTACGGTCCGCCGTTTAACCTACTCTCCGACAACGGGAAACAGTTCGCCTCACGATTTTTCGGGGATGTGTGCAGAATTCTGGACGTCAAGAATCTCTTTACGACCACCTACCACCCCCATTGTAATGGGCCGGCTGAACAGTATAACCGGACACTGTTGGCCGCTCTCCGTTCATACGTAGCTGACCACCCCACTACGTGGGACTTGTTCACCGATGCGCTAACATTTGCGTATAATACTCAAGTACACCGTACAACGGGGCTTACTCCATTTGAACTGGTTCTTTCTCGTACTCCACTACCTGTGGCACTCAAAACACAGCCTACGCTGGATCAGTTTCCTTCTCAAAAGGGATAACGTGACGACTGGAAGACCTGAGTTTCACAGCTGGTCCTCGCCGCACGACGGTCAATGGCGCGCTCACAAGCCGCTTATAAGCATGATTTCGACACGCGAGCATCAACCAAACCGCCGGCCCTTAGAGCAGGAGATTATGTTTTCATCCGTAAGGAGTACTGGAACCGAGGCAAGGAGAAGCGCCCCAAAATCTCACCCGTCGCGGACGGACCGTTCAAGACGATTGCGGTTGAACCCGACATTGTCGTTGTCGAGATGGATCAAAATCATGAACGCATCTCCCACGACCGCGTGGTGTTTGCACCCCCGCCGACGGATGCCCAGAGTACTGGTGAGCCCTCGACCGCTACAGCGGAGACAAAACCCACAGGCCTCACTGGTTTGCTTCGCTCTACAGAGTTGCCGCACCCGGACAAGGGACTCTCTGACCTGCCGTTTTATCGGATCCTGACCGTTTTGGTCCTGCGTTGAATTCGTCCCCGCCACGCGGCGTAATTACTCGCGCTCTCGGCGCCTCGTCAATTCCACCCCATACCGCTCCATCTAAGGTGGAGGAGGAGCCCTCTCATCGCCATCGCATGGATAATTCCGCGCCTTCGCGTGCTGAACCACGTGCTACACGGGATAGTGAAAGGACAACTTTACCAAAGCAGCCCTCCTGGGCCCCCGGTATACCGAAGTTGCCACCCCCTGGACACGCCGCAGTGGACTCGTCAGTTGCGCCCCCGGAGCGCGGAACAGCACCGAATAAGTTCAGCCTATGCCGGCGAAGCCGTTGTCTACAGCGAGTAAGGCACCCGGAGACCGGAGCCCCGCTCACGATACTGGCACACCGCCCGAGACGCAGGTGAGCTCGCACTTCGTGAACGGAGAAGTTACGTCAGCAACGCAAGATCCAACCGCACCCGAGGCGGGCCACACCGTGGATACGTTGCCAGATGTCCCGCAGGGGAGCCCCACCCGTGTCACACGGAGCACAGTTGTGTAACACGAACTTTCAACCGGGGGCCCGAGCTCGCAAGTTATTGCGCCAACTCTTGTAAACAGGGAGGCGGAACACGCCACGGCGCAGGGCACTCACAGCCAATCGTTGCCATCTTCACGTGCACGCACGGCGAAGCCGGTCGAAGCTTGGCAACGGCCAACTTTTCCGCGTCGGCTAGGTACTCCACCACCGTCCGAACGGCCGCCACCACGCAAGCTCGCGGTACGCCCACCAGGCACCCCCGCACGGGAAGGAGCTACACTGACAGGCGGGAACGTGATTCACGGTACCGCGAGACGCTTGACCGTTGACCGACCCGTGGGAAAAGACCGCGCGAGCGAGACTGGGGACACCACTCGGTATCACCCTAACGCACCCACTGCCGATGGAGAGACCTCTCAGCCGCCCACTGATGTCGTGACAACACGGCAAGGCCGGGAAGTCTTCCGAAAGGAGTTTATAGTTGACCACATCGTGGGGCATTCTTACTACCCGATGGGGTACATACAGTATCTCGTCCGTTGGTACGAATTTCCACCCAAGGCTAACTCGGACGAGCCCACTGAGCATCTCCCACGATCTAAAGTGGTGCAGTACCATCGGCGTACTTTCACGGGACTCCCGGCTACGATCGACCACGCCCAAGTGGGATAGTGCGCCCCGAAGGGGAGGAAATTGAAGCAGAGCAGGAGAACTGGAAGCAAGAAGAGGAAGGAACACTTTTGAAAGGAAGCAATACGTCTTAGACGGAAGTAGTTTTATTGTCCAGCAAGGCTAGTCCCTACGACACCGCCGATTAGCGGGAATCATGAGGAAGAGAAGACTAGGTCCCAGCTCCCTGGTTGGAGCTACCCGGAGCACCGTCGCCGCTTTTCCCATTACTGGGATTGGATCCGCCAGCAAGACGTGCCGCAAGGGCGTCTCGCATCGCGTCGAGGTTGCCACTTGTGACATTTGCAGACAAGCCCACTCTGCGGAGGAACTGCGCAATGACCGTGGCTTCGTTAGCACCCCCACTGGGAGACGCCAGTACCTCGGTCACCTCCGGCTCGTCCGGTAGAGTTGCCACAACCTCAGCCACCCCTGAAGGGTTCGGCGCAGCCGTGTTGTTCGTCACCGGCGCCGCCGCGTCGTTCGACCCGTTGGTCGCCGCCGTAGCGGAAGGCTGGACCTCCATGACCTCGTCACTCGACTCAATGTCGGGCTCGTCGTCCATCATTTGGTCGTCGTCACCGCCGTAGACGTGGTAGAAGTCTTCCGCGTCGACGAACCCAACTGGATGCCTGTAAGGTATATATCTCGGAGCCATCCGGAGCGCTGCCGCCTCAGTAGCGGCTATCTCTTGCACCTCCCACGGGTTGAAGAAGATGAAGTCACCCGCCAATGGCGTGCGTCGTCCCGGAGACCGGTCAAAACCCCCATCCTCATGGCCGCGTCCGCTTTGAGCGAACGGCACACTAGCCCAATTTACACGGTCGATCACATCGAGCAAACCACGAACTTCTTCGGCGTTGTTTTCACCTCCAATTGGATGGATTCGTAGGTCAAGTTCCCGGATGGCCGCGCGCAGGCGAGGCGGAATATACCACAGTCGATACTGGTCGTAAGCCTCCCATAAGAGAAAGGCCACTGTGCGGACTACCCATTCTGTGAGCACCACGGACCACAGTCAGGAATACGGATCCTCGATGAGGTAGGAGTCGAGGTAGTAAATGACAGGGGGGAGCTCAACGTAGCTCCCTTGGCATACTTCAACCGTGGCCCACCATGTTGTAATGGGAACGTAACGGCTCTGCCGGTGGCTATGGCGGATGCCGTTAATCTCCGTATTCTGATACGGGACGAGAAACCCGAATCGGGAACGTGCGCGCCGCTCATCGTGGATGAAGCTCTGCAACCACCGCGAACGAGATTCCCGGCGAAGATATCGGAACTCCGCTCGGAAGATAGGATGAATCCAACACGACGCCGCTTGGCGTACAGTAGGTCTTCCTCGCCAAGAGTATGTTTCGATTCCCGCCAGGTGGTCGCAATACGAAATCTTGCCTTGCGTACGGTACAACCGGAGATCGAAGCTGATGTTATCAGGGACTAGGAACTCAAAGTTCGCCAGGCCTTGCCGTGCATATCCAAGGCGGACCAATGCCGCCTGAGCGGAAGCCAGTGATTCGCCGGAGCGCCTCAGCACCGCGTTGGACGGAACGGAAATGCGTCGTCGCCAATCCCATGAGGTGGTGACAACCCACGGTAGGTTACCGGGAAGGCGATCATTTCCGTCGACATATGACGCGATGAGTGTCTCGTCAAAACGGCTGTTGGGTGGAACCACGGAGCGTTCCGGAAGGCTACCGCGTTGAGGTGCGGGTTCACGACGACAAGTTGGTCGTAGGTCGGCCACGGCATCGCTTGCATGACGTGCCGCTGCGGCACCTGTCCGACAAAGTGAATGTGTCCGCCGCCGGCGTTGTTCGACTGAAATGCGCCCGAGGCATTGCCGCTCTGCGGAAGAGAAGCTGACCGGAAACCCGTGAAGAATCCCTGGTTAGGTTGCTGACCGCTCATTAAGCTTGGAACCCGGGGAGTCGGAGGGAGGTTGAATCGATGGAGGGAGGTTGATTCGATGGAGCTCGAGAGCGAGAGGAGAGCTGTTGGGAACAGTAGAGGTCTTTGCAGGAGCGAGTGGAGTGTTGAGAAGTAGTGCGGGTTGGTCTTCGCAAGGCAAGAGGGCATCCGAGGTACTCGTGATTGCGCTTTTATGCCCTACGTTCGGAGCTTGACCCGCCATCACGGCGTTGTTTTCGCTCTTAAGGAGGGGGATATGAAGGACAACACTCGTAAGAGGAGGTTTTGAGGACTTAGTGAATTTTTCGCATTGATGCGTAGAGTCGATATATGAGCTGTACCGCCGCTGGCGGGGTGTAGCGCTCAGACGGTTTTTGAGGTTGTACACGTGGGATGCACGGCCTGAGCTACCGCCGAGCGGGCGTGACGGGAACACGTGTTGCACGGATACCCAGGAGGCGATGCCACCAGCATTGCTGTATTTACTAGATATATTTGATACTTTATTTGGCCGGCGCGCCCACTGTCAGGGGCCGCGCCGAGCCCACCACCTAGTAGGTTGAACTATGCTCCCTCAGTAAATCACCCTTGTCAAGCAAGGGCTTCCTGGCTCTAACTATCACGCCTTCGCGGACTGTTCACCTCCAAGTAAAGTGACAACCGCGTTGTTCACGTATAGTTACCCACCCTTGTGGCGCTTAGAGTATTACCACTGCGTGTGTGTGTAGTCCCAACTACTGTCGTATACTCGCCCTAGTATTGGGTTTCGTTTGTGTGTTACGCACCTATCCCCACTCTTGTGGACCCCTTTGGCTCTTTTTGGGTTTGTTGTACTGCCCACTCTCACGTGGCTCGCCGTCCGACATCGTGTCGTCGCCGTTCCACTCTTACCAGGCTCAGTCTTGAGACCGCTCTTTGCACGTGTCCCTACACGGTACCCGGTCCGCACTGTACACTCCGACGCTCGTCGTGACGGTTTGACTTCGGTTTACACCCGGCTAGTCGTGTCATTCCCGGAGTGCTCCGTTCGCTGTGCTACCTCCCCGAGAGGAAGATGCCGAACATCTTCGTGACAGTTTCGCTTTTCCCGCCAAAGGCGTTGCACTACAATATACTCCGAGCTCACCATGACGTACAACTTTAGGTTACTGTTAACTCTAGTTATTCGTCATGAATAGCCGAACGGTCGCCCTAATATCCTTATATGAAGGCACGGCGTCAACCCAGGAGCTCCCTTCCAGCTCCCTGGTAGACCTCTTGTGCCGATACTATTGCTTGTGAACCATCCCTCCTACAAAAAGCTACGATGAAATTCGACTGAGTCGCCGAAGGACATACGAAAGTTATGGGCCCCGGAGAGCATCTCTCTCCGATCAATATTCTAATCCCACCAAAGCTGCGAGCCGATACGCACAAACACCTGTAGAAGGAAGCGGTATTCGATTGGGCTCAAAATGTGCGTGCATGCGCCGCAGGTAACGACAACCACGCCAAGGGAAAAAGTAGTGACCTTGTATCATTCATTAGAGTTTTCTCTAAAGTAAATATGGTCAAAAAGGCCGTACGACCTGCAAAGCTCGTCTAGACTCACGAAGATGAAGCAGAAGCAGTCAACCAACCCTCTGTCATCAAGTACATCGTCACTCTGGTTACGACGGACTCTTCTGTCAATCGTCTACGCCGCATAGTGGGTTTGTACAAGCGGATTACTGCCTGTAAGCGCAAGGCGAATGAATCCATCGACGACTTCGTAAAACGCTTTTCCGGTCCAGCCTTATCGTACCTTAATCTGACTAACTATGATCACGACTCCAGTGATGGTCAGAATTTTTGGGATAACTCTACTGTTAAACGCCGGATTATTGTCTCAGACGTTTACAAACATCATCAGTAACCTTATGGCTTCCACTAAACACAGAGATGGTAGCGGTCGGGACGACATACCCATGAGTGTGACGCGCATGGAGACCATTCAAAAGATCGTTGACGCCGCTCTAAGAAGCGAAATGAACGATAACACCAAGAGCGAATGCTCTAAATGTATCAGCGCCATGAAGGCAGCGATGAAACAGCATCAGAAGTCACACGATACTGGAGAGGAGTATTCCTACATTGGGTTTCAGGACGCCGTGCGAGCCTTATAAGAGGCAGGCCGGGAAGGAAAGAACTTACGACACGAGCCGGGGCAAGAGGCCAAGCCGGATGAGTCTTCCAAAGCGTACTTGGATACCAACAAGGACTTCCAAAAGGGGAAGAAACGCAAGCGTGATCACTTCCAATATCCCAGCGCCGAAGACAAGAAGACGAACGCGATAAATTCCCATACGGAAAAACCAAGCGTACAAGAGCAGGATAAGCGTAACGATGCCGATGGTAAATTCGAGAACAATAGGAAACCGCGGAACGGCGGACCTAAGCACCTTTTTCGACGGGAGGTTCGGGAATAGACCCGAATCACATATTAGACGAGGGCAGTTCCCTGTCGTTTGGAGTTATTAGCTTGGCGATGCGCCTATGTGAGACCTTGGGTATTCCATTCGACCCACACGAACCTAGATCGCGCTATAGAAGAGGCTGGGGTCACAATTGCGAGAGCTCCAAGGAGGTGAAGTGCTCATAGACCGTATCATTTCAAGATATGCGTAATCATCACGTAGCTCACGTTCGACCTGTTTGAGGACGACTCTCCTCTAGCGATAAGACTCGATTTCCAACGCTATTGCGTCACAGGCTTCTCGTCAAAACCGCCGACGATTACCATCAGACGCGATACCGACACTGGGCCGCGGTTAATTGAGCTTATAGAACTTGAGATCTAGACGGTAGAAGTTCGAGCGCTAAGACTGAATATGCGCCGTGGCTAACACTGTTATTTTAATTGAGAAGTTCAATTGAACAGTGTTCTGATGAGCGGAGAGCTCGAGTAAAAAGGCAAGACGACGACGTACGATCTTCGAGAGAGGAAGAAGAGACTTCCCCTCAAGTTTTTGTGCCGGTTTCTCCTGCCTGAGCGTAAATTGGCACAGTTATAACTTCGCAAAAACAAACTCACGTTCACCGTCAAGAGTTATTGGCAATGGAGGATGATGCCAAGAAGGCTGAGTCTGCCACAGTGCCGCAGTAGAAAATTGTGGCACTTGAAGCTCCACTACTGCGCAACATCGACGTTCCTTCAATCTCAGCGTTTTTGAAAGATCGTACGGTGTACGAGCTAAAAGTTGTTGAGAAGAACAGGGAACCTGGAATATCGATGACACCGACTTCGTACAAAGCCTCAATCACTGACACAGTGTTGTAAATTATGATTGATGGAAAATATGTTGAAGCGTCTGCAGTTGACGATATCACTGAGGAGATGCTCAAGTCTTGCTTGGAGAAGAACTCCAACATCGAATTCAAGAAATTACGTATAGACGAATGGGAACGCACTATTCAAAACGTTCGTATGGATATGAAGCTATCCGATGCACGAAGCCAAGTATGGCAGATAGTTGTTAACTACAAAGAAGCATTGCGTGATGCCAGGATATATTACCGCAGTTAATGAATGTCCCGAGATAGCTATCCGACATCTTTGAGAACGCACCCAGCCAAAACGATTGCGGCAACACATGGAGGAAATGATTCGCAAGGAATGTTAGACACGTATCCATAAGGATGATTTCCGATCATATGCCAGACGTTTGGATGAAGAAGCACAGGTCATCGAGCAGGATCGTAGAGGATTGGGCTCAGATGAGGGCAACATTGATAATCTGCCAATCAAGAACTCTTGGAGTCGGAACTCTGAAAAAGGGCGTACGTCACGGAAGCGAGATTTAGACTCCGAAGCCAAGGACGAGAACAGCCAAGGCCAGCCGAAGCGTTTGCTTCCGTTTTGTTGGAAT
Organism: Gracilaria gracilis; assembly: GCA_030374805.1. NCBI lineage: Eukaryota > Rhodophyta > Florideophyceae > Gracilariales > Gracilariaceae > Gracilaria > Gracilaria gracilis. The sequence continues at coordinate 104,219 of JARGSG010000266.1, read as the reverse complement.
AAAAAACAAATGCCCTGGGAAACGTCATTTGTTAAAGAACTGTCCTAATTCTTCGGAACAAGAGAAGAAAGAGATCCTTACTCGTGTTTCAAAAGAACGGAAGGAAATGAAGCAAATACGGTCATTGCAGACACAACGTAGTAACGAAAGCTCAGTCATGTTCGACGGAACAGTTGTGAGATTTGGAAAAAATACGCATGTACGTGTCCTCACGGACCAGGGTGACTCTGTTAATTGTATTCCCATGAAACTCTTCAAGATGTTAGAGAAAAATGGTTGTGTACGTGATGTACAAAGACTCAAACATGTAGAGTTCTACAATATGTTTGACAAGAAAGCTAAACCTTTGGCAGCTTTTCAAAAGTGTACAGCTGACTTTGAACTCGGTGTGAGGCATGGAACAAAACTGCGAATCCGTAATGCATTTTGGAGGATCATGAATGTATCATGTGACCACATCATTATTGGAAGACCTACGTTGGATTCCTTAGGCCTGAAAAACCGCACACACTAATCAGCTGCTGCTACACGATTGCAGGGGGAAATCGACTTGAGCACAGTGACAGAGAGCTCAGTTGCTGGCGATATCCCCAAGATTGTATCCATGTTGTCAAGTAATTACTCAGTATATCACAGTACAGGAGATGCGGATGATGATCAGTTGTCAGACGAAGACGTCTATATTGATCTCGGAGAAGATGAACCAGACGAGCTTGAAGCAGCTCTGAAGAAACAAGTTGAAGACGCCAGAGCAAATGGAGTGACGTCCGCAAGTGCCCAACTGCAAAACTTGTTTAAGAAGTACCGCCAGGTTTTTCGGCTTAGGCTGGGAAAAACCCCCACCAGCCAAGGTCGAGCCACTCAGGGTCGAAATTATCGAAGGGCGTGAACCTGTAAAGGTCAAGGTCAGGCCTTATGCAACTCCACATCGAAATTACATAGACATGTTCACACGGCAGCTCGCTGAAATGGGGTTTATATTCCTAAATACCAAGGCAGAGTGGCAGTGTGCCCCACTGGTCGTTCCAAAGAAAAGGAAGGTGAAGTTTTGACTGACGATATACCTCAGACCACTTAACGCAGCCACCAAGAAGCAAGCGTGGCCAATGCCAAATCTCGAAGCAGAAATGCCGAACTTCGCTGGTAGTACAGTGTTTGCAGCTATTTACGTGGTTTCTGGTTATTGGCAGCTTCCGTTGCATGACGATTCGTATGCAAAGTGCTCTTTTGTCGCTCCTGACGGTGTGTTCTCTTCAAGAAGAGTATAGATTGGAATCAGGAACGCGGTGTCGCATTTTCAAGGAAGTAAATATCCTCTTTTCGACCAGTTGCGAGATTCTTTGGAGCTATGGATTGACGACTTTGCGCTGCATGAGCAAGACGAAGAAGCGCTTCTCGAAGTCTTAGCCGATTATTTCAAAGTGTGTCAAGATAAGGACCTATATGTTTCCGCGAAGAAATCAAGTTTCTTTAAGAAGGAAATTCGTTGGTGTAGCAGAATCATTGACGAGCATGGGTAATGAATGGATCCAACAAGAATTGAAGCCTTCAGGGACTTAGAATGTCCACAAACTAAAAATGAGCTCTGCAAGTTCGTTCACTGTTGCAGATGGATAGAAAATGCTATCCCAAATCTGACCGCACGACTAGAACCCCTCACCCAACTGTTAGAAGAGGCTTATAAGAAAGTCGGAAAGCGCAAGAAGGCATTGTTGCAAAGAGTTCCACTACGTAGCCTTTCTTGGGGAGCAGACCACGAAGCTTCGTTCATGGATGTTCAAGAAAGCCTACGTGAAAGCGTTAGACTCTCGTTTGAGAAAGAGGGTTATGTTATATGCGTGGTTACCGATGCTGCTGAGCGCTACTGGTCAGGAGGAGTGACCCAGATAAAAGAGCAACAGTTGAATCGTCCCATCGAAATGCAGGAGCATGAGCCTCCTGGATTTCTCGGTGGTGCGTTCACTGAGGCCCAGTAAAGATGGACAAAGTACGAGAAAGAAGGTTACGCAATCTTTCAGGTTTTCAAGAAGATGGATTACCTGCTTTTAGGCCGAACGGACATTATCGTGTTCACAGATCATCATAATTTCCTGTTTGTCTTTTGTCTGATGGCATTCATGCTTTCCCTGGTGAGAAAAGCTGTAGAAGGTGGGCACAAACTACGATTCAAGTGGAAGGGACCTCGTTGGATGACAGAAGTTAAATCTGAATGGGTACTTGTAGTGAAGAAGATTCTCACGAAAAAGAATGAATCTGTTCATGTGCATCGCTTATTACCATATGGAACAGATCTGGACAGCCAATATGTTGAAGATGAACTACTGAAAGCTATCAAGCATAATGAATAACTCCTGAAAGCTATCAAGCATAATGAGGGGATCATTGAAAGAGTTGAGAGCTTATTGGATTCTCGTGATGGGTTAAGTGGAATCGAATTGTTCGTTCAATCGGACGGACTGCCTAACGATATTGATGGCACATGGGAGCCACTCCGTCAATTGTTTGAAGATGTTCCTGGTGTAGTGCAAGATTTTCTACATTCTGCAGGGAAGAGAGAGTTGAAGAAGCGTGCCCTGCGTCTTTGCGCTTTAGAATGATTCACATTACCGGTATCTGGTTTTGATACGTAATATGACTCATTGAGCACTATAGAACTTGAGATCTAGACGGTAGAAGTTCGACCGCTAAGACTGAAAATGCGCCGTGGCTAACACTGTTAGTTTAATTGAGAAGTTCAATTGAACAGTGTTCTGATGAGCGGAGAGCTCGAGTAAAAAGGCATGACGACGACGGACTATCGTCGAGAGAGGAGGAAGAGAATTCCCCTCTGAGTTTTTGTGCCGGTTTCCCTTGCCTGAGCATAAATTGGCACAGAGCTGTACATCAACTCCACCTCCGCGTATAACGCGAGAGCCCGCGCACTGATAATACTAACAATGAGTAACCCGATGAACTCAGTTGGAAAAACTCTACGACCAAAGACTTTAGCGAATCGTCTACATCGGCTTACCCATGCCCATCCGCACGAGATCCTAGATCTGTGCAAGAGGGCGGGATGGAACTCGAAGGAGTCAGGAGAAGAGATCAAGAAGCTCAGCCACAATTGTGGCATATGCGTACAGTCAGGTCTGCCCACTCCCTCGAGGAAGATCTTGATCCATCACGTGATCACAGGGTTGTAGTACTCTTTGCGTACAAACACGTAGTTACCGGCAGCGACTAGCGGAGGCTTCGCCCGACGCAGTCAGTCGTCGAAATCTAGTTTGTACGTGGCTTGTGCACATGCCATCGACTTCCGCACAGCGGTACCTGCTTTTAGAGCCACTGTTTTCACTTCTCGCGGTAGTTACTCAAGGATGGGAATTTTTACAGCGTAGCTTGGGATACCAAAGCCACTAGCGGGGGAGTTCGCGACAGTACTAATTCGAATGGTGATACTCTGGTAGTCCGGTGAACTTGTGTATTGTATGCAAACGTGAGCGCATCAGTGTACAAGTCCCAAGTTTTTGGGTGATCACCCACGTAGAAACGTAGCGCAGCTAGCATAGTCCGGTAGAACCGTTCGACCTGCCCATTAGATTGGGGATGATAGGCAGTCGTGAAAAAGTTCTTCACGTCCAGGATGGGAAAGACATCCTGGAAGAAATGTGACGCGAACTGCTCACTGTTATCGAATAACAACTCCACTGGAGCTCCATAGACTAGAGTTGAATGCGTCACGAACGCATTCGCCAGCATGAAAGCCGTTATCCTCCTAAGAGGCACAGTCTGAACAAGCTTTGAAAAGCGATCGGTGATCACAAGTATAAACATGTTTCCCCTCTTAGTAGTGAGAAGCGGTCCGATAATGTCGATCGTGACAAACTCGAGCAGTGGCCTAGCAGGGAATAACTTCAGCTGCTTGCTGTTCTTCCGCAGTTTGACTCGGTTCTTTGCACACTCTGTACAGAAGCGTACAGTATCGTACCAATCCACCGCCATGGCGGGCCAGTAGAAGTCCCTTCGCAGGGTTAAGTAAAGCTTTCTTCCACCTGAGTGGCCACCAAGTTTGGCGAAATGCGAGATTTGAAGAACACGCGTCTGCAGGGAGTGTAATACCACGACTTGTGAGGTAGCTCCGACCAGCCTTACGAGGTAGCCTTTGTCGTTCACATCGAAAGGGAGGGTCTCACCACCGTTAAGACGGGCATGTATTCTCACGAAAAAGGGGTCCTTGAACTGTTCTCGGATCAGTTCCTCTAGAGCATTCGGTGCAAATATCTCCCGTAGGTTTGTCTCATTACGAATCTCGCCAGAGGCGAAGAGTTCATCGTAGTCAGCGTCCACATCCAGATCTTCTGGCAATTCCAGATCTTCCGGTCCCTGTTCGTTCACGACGAAGCACGGGATTTCGTCATCCTCTGTTGCGAGGGCTTCCCCACTCGTGGGTAGACGCGAAAGCGCATCAGCCTGTGTGTTCAGGGCCACCTTTTAATATATGAATGTGAAGTCAAATTCTGCTAAACGGAGTCCCCACCGCATCAGGCGGTCAGATAGATCGGAGATACTCATCAACCATCTCAGTGAGCTCTGATCCGTGTAAACGGTAAAGTGAACACCCATGACATACAGGCGGAAGGTCGAGATTGCCCAGACGAATGCGAAGCACTCTTTCTCCGAAACGGCGTAGTTCTGTTCGTGAAAGTGGAGCGAACGTCACCAATACCCGATGGGTTTCCGTTCCCGTTCTAGGGTGATTTGGAACAGAGCGCAACCAACTTGGTGGTCGCTCAAGTCCGTGTCTACGGAGTACGGCAATCCCAATTTGGGTAACGATAGAATCGGTGCTGACGTGAAAGCCTCATTTAAGGAGTTAAACTCTTCCGCTTGCGCCGTCGTTAGGGGTTCCAGTTTTGGTGGCTTTCCCTTGCGCAGTAGCGCGTTAAGCGGCGCCGCAATTTCCAAAAAGTTCGGGATAAACCGCCGATAGACGTTGACTAACCCCAGAAAGTACCAAAGTATCGTCTGAGTACGGTGTTTCTTTGCCACAACGAGAGATTTTGCGCGAGCCTCCTCGATCGACAACCGTCCAGGACGGATCACATGTCCAAGATACTTGATGGTATCAGTGAAGAACTCACACTTCTTCAGCTCGAGGGTTATCATAGAATCCCGTAAAACGGTTGGAACTTCCCTGACATGGGTGAGGTGGTCGTTAAATTTTTGTCTGAGAAGACAATGATGTCATCCAGATATACCAAGCACGACGGCCACTTGAACCAGCTGAGCAGGATATCTACCGTTCGTTGGAAAATATTGGGGGCCTTGGTTAAACCAAACGGAATCGGCTTGAAGCGGTAGTACCCAGAGTGGCAGACGAGCGCAGTCTGGTCGCGGTTCTCTTCCCTTACAGAGACCTGCCAATATCCCCAGTTAGCATCCAACGCCATGGAAACGGTAGCATCGCCAAGCGAGTCACTGAACTCGTCCACTCATGGTATGGGATAGCTATCCAGTACAGTTACGGCATTCAGTTGGCGGTAGTGGATACAGAATTTTCACGTGCGGTCTGCCTTCATTTCCAGTACAACTGGAGAAGCTCAGGGTGTTTGAACGGGTTCAATCACCCAGGCGCGGAGCATCTTGTGCACTTGGAACTGCTCCTCTTCCCGAGGTTTTGGTCCTGCCCTGTATGGGGGTGGCGCATTCGGACGCGCGTTCGGTAATAAGTCGATATGGTGCTCCGTCGTGTTAATATCTCCAAGAAAGCCATCCCACATCGTGATAAATTTTCCTAGCATATTACGGAGTTGTTCGCGATGCGATGCAAGTACGTGAACGAGGTCTATGTCTTCAAGAGCCTTCACCGGGTCACGCTGGTCGTAGCTTGTGGGGCCACGCTGTTCTGTGTCGGAAACCAGTTGTGAATCCTAATCATTCGGCGATTTCTCCGTTGAAACGGTAATGTCCTCCCCTTCCTTAGAAGAGACGTCGGGGTTCTCTGTACTGTCTCTTTCCTTGGAGGAAACCAATCCGAGGACATCGGCAGCAGTCATCCACGTCGGGAGCATGGCAAGCGGGTGCCTTTGCCGAAAGTGCCCGATGATCGAGTAATGGTTAGAGCTGCCGTCGCCCCACACCCACCTGCATTCATACATCAACCCGCCATGAACTTTACGAGGTCACCATCGCCGTACAACCCGCCATCGTTCGCAAAGCGCATCGCACATCCTGCCCCTCTTACAAAGCTCAATCTGGCCATGCGTCCGACCCCAATCCACGCATGGCACCTTCACCGCGCCGTCCCCGGCCTGCCTCCCGACATTCACTTCCACATCAAGCGAGACGACATGACAGGCTCTGTCACGTCTGGCAACAAGATTTGAAAGCTTGAGTTCATTGTTGCAGACGCGCTATCGAAGGGATGCAATACTTTGATCAAGGCCGGTGGCGTTCAATCTAACCACGCTCGTGCCAACGCAGTCGTCGCGAAAGAACTTGGCCTTCATGCGCATGTGTTTCCGCGAACAAGGGAAAATGAATTCGCGGAAAAGCTCGATGCGGATGGAATCGTCTTGTTTCACAAGATGCTTGGTGTCCAGATGCATCTGGTTCGTCCCATCTCAAACCTTGTGGGCTTGCTGCCAAAGATGAAGAACCTGCAGCAGGAGCTTCTTCACGAACAACGGCGCGCCTAACTGATCGGCATTGGTGGATCTGATGAAATCGGTGTATGGGGCTACATTGAAGCTTTTGATGAACTTTTATCGCAGGGAATTGAAGAACAGATCACAGACGTGGTTGTTGCTGTGGGTCCTGGAGGGACAGCCAGTGGCGTTGCGATAGCTAATTACCTCGCAGGGAGCCCAGTTCGCGTGCATGCCATCACCGTGTGTGACTCTGCTGCCTATTTCTATGGACATCTTAATGAGATGCTTGCAAAACTACAACTCTCCTACGAAGTGGAAGCGGAGAAGATTCTGAATACATTGGAGGCAAAGAGATTGGGATACGCCCGGAGCACGGATGAAGAGATTGAGTTGGGTTTACGGATATCGCATGGCACAAGAATTTTGCTTGACCCGGTGTACACTTTGAAGGCAATGTATGGATTGATAAGGAATTTAAGGGAGACCGACAACTGCGTATTTAAGAGCGACTCGAAGATACTTTTCGTCCACATTGGAGGTATCTTTGGTCTATTTAATCGTCGAATCGAACCATTTCTTGACAACAAACTTGCTCAAACTTGGACGTCATAGCTCGACTACTGTTGTCCAACACGGCAATTGGCCGGCGTATCTGCGTTGTCTATGTGCAATCAGCAGGCCAAGAGAATGGAGCGCTCCGCAGTGGAAAACATAGATAGTGTGAGGCACAAACAACAACATAGCCTTTGTTGGAGCACGAGCTGCTGTATCCATATTCCGGCTGATGCTGACGTCTTAAAGGGTGAGACACTGATACGGCTAACGTGATGTCATGCTTTGCTACCCTACAAGTAATTTCATTTCCCCTACGCTTGGAATCCTCACCCTACATGTGACACCAATCTCCGGGTAACGTTCTACCGTTTACAAGCGGTGAGGGGGGCAGACCACAAACTGGTGTCTATAATTGTACCTGAATCTTGGCCACAAGAAATCCTTGTTTGCTGTTGTCGATCTGTGGTAACGTGATGATGGGGTTAAACTTTTTCGAGCATTTATACCCTGTTGTGAGGGAGATTTCAAGTGTAACAGTGTAAGAATTACATAGAACACGATACCAGAATCTCATCATTGCGAGGCATCGTCAACGTCCCATTGTTTTGGGCATATGCGGAATTCTGGTCATGAAGATCGTTTTTCTACTTGTCGTCAACACCACCACCCGTACCACGACGACATCTTTGAAGGGCACTATATCAATCGTCTTCTGTGACCCCTTCTTTGAGCTGCTCCGCTTTAGCTGCATGGATGTCGCAGCCGAATCGGAGTTGTCGATACAGTGCAAGAAGTGACTGTGAAGCATTTGCCCTGTATATACCGTTGTAGTCTTCGGTAGCAAACCCGTAATGTAATCGAGCGTGTCTCAATATCTACGCAAAGCTGTGAAGTGGCATGTCAGATGATCTGGCTCTCATCGTTTCTCAGGCGTGTAAATAGAAAAGGAATCACGCGAAGCGCCCGAGAGATGCAAATTAGACTACCGCGCCCGTATCAGAGAGAGAGGCAGAGACAGAGAGAGTGAGAGAGGCAAGAGGGCGGGTGTTTCAGACAATAGTGTATGTAGTTAAAAGAATTCCTGTACATAGAAATATGATGGTCTACCCGGTAGTAGGATTCGCGATCAAAGCATGGTAAGCTACAAGGTTATATCCCCCACACTTTAGTTCTGCGCTTCGACCATGGTGGTAGTTTACCATTGCAATATGCTCCGAGGAAACACCAGCAGTATGAGCAGACTCTTCACTGGACACCTCTTTAGCCCCCTGTAACACACCATTCGTTGAATAGTCTGATGCAGCTTTTGCCACTCTTATATAAACTTCAAATCGTTCTTTCGAGTAGTTCATGTTGCTTTCCGACGAGAAGGTTGGAAGAACGGGTACCTACCGCTTTCCAAGGGCAGAATGATCAGTGTTCTCGCAAGCGAACTGAGCCTGCAATCTTTCTGCGTTCACACCATTTGCCCCAACAATCGATGTCGCTGCAACACCTCTCCCAGCATCTGCACCTGCTGTACCTCCGAAACCAGCTGCACCAGGCCATCCTCCGGGCAAACCACGCCACTGAAGATTCTGCGCCACAAACGCGCTCAGGTTAGCCCCACGACCATACGAGTTGGGTGCGTGACCGGCATGTCCCATAAGGCCTCGTTGTTGCTGTTGCAGTTGTTGTTGTTGTCGCAACTGCTGCTGTAGCTGGTGAATTTGTTGTGGTTGGAACATATGAGAGTGAGGCATATTGGTTGACATACCCAAGTTGGCAATGTTTGGGTTACGCAATTCCATGGAATCAATCAATCCCTCTGATATTTGCACATTGCTTCTCGCTTGCCCAAGCCCTTTGGAGACCATAGCCTGTATCTGATTTGTAATCGACCCAGCTGGTCGATGAATGTTCATCTCGTTCTTGTCCATTCTTCCCATATGCGGTACCTGCGCTCTGGCACGGCTTGCGGGTTGCTGGTGCTGCATGATCGGGTGTAGGTGACCTTGAAGCTGAATCTGCTCCTTCAAAATTTGATGCTGCTGCTGACGACGTATTTGTTCCTGCTGATGTTGATGGGGTTGTTGTTGCTGTTGCTGCCTTCGCTTCTGCAATTGCTGGCTTCGAATTAGCTTCTGGTTCTCGTTTATCAACCTTGCCTTTGACTGTGCGTCACGACCTTGAGCTTGCATAACATCCATCCTGGAATTATTGCTAGGGTCTCCTACACATGGGCAGGCACACCATTGGCTAAATGTTCCTTGAGTTGCTTTGCATTATACACAGGGCGCGAAATTTGTTGCTTCTGCGCATTGGCATTGTGAGCTGCAGCCGCCTGTCGGCTCTGATTGATTTGATTGATTCGTTTCTGTTTCTTCATTGGAACCATCTCTTCTTGGCTATAATCGTGGGGGCAAATGTAGCCTTCCCTCTCAACGACAGACTTGACTTGGTTTATAAGGAGATGACGTTCTGCGACGTTGGCAACAATAGTCCGGTAATAATCATGGTTCTTTTCTCCCATGGAAGACCAAACATATATTATTTCTAGTCATCCATCCACAGAGCGAAGCAACTGCACAACCACCGCCAGTATGCCTCCCTTGCTGACTTTGGTAGTCTGCAGAGCAAGTTCGCCTTTCGCCTTCTCTAGTACATACCCTCCCAATCGCACTTATGTTCGCACAAAACCTTAGCCCGTGTATAATCAGCAGCAACATCCGCCTCCGACTTGGTAAATCGCACGGTACGAACCCGTTCGGGAAGCATGAACGCACTGAGATGCTGCTGGTGCTGCATAGACGGTTTCGCAGACACACCAACAGCTTTGTCCGATTTGACGGCTTTTTGGTTGGCACTTTGTAGAAGTGCCCTCGTCGGGATTGAAAACCGCAACGGGCGACGGGGTTTGTTAGGATTGCGGTTATTCGGGGCCTGGTGTTCTCCGGGTTTGATACCGTTTGCAAGAATGGGTTCAGATTTCGATCGTGGTGCGAAGGGATTAGGAGCAGGAGTAGAATTAGTAGCAGAATGGATGTAGGAAGATTGCATGGAAGCCACTGCAGACAGTTCCGATTCCATTGCGCGCATTGTGAGCGCCATCTGGCGCTGCAGATTTTGGTGCTTCTCTGCTCCGGAAATGAGCAGAAGCGGTGCGGCTGAGGTAACTTTGCCTGTTCCGGCTAAGGGGCACTCCACTTGCATTCGCTTAAAATAAAGCACTCAAAATAAATGTTGTTCTTGCCTTCTGTTTGCTTTCTTCACATACCCATTTTTACCGGATGTATTACTCTTGCATTCTATTTCACATGCTTATTTCTTCTAAGGGGAGTTGGGACGCTAAGTGTCATTGGAATCTCATAGGTATTTCACCACTCGAGTCGAGCCACATACCAAGAGGTCCTTCACTTATTAGGTTGAGAGAATAATTCCACATTGTGGAACCCATGAATGACGCGGTTGAAGCTGGACCGGGTGCGGATGCGAGCCTCAGTGGCGGCATCCACGCCCCACCTACAACGGTTAGCCCAATGGATGGCATTGTAGGGTTTATCGAAGCGCGCCAAATGCGGGGAAGCCGCGAGGTACTGCTGCGTGAGCGAGTCATACTGACAGATCTTCCCAACCAGACGTTGGTAATAGTGGAGCTCCCGTTCAAAACGAACGTACGGCAGGTCGCTAGGATACAACGGGAGAATGAAACAGCTCATTGGTGTGTGGCGCTGGCTACTTTTGTACCACTCCAGTCGACTCTGACGAGGTTGAGATTCTTTATCCCGACGGTGAAGCGTCGGCGGGACTGAGCGGAGACGCTCACAGTCGTAACAAAACAAACTCAAGTAGGTATCCAAAGTAAGATGTCGCAAGACGCCGGAGATCGACGTGTTCTTTGACGCCACTTGCCAATGCTAGCGATACAGCGTCGCTTGAGAAACCATTTTTGGATGGATCCTGAAGGTACAATGTTGGGAAACGTTCCAGTCGGCCGTAGTAAACGTTTGCAAACTATAATAAGAAATCTCACAAGGAATCTCGGGATCCGGACCATACGCATCCTGGATCCCTTCATGAATTACTTGAGGTTGATGCGAAGAAGACTGGACTGGCTGGCTTCGGAAATCTGTTCGGATGTGGATGTGGCACAGTGCACCACCACGGGAACCAGACTTAGTAATGCCGCTTGCACGAACGCGCGAAGGACCGACGCCCGACATGTCGTGATGATAACCGCGAGGAAGTGGTTGAGACGCCGAGCACGCAACTGCAGGGGTGAATCGAATTGGCTTTTTATCCAAAATGGGTGAATCGCCAGAGCTGATGCTCAAAACCCCCACCCGTTGGGAGCTCCATGCTGGTTCAACCATCAAGGTATCGGCATTGGCTGTCAGGGGCGCGTCTTCCCTTGGGGTTATCTCTTCCGGTGGACCAACATGGGGAACCGACAAGCGTCGTATACCGCTATGGGTGCGAGCCCGTAGGCTAGTACCAGGGCTACCTACGTGGTTGAGGTAAGAATCGGGGGTCACCATGAACGGTTTAAGCCTTGTCTGTCGGGTCGAGAGACCAAGGAAGCCCGAGCCAGCACAGGCAAACCGCAATGGGGTATCAAATATAACCGGGAAGGGTGACGGTAAAACCACCTCAAAAGAGTCGACAGCAGCACCTCGAAGGGACAAAGACGGAACCTCAAAGGAACAGCGAGACACGCCGCAACCAAGGAGGCGCCAAATCCTTTGCGGCACAGCCCGCACAGGACCGCAGAGTCGCGCCGAGTACTTCAATGGGTGTGCCAACGCAGGAAAGGCGATCAAAGCCTTGAATCTATTAAGATGTACGCCAACGCGTGCTGGTGGTTGAACCGTGCAGGTACACAACGGGCGCGCGTCGCACCCAAAACCCCAAAATGAAAATGAGAAATTCGCTGTTGGAAGGTGACCGAGATGGTGAACAGAGTACGCTCCGTATCGCAGAGCGGGCGCGACGCAAGGCGAGAAATGGCACGATGGCTGCGCCTTTGACCGAATTGGTACGAGGATGCAACCAACTTGGCAGGAAAATCTAGGAGCCACGAGGGCGTGGCTCAGGGTACGAAGGGGGTCTGTAGTACAATGAGACCTCAGTGAATTGGTGCCACGTGTGGCTACTTGTGCGCCTTGCTGGCTGCACTGCACCCAATTGGTATTCTCTATTTTAGAATTTCTAATTTCTAATTTCTATTTAGTTTAGCTAACCTTCCTGGCCCATGACAGTAGGTCATGGGCGCACCCGATTATGTCATTTCCGCATGGGAGATTGGCGTCGGTGCCCCTTGTATATATTGTGGTGCACCTCGCCTTCCTCCTCGGGTATTGTAAAGTCAGGCACCATTAGGGCAGTAACAATACCATCTTGGTCACTTTCTACTCTATTACTATTCAGGTTTTACCGCGTGTCGACGTCTACTACCATACACCTACACAATCTAGAGTAGTTGCCCTGCCGTTTGCCCTTTGGGTTTCACTAACATATTAGTTGTGTGTTTTTCACTTTAAGTTGAGCCCTCACGCGCTCTCTCTTGCAGGCGGACCCCACACCATATCGGTATTTGTACGACACTAGCAAATGCGGTTCATGAAATTATGAATGTGGAAGTGCATTGAGAGTATTGGGATAAAAAAGTTCTTTTAGAACCTCTTTGACATTCTTTTGCGAATGAAACAGACTGTGTTTCGAAGGTTGACTGCATTCAAAGCCTGCTTCTCCCTTCGTACAATGTTCCGAAGCGTTTCCTTAATGTGGCTGATGCTTTGCGTCTCCTGTAATTCTTTATTGTTTGGTGCTGTAACCCATTCAATCATATAGAGATGCTTTGAGACGTTTGCTGCATTTGACTAACACATTCTTGTTGGAATCGTTTTGTTAATGATAGCCTATTAAGTCCAATGCCGCGTTTGTTTTTTCTCTCTCCAACCACCCCGGTTGTAATACGGGCTTGTTGGAGTTCGGCTTCGGAAAGATTAACATGTTCATCCTGTTGACCAAGAACAGCAGCCATTACGTTGGCCTGTAGATCACAATTGATCTCTTTGAGGCACCGAACGAGCAGATGACACAATGGGTCTCCTTTTTCTTGCGAACGTGAAACAGACGGTCAAAATTATCTTTCAAGCTCTTTGCATTACATTATTGACGTTTGTAAATTGATGCTGAAGGGTTCAACTCTTCCGCTACGCACGCCTAAACTTTCGCTCTAGTCGGTTCTATTTGTGCAATAATATCAAGTAGGAGGCTCGTTTTGTAAGCAGAGTAATTTGGTGCATTACTGTGAAACTTTTTCAGCGGGAGTAGCTGCGATTGTTGTTTATGCGTCCGGCGGGATGAATTTGTCGACTTCTTTTCAGTTTGGCTTCTTTTTGGGCGGGTTTGGTTTACAGTTTTTTTATTGTTTTTACCTGAAGAGAGTTGGTGGCTTTGGTTTTGATTCGATTTAGAATCCAGAATGAATTGTATTGAACTCATATTAGATATGTATTGAAGGATATAAGAACCAAAAGACACTACACAAAGAGGTTTGCCGTTTGCTTCGCAAAACTTCGTCCAGCCAAGATGAAAAGCGGAGAAGTTGCTTTTGGCTCTGCATTGTACCTTAAACCTTGTCAGGCAACCCAGGAATTGGTCAAGGGTTGTAGAAAACACTTCTTTTCGCCCTGAAGTATTTTCATTTTTTTCGAACCAAAAGATACATTTTTAGTGCATTGCAAAGCCTGCACTTTCTTCTTCCTACCCAGAAAGATTTCATGTGAAATGAGGAAGGAGGTACAGAGATATATGCGATGTAGTTTGCATATACTGAAACTGTGCGGAAAGCACAATTCTGCGTTGAATTATGTCAATTTTTTGGGAATAAGCTTTATCAACATGGAATATTATTCCTTTCATTGGGAATTTTCAACCTTTATAATGGAATTTATGCCACTGCAAACCATCGCATTATCTCTTTGGCCTCCATCGTCTTCAGATACATGAGATCTAGGACATTTTACTGAGTTCAAACCACTTCTCTTATCCCTATGAGACCAATAAACTAACTACATAAGCTGTAAACTTACATGGACGTTATGCAAGAACCACATTACTTTCTCTTTCTTCTTTTTGAAGCCCTACTTCGTAGCTTGTAAGGCTTTTGTTGGTTTTCATGAGAAGTGAGTGATGGCCTATGAACGTCTTCGTCATCGCTATTATGGTCATCACTGCCGGCGTTTGGCACTTATATTGGTGGGTTTCCGCATTTTACTGGCTGTCTTCTCTTCCGCATCCACTGCGTCCATTCGTTCGATTGAAGGTGAAACATACCTCTGCTTCGTTAGAGTTTTGGTCGAATGAAAATATTCGAAGCAACTTTGGCGTGCACGTCTTATGACTCCTTCAACACATTTGAAGTACTTCCGATTTGTACACAGAAACGCTCCACAATATGTAGTACACATCGTTTTTGGGCGCGTTATCGCCTGCCTACGAGACGCGTGGCTTCCGGTGAACCACTCGGAACACAGATCCAACATGACTTGCCGTTTCTACTTAGTCCAATTCTTGATTCATACACAACAGGGAAATGTTCACCTTCAGTTATCAATTTCTATCCAGCGTCCGTGTTAAATATTTGAAGTGCTGTTTGTCACGTAGGAACTACTTCAAGGTTTTCGGTAATTGCCGGACCGAGGCAAACATCGTCAGGAACTGACATACCCTTGCTCCGAAAACCAGGTAAAGAATCTGATGCCTTTCTTAATTTCTTTGGAAGCCCGTAGTCTTGTAACACTTCCTTGACGAAATTAGGCATTCCCAGACATCTGGACATAAAACGTCTAGTCATGTGGAATCCAATTTTTGGACAGATCGTTCTGCAATTTAGCTGGTTCATGTTTGCAGATTTTTGAAATTGTATTCAGAAGCCGTTTTCAGTAAAAATGCGTTGACAAGTAACACAGAGAATTGGGGATGCGACAGTTTTGAAACTCCTCCGAACTTTTTCACTCTATTTGGGAATATCTCGACAGCCTGCCTGGAGAATGTGTCAGTTCCTATTTTCCCTAGCTCATTCCAAAATCAAATGGCTACGGGTCTGATATACTTTGCCTCAGGAAGAGGTTCATAGGATTGTTGTGCTAATTCCATGGCACATTTGGCAAGCGCGACATGCATTCTTCTGCTTTCCCGATTTTGAACATAGGAATATTGTTCAATATCTTCCGGCAGTCGACTGTCCGGATTAGAAATATCGTCTCCACCAGCTTGAAGGACACACGAAAGGATAGAGAACAGGAATTTGGTAGTCCGACCGCTCTTTTCCATACTAAGGTCAACCACGTAAACGAGTCCATTAGGACCAGAGAGAGTGTACAGTCCTCTCAATAACCCATACACAGCCATATGGTACAGTAATTGAATTCTGTGTTTCGGCTGGGGGACAAACTTTAAAAAGTTTTGAATTTTCAAAGGCACAGACACCTTATTTTGTAGTAAATTCCTATTCGAAGCCCAATCTAGGTCCTGGTCAGATAATTTGATGGGCATATATCTGCACGTCGGTAGCCCGTTTTCCAAGGCGAGAGATTCGAGGAATGCATCTGTGTGATGAGTTTTGCACTCAGTCACAGCAACGTCGGTGTTATCGGGATGCTAGTTTTGGTGTCAAAAATGACCGAATTAAAATGATCGAAAAACCGGTGAATTTATCCAAATTTGGATGTGCTGAATTTCCGAAAATATTTCCACATTTCCATTTGTGCTAGTTTGTGTGGAAAGAATCATTCACGAATATTTCCATCATTGGTAGTTTGGATGGAAGACAAACTACCATGTTACTTCCGTTCAGGCTAGTTTCCGAACCCAATGTAAGTGTGTAAGTGGCACATATTTAGAACTATACGGCGGCGAATAGGGATATATATTCATAGATAGCTACTTATGGAATACGATTAGAAGAATAGAAACCGTTCGAATAGGAACTCTCTATAGATATACAGCACATCTATTCAACAATTCTCATATCAGATATCGCCCGTTTATTCTCTCACTATTGAAACGCTTTCGCATCACGTGTCACCTCCCCCATCATTCCATCCCACCCTCCGTGCGCCATATTACACTCCCTGCTACTTACACCGCCTCTCTCCCAACACCCCCACACCGCTCCCCGCCATGCCTAATTGCTGCTGTTAAGGCTGCTCCTTCTTCGCTCGCACCATCCCCGCCATTCAAAGGCACCAAAGGAGATGCCCCAACCGTCTCACCGCCAACAAGCGTTTCCTCTCCCCCGGCGGCAACGTCCCTCACTTCTCCCCACGCACAAAGCGTCACAAGTCCACCCCCTAGCTCCCACCACCACCTCCTCTCTCCAATCGCCCTTCCGATAACGTCCCCATTGCCGACGACAACTCCTGCCACCAGCAACAACTCCCCCTCCCCGACCACACACAAGACGCCTACCATATCGTAGGCACCCCCGTCTGCTCCCTCTCCCTTCCCCACCTCCTCCACCGCCCCCCACCTTCCCTCTCCTCAACAACCCCAACCTCGAACGAATGGTCCTCTACATCTCTTCCATCGCTTCCACCCTTGGCCACCGCGAGGCAGACGAACTCATCTCTCTCCCCCAAGACCCCTCCTTCTCCAAATCGGCCTTCCACAACACCGTCTTCTCCGCCTCCCAGTATCTCAAACTTCAAACAAACCATTTCCAACAACGAGTCAGTAACATCGGTTTCACCCCCACCACCCTATACGACCCACAGCACATCTTCACAGCCAGTACCTTACGAAAGGATGCTATCCAAATCCTTAAACGACAACTTGCACTCGCACACTCCGGCAAAACCTTCTTCCACCACGTCCCCCATACAAAATTCTCCGGCTCTCCTGCTTTCGCTCACCGCATGGCTTTCTCTCTCGGAAAAGAAGCTATCCCAGCCCTCTAGCTCGCAATCATGCGGTACCCCAACAACTTCTGCATCGGGCAAACCCCTGAGAACACCGGTGTCGACTCTTTCATCGGCTTCGTGCAAGTATACTCCGACAAGTCCTCCACCTCTTTCAAATCCTCTTCCAGCACCTCCCACCCCTTTCACATCACCCTCCTCAACTTCTCCGATTTGTTCCGTCCCAAATGTATCACCGGCACCCTCACCCTTCTTGGATATCTGCAAATCTCTTTCAATCTGGTCACCGGTTCTCAAGACTCCGATACCATCCCCCAAACCTTTTCCAGCATCTCCCGCTCTACCGAAATGCAACCCATCCAGCGTGCCATCTCCAACCTCCTCGGAGCTCTTCTCTCCTGCAGCCTTATTGGCTTTTCCTTTCGTGACGCTAATGACGTGTTCTGCCATTGTCCCGCAATCATTGCCGGCTACTGCGCAGGCATCCCAGAAGCAAAGGACATTCTCGGCTTCTCCCACGGCACCCGCCCCCAGTATCCATGCCACTGATGTACCGTCCCCTCCTCCGAGCTCAATCTACGAATTCCATCCCCCCTTCTTCGATCCCACACCGAGACTCTCGCCGCCCGCAAATCACACTCTGCCGTCCTCCAAGATGCTGAGAAGGCTCACCTCGCCAGAAAGCTTAGAATCGTCCGAAACAACAAGGAAAAGGTCGTTAAAGCATTCCACTCCCTTTCCCTCGCAAAATAGTCCTCCCTCTTCGAGTCTTACCCTCTCCCCCACATCACCCCTCTCCTCTGGCCTTACAACATTTTACCCTTCGAACCACTCCATAAATTCCACCCCGATATCTTCCAGCTCATCAAACTCGCAGCCATTGAGAGAATCAAGTCAGAGTCACTCCTGAATGCTCCCCGTCGCTATAAGTCCCGGCGTTCCTTCAACTCTGTCCGCTCCTCCATCCTAAAACCACTGTTCTCACTCTTATTCATTCTACCATCTCCCCTTTCCTCTTTCTCTCCCATCCCTGCCGTCTCCCCGGTTCCAAATCCAAACGACTAAAACTGGGCTCCTCCGGTCGGCACGCTGCTCTGTAGCAATCAAGAACCGCTCCAAGTCTCCGCGTTAATTCTCCATAAATTATTTCTCCCTCATCGCTACTGGTCTCTCCAAGAATCTCGCAACACCAAGCAACAAACCAGTGAAACCTCGCAATTCCAAAATACTCTCCCTTTCTGGAGTCCAACCCCCTTCTAAACCTCATCTTACGATTTGGTTCCTACAGCACCTTCCGCTTCGATCCACTCAGTGAATTGCACCTCAGTGTTTTCAAGCTCATCACGCTGGTCGCAATCTAAGAAATCAGAATAGAAGCATTCGCCATAGTTTTTAGTTCACCTACAGCTCGACAATCCTTCCATTCCGTCCGTTATTCCATCCTCAAACAATCGACCACCATCCCCGCAACGCCAAAACGCCCGATTGGTAGGTTAGTTGGCTAGCGTGCCGGTAGTCGCATGGTACGGGTCCGAATAGGAATGAAGCCTGTAAGTGGGCGTACGTACCAGCGGTCATTACAAAATTAGGAGGTACGGAACGTCAGGGGCGATCGAGGAATGTGAAAAGAGTGCGAACACCGTGAACATATAGTAGAGATATACTCAACGACCGGTTGAATCTAGATCTGGATGAGGAATACTAATTTCTTGGATCGGACCCTTACCCACTACTCTCAGTGGATTGCAAAAAAGAAAAGTTGCAAAGTAGGTGCCTCTCTACCCCGTAGAGACGCATTACAGTATGCAACGGCCACTGCACCACGTGGAAAAAATGCCTCCTGTTACGGTCTGTAAATTATCTAAAACTCTCACTACGTGTACTACCTTTCATACAGCTCCTCTTAGAATCATCTTCCGACGCCTGCCAGCAGACACACTCTTCCTATTTTCGACAGATCATCCTCTATTTGAGACATTCGTGGGCTCTGGTGCACTATCATTTTGAGGGGTACAATATGTTGTAATGTAGCGAGAAAAAGTTTCTTTTATCACCAAATCAGCACTTTCAGTCATGCTAGGTAGCGAATAGCCGAATCTCTCTAATTGCTGTTTACGTATCCAACCATTTTATGTGTACAAAACCGCACACTCAAAGCGAGTGTCACCGCACTTTCATGGCGCCACTCTTTCATTCACAGGCTTCAATTCGTTTGGCAAAACATTTAGCATGAACCTAGAAGACAATCAAATACTACCAACTTTGCTAGGTCAATTGGACAGCGGAACGAGTTATTATGGATTCTAATCCGTAAAATCGATAAAGACCCACTGTGGGCCACCCCGCGAACTATATTCAGAGGGAGACCCCAGCAAAATCTCAAAGTTGACCGGAGCGAGAGACAACTCTATTGATACATCGATGTAGTCTCAGTACTGCTTCAGACCACTATCTATGCCGAAAAATAATTCAATCATCTCTTGTTGGCCGGGTCCCCTGAACAGCAGACCGATGAGACCTCCGATCGCTGTCCTAGGATGTCGTTTTAATGAGTTGAAAATAAATAAATGCATTTTGGGACAGCGGACCAGGGTGGCGTGGCGCTTCATCGGTGCACCGATGAAGCGCCACGACACCCGGGTCCGCTGTCAACGGCGCATTGGTGGTGCCACGTATGCCAACATTACAGGTTTGCCACACACGGCGCGCTGGGACAGCAGACCAGGGTGTCGTGGCGCTTCATCGGTGCACCAATAAAGCGCCACGGCACCCGGGTCCGCTGTCAACGGCGCACTGGTGGGGCCACGTATGCCACCACTCAAGCTTCATCACTCAGGGCGCGTGGACAGCGGGCAGGGGTGCACTTTAGCTTCATTACTCACCCCACGTTGACGGTGCCGCGTATGCCACTACCATACGTTTATCACTCACGGCGCGCTGGGACAGCGGACCGGACTGGCGGGGCGCCTTATCGGTGCACCGATGAAGCGCCACGCCACCCCAGTCCGCTGTCCAAGGCTGAAATTAGTCCGCCAGAAACTTTTTTTATTTATGTATTGCTTAAAAATTGTGGTGCAAGTGTGCTATAGATGGTATGAGCTTAATGTATCTCTGTAAATGGTGCGGGCTGTATGCTCTAAATTACGATATACGCACGGTGTACACTTTAAACTAACATTGGGCGGACATGATGAAGTAGAAGGTAGTGAACGAGAGAGAGGGGTACAACGAAGGAAGAGAGTGGAATGGAAGATATATAGGATGGAGAGGACGAGCACGAAGATGAAAATAAAGAGATGTTAGGTGGCCATGATAAGAATACAGATAGGGATTACGAAGAAGGACAGACGCTAATATATGACGAAGATGAGTAGTTTTAATATAGGGCCTGTGTTGTTTTGTGTATTCTTGATAGAGGCTTGACATGAAATGTGAACACATGATTGGTTTGAACGGTAACGTAAAGAAAATTGAAGAGAAAATGGGTTAATCTGCATGGGCTGAGGAGATTTTGTGTATATGCACGGAATAAAATTTTTACAATTTGTTCTAATCACTAAAGAATGTCATTTCCAAGAGCAGTGTCAGAGTTGGTGTGGAAAGGAGTAGGAGCCTGCCATTAGGCTAATTTTTCATCTGCGGAGGTGAGATAAAAGTAGACATTTCTGGATTCATACTCCGAGAAAGAGGCTGAGAAGGTAACAAGGGTGTTGCCGTATTCTAGAATGGATTCCACTGTAGTGGGGATATTGTAGGAGAGTCATCTGTTGATGGTGAGTATCGCTAGAAGCTTCTTAACAATAGTTGAGACAATGCTTTTGTACTCGGTAGCCACTTCATGCAAGGTAACGAATCCAAATGAAGAACCGACAAGATTGAAGGAAGAGATCCAAACTAGCTTTTGGTAGTAAGACTTGGGAACGGCGTTTTCGTCGACGATACTGCAAGTGAGACCTGCGGTCCAGAGGCGTTCAGCTATTACCAGAGCCCACTTTCCGGTGGCTGTGGTTAGACCATTGGGGGAGAGAGGCGTGACACCATCCAGTGGGGAGGCGCCGACAGTGGGAACGGCGATGTAAAGAGCGGCTGGTGTGCAGTGCTCAATCCCGTGTTGGGAAAGTATGGGAAGAATTTGACCATTCTGGATGAGGACCAACTCTTCTGCTTGTGGTGCTGGACAAGATAGAATTACGTTTTCGAGAAGGTCGTTCCTGCCACAGAAGAAGATTGGACCTTGGGGAAGGCAATCTGCGGAAATGAAGTCTTCCATGGAAAGAAAGGTGTCTCGAGGGGAACCATTGTTGTAAATCAGGGTGTCAATACGGCCTTTACCTACGACAACAGCTGGGATGATTGTAGAACGGAGGGGAGATGAATGGGAGCTAATTGCGATGAGTTTGTTTGATTGAAGGTATGGGCTGTTGGAAGGTGTCGGGTGCTAGTAGCTGTGAAAGGAAAGTGGTTTACATTCTAAGGAGTGGGGAAGGCTTTAAGTACACGACTGGGCTGTTGTTCTGGTCATGGAAAAAAGTGTTCCAGGGGATAAGGGGATTTGTATGATTCGGTTATGGAAAGAAATGAGCACCAGGGCTGCAGAGGAGGTAGGGTCGAAGAGTGTGTTTATGAGAAGGTATGCAGTGAAGTAAAGCATAGAAAGCAAGATTCCATGGTACCGTTGATACTTGACACTTGGTGTATCGGAGGCTTCAATGGGATATGGTATGGACAAAAGTGGGGAAATTGTGGAGATTTCTAAGAAAAAAATGGAAATTGTGCGGAATGGCGGGAAATTGGGGTAAATATGAATGGGGTACAAATGGTTGTGCAGCGCAAGTGGGTGTGTGTCTGACAGTGCCACGGGTGAGCGGAGTGGGAAGAAGTGCTGGAACGGTTGCGTTCATCTCGCTTGTGCTCTTATCATGAACCGCCGTTTATATCTGCGATGTCGAATGGGTACGTCGAAGACGAGGATATAGTGGCTCTGCTTCAACGGAAGAAGTTATCAGAGACCCCACCGGAAAGGAAGGAGAGAGGACAAGGTTTGCAAGGGAGAGAAGGAGGGAATTGGGGGGGGGGGGGGGGGGGGGGGGGGGGGGGCTGGGGGTGATGGGGGCGGAGGGGATGGGGGACCGGAAAGGATGTTTGCGACGGAGATGGAGGAGCGGTTGAGGAGGCTTGGGGGAGATCTGAGGGAGCATTTGAATGACTAGATTTCTGAGATGGTGGGTGAGATGGGAGGGGTGGTGCTGAGTGTATCGGAGATTGGGGTGCTAAATGGATTTGATTTCCACGATTCGGAAGACGATGAAGTTGGCTGGAGCGGGGAGTGGAAGGCATGTAATTGGGATGGTAGAGTGCGTTGGGAGAGAGATGGTGAAGCTTAGAAGGGGGAATACGAGACTGAGGGGCCGCGTGGAGGTGCCCTAGGCGCAAGTGAGACAGGTGGAGAAGGCGTGCAAATTGTTGTTGTAGGTGAAGGAGCTGGCGAGGGCAAGAGCCGTTAGGAGGAATGAAGGAAGAGGGAATGGGTCGCTGGTGATGCCAGGCTCTCTGTTAGGACGTGAGTGTGTGAGGGGAAAGAGCGGAGAAGGGAATGGAGGGGAGGTTGGGGGTAAGTCGCCTGAGAAAGAGGCGAAAGGGTGGGGTTATGATGGATGTGGATGGGGAAGTGTGTGTGCCACGGCAGCCCCGGGGTGGGACCCTAATAGTTGGGTTTCGTGGTGCGCCAGCGGCTGTGCCATCGGCGGAACGCATACTGGTGGAACAGGAGGAGAAGAGGCTGGGAGGGGTTGGGAGCCAGTTTGGGGCTGGGAGGGCGTACGAGAATGGAGAAAGTGTTCCGGTGGAGTTCTTCAACTTGACATTTAGGGGAGCTGAGACTCAGGATCCGAATGCAGGGTTGGAATGAGGGAGCGCTAGTGGTGGGTTCGTAATTTTTTAGAGTGTTTTTGACGAGTGTGGGGAATGTAAAGTTACAAACGGTGGCAGAGAAACTGCAAAATAGCCTTCAACTCCAGTAGGTGAAGTTTGAACTGCACTGAACGGAAACGTTATTTCCAAAAAAATTTTTTTTTGCCTTGCCAACTAGCGCGAACTGCAAAAATGCTAGTTTTTTCGGACTTTTATTTCCACAACTAGCGATCTAGCATACTAAACTAGCATTCCGAGAACACCGACGAAGTTCGAATTTCTCTCCAACTCGGATTGCCGCAATGGCATCCACATTCGTTAGAAATCGAGAACCATCCCTAGCCTGAACTAGACCTCTTTGGACGATAGCACCCAGCGATTCAGTTGGACCGAGGGAGGAAATCCTGTTTTTTGAAAACCCCATAGAGAGCGATTGGAATGAAGAACGTTGGATTGGGCCTTCGTTGAGAGAACCAGATGCTTGTGTCGCTCCTGTTCTATTTGGTTTGTGGAACAACACCTTGTCGAGCTTTTTCAATATTCGAGTTTGAATTATATCAGCGTCGGCTCCTGTAGTTTTATGTCCTCGGTTCAAGTTGAGTGTACGGAGCTCGATGTAGGCGTCACAATTCCGTTGCGCTAGCTCCCTTCTATATACACGGTAAGAGAGACCATGTTCCTCACAGAATGCTTCGAGCTCTGCTCTACGTCGCTTAGACAGCATTTCAACCGTTTTCTCTCTAAGAAAATGTTTGAAATCCCCCTCTCTTTGAGCCATTCGCTCTTCGGTCGTTTGTAATCTCGATGAGTTTAATAAGTTCCTATTAGTGCGAAGAAGTGAGGTGGTCTATTTGAGCCCTAATGATTGATATGATGTGTGTAAGGCTTCGAAGAGATCTTTTGCTGTCCCACGACGAACAGAAGAAGGCCGATTGAGTCCAAAAAACGAAGTGAGATTCTCGAAAGCACAACGAAGAGCCATGTAGCATGTTGTCCTGGTACTTCCTGCTTTTCTAAGGAGCCACCACGCCTGATCAGATATCTGAGACGGCGTTAGAAGATGTACAGCGTCCATTTCATGGTTAATAATCGCTGCAACTGCGGATATGTGCTCATCCTGGCTGACCGTGTTCTCGATCAAGTTGTGAGGTGACAACACTATTTTGTACACGTCTCCTTTCCAGGAAATCGGATTCAGAGAGAAAGATAACGGCCTCAGAAATTCAATACTACTGTATTGAATCAATACACCCCACTTATGGTTTCCCAGATCTCTGTAACAAAGAGCAAATACATCCTGACCTGATCTGGATTTTCTCGTGAACATTATCATCTCGCGCATTCCTGTGCGAGATGGCTACGGTTGACTTCCGTTTTTCTGTTTATCTCCAAAAGACACTGTGCGATTGCTATTCTTCTTGCATGTAGCCATAAAACGAACTGGGATCTTTCCTGAAGTGATGGCTTCAATTACATCTTTCGTGGCGTATGCTCTGTCAATTGAAATAATTGATCCGTAGAGCATCTGTCCTGCAATTATGGGGTTTGTAGTTTGCGTGGACAGCATCAACAGGGAAGAAAGAGTCTCTGTAACAGTCTCACCTCTGGTAAAGTTATGGATCGCAGCCGTTAAACCAGTCAGTGTAGAAGTCATTGTGGTGGCGTGCCAACCAATTCCTTTCTTTCCATCCCCAGGCTTAAATGGGAGATGTTTGTGACAACTCGAGGCAAAACGAAGTTGATCATCGTCAAGTACGAGAATTGTGCAACCAGGTCGGACAGATATATCACTAAAAATACTTGCCACCGCTTGCTTTAACAGATTAATTGAGACGGGAATGTCTATACGTTTGTCGGCCCACTGCAAACTACCAATACCTCTCCCATTCTCTTCTGGGAGAGGCGGAAAAATAACTCTTTCTCTTGTATACATTAAATTTCTAACGGTTTTTAATATCTGGCCGGTGAAACCATTAACGAAAAAACCAAGCCACAGCCTGCAACAATTGACGCCAAAGCATTAAGAATTGTCATTAATAGATAGCACAGTGCGTCGGGCTTAATCTGTATTCACAATTTTCTTCTTAATTCATTACTAGTTTCATATGTAAACGTTTTTTTAGGAATAACCTAAAACAAATGCAAATGGTGTTCATCAAATAACAAAATATTATTTAGTCCGTAAATATAGGCTCTCCTTGAGAAACAGAAACATGACAGATATTTAAAACTGCATAAAAACAGTAGTTGTGCTTCCATAGTTCGTGACGAAATCGATTGTTCAGAACATTGAACATTTTCAACCTAGAGTTAAAGCATTCGTGCATTGACCGTTGTCGTTTCAATATATCTCGACAAAGTGAGGATGGACAAATTGATGTTCTTGACGTTCAGTTGTCGCAATATCCTTCATCACTAATAACTTTCTCCCATATTTGTAATCTTTTCTTCAAATCTGAACGAAAAATCATTAAGTCATTGTACGTGCCACATGGAAAAGGTCCAGTAGCCCAAATGACATTACCATCCCCCAACGAAACTCCAATTTCATATCTAAGTCCTGCGTGCTTTAGTTTGTGAGAATACCACATTTTGTCGAATGGCTGCGGTTCATTTATCAAAAAGTCAACTCCGTCTACTGACATAAAACAATTCAATATTTGAGGTCTCACACACAAACGATTGTTCAAATTAACCTTCTATAATGTGAGTATATAAAATGTTGGGAAACCAGCCGCTTTGCATATAACTTACAAGGCGTAGAGCTGAAAGTAGTTCAACAATTTTCCATGCTTTGTTTCGAAAATGTTTTTCGTTAACGTTGGCCAAAGTTGAATGAATGGCTTCCTTGGCGTAGACCATTAGGAACAAAAGACCCCAGAGTAAATGATTTCGTTGTATGTCCGCTACAAAAAAACGGTGCAAGAGACGCCACAACACTTCACATGTTTTTGGTGAGACCCCAAAAAAAGACCTGAACATTCGAAGCTTTTGTAAAGACGACTTTGAAGCCAAACTCGGTATGATCCTTTCTGCGTCACTAAGGAACGAGGAGTTTGTGATTAATATGGACATTGTTGTTGAAAGAAGAACGCGGCCACCTTGTCTTTCTTCGGAGAACCAACAGACTAGAGGAACTCCTGGTTTCTGAATCTATTTACACAGTTATGAGCTTGACTTTTCAATCTTGAACACGTGCAGTCTTTCTCCCCTGCAAATTCATGAAAGGGTTTGGGCTAAAAATGTAGATGTAACCAAAATTGTTACGTCCATATCTGGTGAAGTACTCCATAATTTTTTATATACCTTCATACAAATGGTAAAAAAGTTGAATGAGATCTAAGTACTGTAATTCATTTAATTCCTATGCGGCAACGATACTCACGGGCAAAGGTACATTGATCTTGATACTTTGTTGGCTCTATCTCACAAAAGGCGTGACTTAAATATTTCGTTTCACCCTGACTTGAAAGGGAGCATGGAAAGATCTAGCGGTTTGCTCAAAGGTTCAAAATCATATACGATAAAACTTATGCGAGACGTACGGCTTTTGGCTATCTTAGAGTTAACTCTGTACGGCCATTAAATGTTCGACTGTACATAGAACCTAGTCTGGAAAATGAAAATACGAACTTCTTCAAGATGGGTACATTTTAGTACTGAACTAGGGTGCCTCTTTTGCCTTTATGGTGCCTTCAAGAGCGATCATTTATGCTTTTGGGCCGTATATACCGCCATTTCAATGAACAAATTTAGAGACTCTTCAAAACAAATAGACACTTTTGTGTGCTACGGTTACAAAGTCTTTGTTTTCGCTTCGGACGACAGTATTATCTTTCAGCATAGTGTGGCAATATAGCACACACTCATATGTCACATTTCTTCCAAAGCGAGAGGTTTTAGAGGAGAAAGATCGTGAAGGAGATCGTTTGCCCTTTTAAAGTTACGAACAATCATATCGCAGTCTTACTCACATATTACGTGCTTCACTGACATTTTAAGAACCTGTAGGGCGTTGCCACAATTCATAACGAACTTGGAGATATTTAAACTAGGGCTGTGTTACTTTTTTCAAGAGAAAGAGGTTCCCTTTCAATTCAGATTCAAACAAAAATTTCATTACACTTATTTTGCGCCACGTAACCGAATCTGTTATGGTTTGTACGCCTTGTTTTCTTAGTGATACTATAAGTACAAGCAACGGAATTTGGACATGAAATTTGTATGTAAACGTGGCCATGCTATATCTTTTCTCGAGGTTCAATTAAGAGTTCCTTCAAAATCCAAGTAAAGCGAGCACAGACCTCAGCGCCTTCAACTCGCCGACGAACTAAAAGATTTTCACCATGAAGAAGAAGACTTACACGCCTAAACTTTCCAAGAACTCCCAAGCGATTAGACTGCTTCGCGCAATGTTTCAAAATGGAGAGTTAAGTGGTAATAAAACTCTCGTGGAAGTATGGTCGAGCAATGAAGTATTTTGTGCGCATAAGCTTCCGATATTTAGGAAGAAATTTCGAGAATTGCGACAAGCTGTCGTCAAAGACAAAGGTAAGAAGAAGATAAGTTTACAACATTAACGTTCTTGCACCTACTAACAAACTTTGCTCTGAAATTTACTGCGTACGAGATCCACAGCAGTTCCAGCATGTGATGAAAGCGACATGGAGGACTTGGAGGATGTCGAAGAAGTACCTTTGACTATGATTCCGGAAGACAATAGTATTCGAGATTCAGATAATCAACTTAGTTGTGATCCAGACATCAATAATTTTAAACCGTTGTTCTTAATATCTGAATGGCAGGAACCACAGACGACTACACGTCGATGTACATTGGCAATTAATCTTCCTTCAGGAATTCAGAAGGAGGATTTTGGATTTGAGGCTGTTGCTGACGGTAGAGAACTAGAAGTGACTATCAAGTGGCCTGTAGCATTGGTTAATGTTGAAAAACTTCATACAAAGTGGTTGAAGCTCGGTAATCATGGTTTGTATACTAATTTTCATCCCGAGTACATTGGTTACGAGACAGCGCTAAAGGAACGAAGACATTTCAAAACCAGTGATGTGAAGTCCGTCTGCAGAATTGCATTGCCTATAGCCGTTGTTTCAGAATTGCAGTATTACAACATTGCTTTTAAAGATGACACGAGAGTAGTGTACGTCAGACTAAAAGGTCAAACAGCTCGATACTCTCACGGTGGGAAAAACACAACGGAATTTGAGTACGTTGATGAGTAAATTACGCACACATGGACGGCAACACGTTAATTTTTGTCTCCTTTTTATCTGTTCTAGTTTTTGTCCGGTATTATATTGATAACAATAGAATATGTGCATATGTGTTTAATTCTACAATATACTTTAAAAAATTTTTGAAAACAACGTAGAGTAAAGATTGCTAGCTATGCCAAATGGCATCTTTTCTTTCAAAGATCGCGATTACTATTGACGCATAAACTGGTTTTGGTTCGTAGTATTATTTGACAGAAGTGAAGCTAAGGTCTTTTAAACCTAATCATAAGTCCGCATCTCCCTAGACGAAGTTAGCCAATAGAAGAAGTCAAACTCTGCCTTATTTCTTTGAACTTCTGGAACGATATTCGGCGTCTTATTTCCTTAGTTTCATACCAAGGAGATACATTTTTGACTTCAAGCAGCCCTTGTGGAGAACAATCGTATATTCCGCACATCAGAAGAGCTTCGAAATAGTGCTTAATGTCTTGGTTGCTGTAATCAATAAGTTTTTGACTCTCGTGACTTGAACATGACAGAAAAGCCCCAGTACCCGCAGCCCCTGCAAACGCATTTAACATTTTGTGGTTGAAAAACACATCGTAAACACGTCGAGAACAAGGATTGTTCTTCACCAGAGGCTCAACACTCATACCCAGTCTCTCTCCAAGCTTTTCCAAGACATGTAGAGTTTCCTGCACGAGAATGGACGAAGAAAATTCGTCAATATCATCAATTTCAAGCTGCACATCTCTTGTTTTCAGCGGTATTTTTACCCAAGCATACAACGAGCCCGCGCCATTTTCATCATCAGAAGAGTATTGGAGATCACTCTCAGTGCCGTTTGAAAAATCAGGATCACTAGAGCACTCATCTCTATTGTCTCCAATGATATCTATATAAAAAAAGGTTCGTTATTAATGAGAGAATTGCCATTTGTTTCTGTTTCCAAATTGTCTTCAGGTACATCAACGGCTTCAGCGGTGGGTGCGTTACTGGCTCCATCTTCTCTATGGACTTCTAAAGATTTGCATAATTTTTCTCTTAGTGTTTGCGTAAGACGTCCAGGACGAATCTCGTCGGCATTATCGCATGCGGTACAAACTCGAGGCGCTCCATATTCTTCGGATTGCTTTCCTATTTATAAGTACAAAATTTTTTTAGATGTAAGTACAACAAGTAGATTATATTTTGTGTTTTAAAACGTATAAGTTTTACAACAACGGCGTTTTTGAGGAAGTTAAAACAGTATAAGTTTTGAAACTGAGCACTTTCAGATAAATTGAGTTTCATAAGTTAGAAGAACTATGCAAACTCCATAACGTTATATTAGTTCAGAGATACATACATAAACAAATAAATATCCAGCGCAAAAGACGTTTTCAGTATAGTTAACTTGAGAGCCTAACTTATAATTTTAGTTGTTTCGTCAAGTCATAAGTTATGGAAACTGGTTTTCAACTAAAGTAAGCTTTCAGCTTACATGCAAAATGCACTCCTTTTTGAATTGTACTACGGAAATTGATGTCATACGAGATAATTGTGTACTGTAATTGGTTTGCTTTGGAGGATTCAAGATACGTTTACTCAATAAATAATACTAAAGACATCTACAAGTAATGATGCCTTTCAGAATAGAAGTCCTATCTCGGAGCGTCATAACAGCACATAACGAGAAAATGAAGACATGTTGATAGAAATGGCGCAAAGCGGGGCTGGGTGGAAACGATAAATAGACATAACCGGGACGGTGTTTGCCGGGCTGCGGTTCGGTGTCTAAAGTAGGCACAGCTGTAATCATCGTGCGCACTAGGCATGTACTTAACTTACTGTTGTAATGTATATAATTTTCAAATATATGAAATAAAAGACTTTATACTACGATTCTGGTCTGACCGCGCTTGCGCTGGATAGGGGACTGCTGATGAGTTCGAGCCCCTTGGGACTGGGCGGGTGCGAGGAGAATTGCCCGGACTTCTAGGAACAGAAGTCCGAGACGGTTTATATAGCCTAACAAATAGATGATAGTACTACTAAAAACAACGCTGCCAATAAAGGCTTTATCGCCACTTTATTTACTTATACAGCACTGATAACTCAGTGGCCGTAGTTCCTGAGCCTATGCTCGTAGAAGGGGCAGAGTTAATACTTCCAAGCCCCTTCCAAAATCGCCATATGCTACAACTGCTCCTCTTTTCTTTAGAAATTTGTCCTCAAATTTTACTCTGTTGTAATTCTTTTTGTGTTTTATCTGGTTATTGCTTTTTGTCTTTCTTTTCTTGTAGTTTTCAACTTGGTTTGGATTTTTCTCTTTGTTTTTGTTCTTTTTGTGTGTTTTTATTTTTTTATTCTTTGTACTTCAGAAACTAGTTTGGATAATGCAGAAATGAATGTCCGCCGTCTTTGGGAATTTTTAATGTAAGTGGTGAACCTATTCCTTTTCGTTAGTAGGACGATACTTTTTCTGTAATGCGAATATACGCTTTCGGTTCTTCTGGATAGTTTCCAATACTTCCAATAATGTAATAATGTAACTGTACCATTCTACTTTCAGTAAGCGAAAGGCATACTTTTGATTCATGTCTTTCGTTTAATGCAAGTATTGTGTTTTATCAATTTCAGAAATCAATGGTCCATATAGTTGATAGTACGCCAAAGATATATGGAATATATTCCGAAGTATAACGTTTTGTTTATTTCGGTCGGAGGTAACGGCTAAAAGCCAGTCGGTTAGTTTCATCTGAGTGAATCGTAATTGTCCAAGATCCTTGCTGTTCAAACTCATATCGATAACTCGTTTGATGTTGGGCGAGCGAAGAACTCGTTGTTCTTTGCTCCGCGCCTCCTATTTATGCTTATTTCTGTGGAGCTGGTCCAGCAGGAAATGGATACATAGTTGGGTATAGGATTATTCGATGTGCGTCTATTGCATTCAATTTGAATGGTTCCGCTTTATTCTTTTCATAGAATTCCTTCACTGCGTTTCTTATACACGGAAGATAGTTTCCAGCTCTTTGGTAGTGACCATAGGTACCAATTGTTATTAAGTACAGTTGTAGCATAAATTCTTCTTCATACTCATCATAAAGTTGCGGACTGTACGCGCTTACTAATCTGCACAATATTTGGAAGTCTACTTCTTTAACAAATGGGCCTTTGGTTTGATAGAACCCAAAGCAAATGTGTATTATGTTCCATACAATTACGTTTTGCGTAAATGGAATATTAGAGATTTTACTTATGTGAGTCGATAAGTACTCGTCTTGTACATAGAGCAATCTGTATCCTTGTAGCATGTAAGGATTCATCTTGTCGTTCTAATCACAACAGTTTTTAGTTTAGCAGGAATGAAAGTGAGTTCTTACCTTTTATATTACTTCTTGTGTTTCTTTTGTACTCTTTGAGAAGCTCTGAAGATATTTGTGGATCTGTTTCGCTGATCCAGAGATCTTCAACCTCTTCCTCTTCTCTTCGAAGTAAATACTCGATCCTCGAGTGTTGTATACGATGGCCTATAATGGATATTTTTGGCTTCGTGTGATGGATTAGTCGTTGGATATCCATTTGCTTTTTATGAGATTAATCACCATAATAAGGTTTAAGTAAGGACACATGAAATGTGTGATGTAACTCTTTATATTCTTTTGGTAAGAGTAACCTATACGATGAACCAGATTTGGTGGTTCCAATTACTTTGAAAGGACCAATGTATTTGTAAGTGAACTTACGTGAACGTCCTTTCGGGATTGCCAATTCTTAGTCGATAGTAATACATAGTCTCCTAGATTGAAGGATGTATTATTCCGGGAGGTAATGACGAAATCGGCATTTTTTGTGTTTGCCTGTTCAATTGCTATTTGAGCCAGTTTATTGGCGTGATGTATCTGTTTGAGGAACGAATTAGATGCATCGTTTATAGAAATATGCTCCTGATACAATATATCTGATATTGAGAGTGGATGATGTCCATATTTCATGTGAAATGGGCTAAACTTAGTAGCATCATTAATAGTATTGTTGTATGCATAATCTAATCCAGGAAAACACTTTACCCAATCGCGCTGTGTGTAGGATACATAACAACGGCTCATTTCTTGCATGGTTCTAAACATGCGTTCAGTTTGAACATCTGTTTGTGGGTGGAAAGAGGTTGATAAGTTCAATCGGATATTCAGTAGTTTCGTAAGAGAATGCCAGAAATTACTTGAGAATCTTGAGTCTCCATCTGATACGATAACACGTGGTAATCAGTGGTGTTTGAATATTTCTCTGTAGAATACCTCAGCAATAATTGGAGCTTTGGTATCTGATTGAAGTGGTATAAAGTGTACTCTTTTGGTTAACTTATCTACGACTGCCATAACGCCGGTATATTCATTACTTTTTGGTAAGTCGAATATGAAGTCCATAGATATTACTTCCCATTTCTTTGTTGGTGGGGGAAATGGTAAGAGTGGTCCTTGCGAGTTTTGATTACTCGATTTCGCCTTTTGGCATCTTTCACATTCGGTAATGTATTTCTTAAGGTCTTGTTCAATTGTGTTCCAGAAGTAATGTCTTCTTAATAGAAGCAATGTCTTTTGATAGGATCTGTGTCCTCCTTGTAATGAAACATGGTTATCATGTAGTAATGTCTTTCTAATATTTCCTTCTGGTGTACATAGTCTGTTTTCGAAGTACAGTATTTTTCCAACCCGTTTATATGGTTCTGTCGGTTTCTGGAATTGGCTAGAGAAGTAAGAATCGTTATAATATCCTTTTGAAAGCTTGTTCAATGTTTCTTCACAAACTTTGACTGTAGTGATATTAAGAAGTCGTTTAATGACCTCAATAGGTGTTTTTCGTTCCTTTTTATCCTTTCGTGATAAGGCATCTGCTACTTTGTTCTCCTTTCTTTTTATATAACATATAGTATAGTCAAATTCTTGCATATACTCAACCCATCGGGCTTGTTTTATAGACAGAGTCTTTTGTGTCTCTAGGTACTTTAAAGGATGATGATCAGTGTATATGATAAATTTCGATCCATGTAGATATGAACGCCACGTTCGTAAAGCGAATATGATGGCTAATAATTGTCTTTCACCCTTAGCGTAATTTTGCTCTGCTTCATTGAGTTTTCTTGAAGCATAAGGTATAGGTCGTCTTCCAGATTTATCTGTCTGTGATAAAACAGCACTTAATCCAGTAGCTGAAGCATCAGTGGTTACTTCGTATGTTTGACGTGAATTAGCACATCTGAAGATTGGAGAGGTGGACAGGACACTCTTAAGAGTATTGAAAGCATCATCTTGTTCTTCGCCCCATTCGAAAGGTACTTTGTCTTTCACAAGATTACTTATTGGACTTGCTATTTTTGAGAAGTCGTTTACAAACTTGCGGTAGTAATTGCATATGCCTAAGAAGCTTTGTACTTCTTTTACGTTTGTTGGGATTTCCCAATGCATTATGGCATTGAACTTTTTCGGGTCTGGTTTTATTCCTTCATTTGATATGATATGTCCGAAGTATTCTAGTTCTTGTTTGATGAATGTGCAATTGGAAAGTTTTCCGTATAGTTTTCGTTTTCGTAGTACACTTTGTACGCTTCGTATATGTTAGAGGTGTTCATTCTTGGTTTTACTGTAGATGAGAATATCGTCTAGATATACCATCACAAACTCATCTAAGTATGGACGTAGTATTGTATTCATTAGAGTTTGAAAACATCCTGGAGCTCCAGTTAATCCAAATGGTGTTACTAGGTATTCCAACAACACATATCGTGTTCTGAATGCATTTTTCTCTACATCCTCGGTTTTAATACGTACCTGATTCTATCGTGCTCTTAGATCAAGAGAGGTGAAGTATTTTGCTCCTTGGAGCAGGTCCCAGACTTCGTCTATACGGGGTAATGGTACTTTGTTCTTTATTGTTCTTTTATTCAAGGCTCTGTAGTCAATGCACATCCTAAGTCCTCCATCTTTCTTAGGTGTGAACAATACTGGGCTTCCCCATGGGCTAATACTGGGTCAAATGAATCCTAGGCTTAGTAAATGTTCTATTTTTTTCTTCATTTCTTGCAGTTTTTTTTGGGGAAAGCCTAAACATGGGTCCCATTTTGGGTTGTGAATCATCTCGTATTTAATCTCCGTTTCCACCAATCTCTTGGGTGGTAATTCTTTCGGGAAGTCCTCGGGGAATACATTTTGGTATTTTTCAAGTATCTTCTTTATTTCTTTATCTGCAGGAATATCTTCTTTTTGATACTTATGTTATTTACTTGAATGTATTTCTTTGGTTTAATTACTACGTAGTATATTTCACTTTGTTGTTTCTTCACGAACTTCATAAACTTGTGTTTACTTAGAACAAGTTTCTCTTGGGAGTACTGTCGTTTGACAGTTTCTGCGTCTAGAATAAACTTTCCATTAGGGATTAAGGTAATGGAGTGTCTTCTCCAGTCTATGTGTGGATTATAGAATCTTAACCAGGTCTTACCAAGAATGACATCATGACCTATTAAATCCACTATATAAGGTTGGATGTCAAACTTGGCGTCCCCGATCTTAATGGATAAAGTGTCTAAACATTGTTCCATAGGAACTAATGTTCCATCCCAAAGCTCAGCTTTGACATCGGTACTTCTTCTTTGGAGATTCAATATATCTGCATATTCTTTAGATATGCATATGTCTTCACAACCGCAATCGATTAGAATACTACATGGTTCCTTGTGATGACGTGTAGTAGCGTCTCCGTTGTATATTAGTAACTTTGACGCGTGCTTTCTTTTTATATTGCATAATTTTATAATTTTTTGTCCTTTTCGGTTTGTTTCTTTTTGTAATGTACATCCGCCTCATTAGAGTACGTGGGCTTATGGCCTGCTTTTGATGCCCTACTCTTCAGATTTTTTGGGCACGTAGACTAGGATGCACCCAAAGGCGTTTATGCATCCAAGGACGACATCCTTTACGATGGCATTTAAAACATAAGTCCTCCTTGAGTTGTCTTGATCTTTCTTCGTTATTCAACCTATTTCTGCCTTGGTAGCGATTTATATTACCAATTTCCATAGGTACGGGGTCATTTCTTCTGTTCCCATTATTGTTATTTCTATTAGAATTCCATTGTTTTCGGAATCCCATGTTTGTTTTATAGGGATTATCCATACGACCTGCCAAGTTCATTGCCTCATGCAAGTTGGTTACTCCGGTTCTTTCGAGTTCAATGCGAATATTATGACGCAGACCTTGTGAATAGTTAAGTAGCTGTTCATCTATACTCATGTTCGGAACTTGTAGTAGCCATTTGGTGAACTCCTTATTGTAATATGAAAGAGCACGAAGTCTTCCAACTTGTTTTATATTTGAAAGCATTTTACGTGCATTTAGTTCTCTGTTTGCTGGTTCAAAATATTCTGGCCACTTTTTCTTGAATCCTTCATAGGTACTCACTTCTGCAGTGTTATTCATATTTACCAGTTCCCACCATTCTAGTGCAGGACCAGTCATAAAGCTTACCGCATACATTATCTTTTTGTCGTCAGGCACGGTTGCGTGAATAACTGCAATTATGTTTTCTATAGATTGTAGAAATGATCTGGCATATTTTCCTGAAAACTTTTCGGGGTTTCCAGATTTTAGTAAACTACTATGGTGTTCATGATTACTTTCCCCATTTGTCAAGTGGTTACTGAGCTGCATTACTTGGGCGAGCTGTTGTTCTAAAACATTTACTCTATTTTGTAAGTCATCAATATCTGTATCCATCTTGATGCTAAAGATGTATAATTGTACTTGGATATCTTTTCTTCTACGGTTTGTAGTGGTTTTGCAATTTTTTTGTTGCACGCTTGTTTAGGACTTAGTTTAGTATGGTTGCGCGGTTTTTATTTCAAGTCTACTTGTGATTGATACAACGAAGGGGACAATATTGTGTGATATAACACACGTGTACGGTTTTTGCAAAGTTAGTTAGAGCAACAACAATTTCAATTTATTTGCGAAAGTGCACTACTATCTTACAGTGCAAAAAAGTTTTTAGGAAGACTTTTTCAAATCTTTGATGTATTCTCGGACTTTGTTATTGTCCGGTACTGAATACTCAGCTTTTACAAGTTTCGGTACAAACTTGTGTTTAGCTGCGAACTTGTACGCATTTCCCACTTGATGTAATTTCTCTTTATGAACCTGCGTTTGGAGGTGTATCATATATTCAAAGGTAGTTTCGTACTTAATAGGGCAGAACTCACAATATATTTCAAAATTGTATGCCCTTGATAAAGCCTTATAATGAGTGTAACTTTTATTGTGTTCTTCCCACGTGTGCAAATCTTTTCTTTTTTTGCAATACGAACACTTGCGATTTTCGTTATCGACTTTAGGTATTTTGTACTTAGAAATATTGTGTAAATTGTCAACTTCTTCACGTTCTTTAGTTTCTAAGAAAGGAATAAATTTATCGTTCTCCAAGTCGGCGAGCTTTATTTCGATATCAATTTCTGTAATTTTTTGAATAATATTATCTTCAGTGTTGTTGTCTTCACTTGCTTCCACATCTAATATAGAGTTGACTCGAGAAGGAGGTAGTTCGAGGTGAGGTATAGTTCTTATGCAGTTTTCATTTTTAATTATAATTTTTGTATTGTCTTCTGTATTTCGTATATTAAAATAATTGTCTTTGGTTTCGTTGTAATTACGTTTTTTAGAAGCTTTATTCACTTTGTATTTCACAAGTAGAGCAGAGTAGAAAGAAAAAGTATCGGTTAGAATCTTGGAGCGATACTACCAATTGTAATCATCGTGCGCAGTAGGCGTGTACTTAACTTACTGTTGTAATGTATATAATTTTCAAATATATGAAATAAAAGACTTTATACTACGATTCTGGTCTGACCGCGCTCGCGCTGGATAGGGGACTGCTGATGAGCTCGAGCCTCTTGGGACTGGTCCGGTGCGAGGAGAGTTGCCCGGACTTCTTGGAACAGAAGTCCGAGACGGTTTATATAGCCTAACAAATAGATGATAGTACTAATAAAAACAACGCTGCCAATAAAGGCTTTATCGCCACTTTATTTACTTATACAGCACTGATAACTCAGTGGCCGTATTGCCTAAGCATATGCGCATAGAAGGGGCAAAGTTAATACTTCCAAGCCCCTTACAAAATCGCCATATGTTACAACAGCTCATCGGGACGGTCGGCATTCTGATTGAAACAAATCAGAGGCTCCCTGCTTCTTGTGATATCTTCGAATCTATACACAGGTGTACAGTTACGTGAAGACGCAATCTAGATTGGAGGTGGGCTACGCGCCGGAGTGCATATGCCCAAAGAACCAATGAGAAATGGTGGCCGAAATCCGTGAATCGGAGTAAAAGCCAAACATGTTCTCGGCGGTCCAATCCATGCGTTGTATGATCCATGTTCCTGAAAACTGCAGGCAAAATAACTCATTAATGTCACCAATTCGTAGACTATGTGATCCATAATAGCAGCCTGAAGGTGCCCTAATACCAAGGCGCCAGGTTACAGTGTTTACAGCCACAGAAAGAGGCATGGGTGATAACACCTGCTGAAAGAACGATTCTGATACGGGCCTCATAGCTTCCCCTTTGTGAGTAAGCGCGATAGGAGAGGACCTTTGTTCCCACAAAGGTGAACGTGGGATGCGCAGTAGAAGTTGTCGTCGTCTTTTTGGGTTCTAAGCGCCTTTGCGACGCACAATATGGACTGTGATCGCGTCATCTTCCCATGATATATCTGCCGGTCTGACTGCTTCGAGAGAAACCGACCGAAGTTGAAGGAGAAAGTTGAACAGTACCATCGTACACGCTAGAGTATCCCTCTGGTCCATGGAGCGCAAGCCGTACTCCAGCACTTGCTTCATCACGTAAGCCGACATTCCGATCCGGGTAGGAGCGTTTCGAGATGACATTTGTTTTCGTCTCGCGTAAGCTGTCATCAGCGCACGCACGAGCGGCGTTGTGGTCGGTGACGGGAAGTAGTGGAGCGTATGATACTCGGAGACAGCAGAGATATACTGGGGGAGGGAGGATGACCCAATTTGTCCTTCTAACGAGAGGCAGCCAATATAAGCCATTATATCGACATCGTCGGCAGGCATAGGGCAGCAATCTTCTTCGTCACAGAATCGCAACCATCGCGATATTTGTGAGGCACGGTTCCTCCACGTGTCGTCGGACCAACCGTAGTTGGTTAGCAAATAGGCTGCTTCTTCAGCTCCCCCAGTGCTGGGACCTGCCCCAGCCCGCGCGAGCACTGTTGCCGTTATGCCAGATTTCCATGCATCAGTCAGTTCTTGATGGCGAGAACGAAACCCCATCCTGGGTTGTGTGGTTTGCTGGTCGATCGGAACATTGCGGCGTCGACCTCTGGAGGGTCGAGATGGACCACAGCGGAGCTCCAATCGAGCAAGCGCGCGAACCATGCCTGCGCGGGCCAGTGCGGCGCGATCAGAAACCCCCTCTCCTGTTCCGCTTCCAGCTCCCGGACTACAATCGGCATAAGATCGAATGGTGGAGCCCACAGTCTCGCCCGACCATCCGACCAAGGGTGGTGCAACTCCTCTGAGAGGTACTTGCGGCGGGCTTGTAGAGGCTCCTTGAGCGGCCGTAGCCGAAAAGCGACCTTTTCCAAGTTGTGTTCTCGACGGATTGATTCGCTGAATTCGTCCGTGGCTCTTATATCTCCCATATCCCAGGTTTGCGACAAACGTTCCGCGAAAAGGTTCACCGCAGTTGGGATCCACGGGGGTTCCAGACGCACTCCGAGTGCATCGAGCAGGATTCGCAGTTGGCGAAGCTCGCTCATCATGGCCGGCGAGGCTGCCACCATCGAGTTGATCACTGACACAACGGCCTGGTTTCCTTCGTGCAGTAGAATTCTGCGCCCCTCCGGGCTCGAGACGTAAGCCGAAAAGTGTCGATGAAGCAAAATGCATACCGCACGTAGCTCCCGAACCATTATCGACTGGGCGCAGTTCTCTGCCGTCCAGAAACCTTGACCTTCCCACAAACCCGGCGTTCCAGGTAACATATCGCGCCCAAGAGTCCCCCTGTAGCCCACATCCACTGCGTCGGCGTGCATACAGAGGTCGTTCTCGACTCGGTGCATTTCTCCGCCGTCGCCACGAGTCCAAGCCCTCCAGTAGCGCCAATCGCGAAGCGACTGCCTTGAGAGACGCACCCGCGTCGGAATTACAGTTCGACCCTCTTCGCTGCTCCCGGGACGGGTTCCTTCGCCCAAGCGCGTAAGTATCACACTTTCTTGCTCCTTCCGTCTGGCGCAGAACAGGTCGCAGTAGATTGAACCCGTGTAGAATCGGGCGAGCGGTAGCGCAAGCGACAGCGACACACATACCTCGCAAAAGTTCCGGAGTAGAGAGGTGGGCACAAGCCTTCGGTTTCGCTGGGCTATCAACAGGATCTTCTTGGCAATGGACTGCACACGCTGGACTTTGACGTCAGTGACGAAGATCTTCATGCACCGTGTGTCGATTCGCATTCCTAGGTGGTCCACCACAGTAGATCCTTCCCAACAGCCTTTCGTAGGATGTCGCACGATTCCCAGTCGGCCGAAGAGGGCACAAAAAGCCTTTCGTGCCACAACACAGTCCGCTGGCGTAGTTGCCCTCTCTGAGGGGGACGGTGCCAGCAGAGAATCGTCGATGTACGGTAACAACCGGTAGCCGAGCGAACTGTGGATGTGGCGGACCATGATTCGCATCAGCTTCGCGGACCACAAGGCTGAGCGAGCCCACCCAGACGGCAAGGCGATACAGCGGTTTTACCGTTTCGCGTAGCGGAAAAGAAAGAAATCCCGAACGTCGGGATGTAGGTACATATGACGATACCCGCCTCTCACGTCCCACGACATGACAGTATGGCCCCGCTGCAAGTCTAGGACAAACGAGGGCAGAGTCTCCAGCTGACGATATAATGCAGCCACGAGCCAAACACAACTTGGCGTAAGCAGGGAGAACCTCTTCGTAGACCCCTGTACGCACTCCTTCTTCGAGGTCTGCCATGGCAAATGCCCGGTCTTTCTCGGTCTGGGGAATGTCTCCAAGTTCGACCCCGCAGGTGAACGGCTTGCTCCGTAGATCCCGAATGCCGAACTTTATAGCCCGCATCATGAAATCGGATGCCCCGATGGCCCTCCAAGCGTCGGCCCTTCGAGACGTCTTCCGCCACAGAGGTTCTACCCCTAGACCCCCCATGGCCTCGTTTCCCTTCGAGGACATTGTTCATTTTGGGCGGAACCGCTGCCGCCCTTTCCTTTCTTGCTCTTCTCAATTCGGGCCTTAGCGAGCTGTTTAGCGGCCTCGACCTCGAGTTTGTTCCTGAGTGCTTCACGAGCGCTGCGGTACGAATTCGAAAATACAGCATCATGTCCTTGTTTAACGAGAAAGAACATCTGCCGCGCCGTTTCCATTCCCTGCTCTGTGATATCCCGGAAGTACTGCGCACGCATTGACAGCACCTCCAAGCAGGCTTTGAAAAACTCCTCTGCTAGGGCCAGCATCCTGCCAAACTCTTCCGCATTGCTGTTTCCAGTCCTCACCAGGGAGAGCGTGGTGAGACCTGTTTCATTCTAAATTCCAGCGGCGTTGAGATATTCCCACTCCTTAGCAGACCGTCGGTCTTCAGCTTTCAATTCGTTCAGGAATGCATCGGTCGGTGGCTTGAAATACCCGAAGTGAGTTACGGTACATGAGGCCCGCGGTCGAACACAATTCCTTAGTCGACGAGTCTGGCAGCATTCAAGTGGCTGACAACTGTTTCAAAATGCTGCCTACTAGGCTTCCTGGTGCTCAATGCAAGTCGAACCAGTTGCACGGCGTTGTCGCCCCT
The DNA here is from genome assembly GCA_030374805.1 of Gracilaria gracilis. Taxonomy (NCBI): domain Eukaryota; phylum Rhodophyta; class Florideophyceae; order Gracilariales; family Gracilariaceae; genus Gracilaria; species Gracilaria gracilis. The sequence goes on along the minus strand of JARGSG010000266.1, from coordinate 63,123 downwards.
GTGAGGAAGCCCCAATGGCCCGGCATGGCCATGAGACTCGGTGTTCTCGGCCATTACGCTAATTTGAATAAATCTTGAAGATGTCGCCGCTCTGATCCTTCGGAAACATTTCTCGTAACGAGAAATAGACATACCCAAGACGGTGTTGTGGTCGGCGGCGGTTAAGCTGTCTAAAGTAGGCACAGCTTTTCGGGACGGTCGGCATTCTGATTTTAACAAATCAGGGGTTCCCTGCTTCTCGTGATATCTTCAAATCTATACACAGACGTACAGTTACGTGAAACCCCCTTTACTGTTGTTATTTAGTTTTACCAACACTCTTGCAGTACTTTATAAAATAATTGTGAATATCTTTGCAATATAAAACTAATTACATGTTTTCCCGCACGCTCCTGCTAACTTAAAAACTAATACGGCTGGCATTTAAGCCTAAATAGTTGTTTCAAAAGTTTTGTTTTAACAAAATGGCGACATCAAACTTATATCTTGTCAGCGCGTAGTACAAATGTGTAACTTTTGGTTTACACTAAAGTCAAGTTTCTGCTTTGAATTTTTGCATTGTTGGTTGTGTGATAGCAAGCTTTGTTGGACTTTATTTTAGAATCTCAGCAATGACAGTCGTGTCCCGAAGAGTAGTTTTATTAGTATACTGGAGGTTGCGGGAAATCAGTTTTTTTCCAAAAGATTACTCTATTCTTACAACCATTTCGTAACAAATCTTGTAGATACCTTTCTTTCTTCCCAGCAGAAAATTGTTTTACAGTCATTCAAAGCAACTGTTGTACTTGGGAGTATTAAAATTCTAACAGAAGGTCTTGATTCACCCATTTTAATTAACAGTACAAATATGAGGAACACCGATTTAGATACATGTAGAACGTAAAAGATAAAACCGAAAATGGTTCTAAACATGAAAGAACGGTTCCCCATTTTCCATCGCTATTTGAACAATATTTGCAACAGCATGGAAGCAATAAAAATGTAACCTTAGATTATGGCGAAAACGGTTTTCCAGAACGAGAAACTGCTTCAGTCTTCCATTCAGTTTCTCATGTCTTCCTCGGACCAGCAAATGAATTGCTTTGTAAATTCCGTGAACCAGAGAGGGCTGAACACATTTTGCGTCTACATAAACCGCGTCAGATACTACTTTTTCAGCTGGATTCAGTTTTTTCTTCATCGCTAAACGAAAAATGTTGAGATCTGGATATGTACCACACGGAAATCCTCCAAATACCCACATTATTTTTCCGTCATTGATTGAAACACCAATTTCACACCTCAAACCTGCAGCCTCAAATTTGTGAGAATGGGATGCGGAGGAAAAAGGAGAAACTTCATGTACTCTGCAATCGCTTGCATATGCTGATATAAAGCAATCCAACACAGGCGATGCAGCAAGACGTGTGACCAGAAAATCTGAACGTAGAAAAGTTAATAAAAAAACAAATAATCAAGAACCGTTCAAGAACGTATCACTTTGAGTCTTGAGAGCAGCTTTACAACTTGCCAACACCAATTTCTAAATGTCTTCTCGTCACAGCCGCAAATAGTACTGTTAAGATGGTCCGAGCAATAGTGGCGAAGAAAAAGCAACCCCCAGAGTAGATGCTTCGGACGAATTCTTGATGGGGCTGTAGATAACAGTGAATTCCACAATTTGGCACAGAGTCCATAATCGACCCCAAATAAAGACTTGAATTTGTTTTTCGCAGTAGAACGGCTTTTGTTATGGGTTCGAGCTCGCTTCAGAATGAGGATACTCGCCGCTCGAAAAGTAGCACTAGTTGCACGATGTGGTTTAGCCATAGCTCATCGAATCCAGAATATCGCTAGGCGTTTCTTTTTGGAATCTTTATTTATGCTAAACTCAAACGCTCTTTCTCTCCCTCACATGCCTAGCAAAACTACCAATATGTCTGTTGAATTCTTACACCTTGTGTAATCGTCATCAAAATTGAATAGTGATGAGTAACTTACCCCACAAATGCATTCTAACATCCGAGTTGTTGCTTTTGCAAAATACCTCATACCGCGTCAGACTGTGACTGTCAAGGGATGTGTCCAATTTAGTATTATTCATGAAGAAATATTGCACGGAAGTAGGGTAACATCGTCTCTACGCACAAGGTAGGTTTCGTAAAACTGAACGGTAAACAGTGTTCTGCACTCTTTCTTTAGTGTTTGTGCAGTTCTTTATGTACCAGTACTTCGTAGGATTGATACTCTGATGGTAGGTGAATCTTTCAGGGAAGAGCAGTAAATCGAACATTTTCGAAATTTATTTTCTACTGTACCTGTAACGCGTATGTCCCCAAATGTGACAGCTCCGTACAAAATACACTGTAAGCCTCAGAAGTCGACGTATACAGTAGCTACTTTCATTTTTTTCGTTGAAAGTCACACATGTCGACCATGGCATCCTCGACATGAGGCACGGTAGATGCAACATGTTGCTAGTTATCTTGAAATTCGTCTGCCTACTACATCGACTAAACGGTAGTAGGTCCAGATTATGTTGCATATTTCGGATTATCTGAAAGATAGAAAGCGGAGTAGTGTGGTTTTATTAGTTTTCGAGCTCAGAAAGTAGGTAAAAATGGCGTTATCAGTTGCGAAAAATAGCGATATCTGCGGTATATGGCGGTGTTTACTTCGGCATACTTCTGGAAACTATTAAGCTTTATCTCTCGAGTTGTAAATAACCTTGTACTACGTCGGTCACTCTACAAAAATATGCTTTGTTCACTAATAGAGAATGAAAGCTCAACGAGCTAGGGAGGTTTTGTTTTCGTTGAACCCGTTGCATACACATCGTAAGATTCGGTAGTTTCGCGGAACATGTTGCCGTGTGTCTGACAGAAAGCCATGGTAATAGGTGGAACAACGCACCAGCAATGTAAAAGTGCTTTTTCGAACTAGTCTAGATTTAGAACTGTAGATCTAGATTACGTCACATTTTTTAACGTTGAGAACAAGCTCTGGATGTGCGATTTACCGCTCTTCCCAGGAAATAAATGGATCTAAGAAACTAGCGGTTTCGTATTAAAGGAAACGGAAAAACACTAAAATGAAGCTCATTCGTGTAAAGTTGCAATTTTTATACTCTAGTTCTAGAAAAGCGCGGATTTGTTTCAAGAATATTCTTTCAAATGTCTAACCGTATCTGACTAGTGAGTAGGTGATAGTATATTTCATTGCTTCAAAAGCGCCACCTGACCAAGAAAAGCCTCGAAAACTTTGGTCGAAAACAGAAAACAGGGAAAAGCGACATTCTTGACATGGTTAATAAATTGGTGACACAACATCTGTGTGTAGCTTTGGGGCGGACTTTTCCAACATTAATTAGGATATCTTCTAGAGATCACCCTTTGTAAGCGAACCGACTTGACATCCAAAAATGAGAACAGCCATTACTCCCAATTCTTACAGGGTCAATATTGTCAGCACTCAAATTTTCCCAGCGCGGAAGCCGTCATGACAATTTGAAGTGCAACGCCCTCTTTGAGGGATTTTTAGCGACTTAGTTATTTTCCGACATGTCCGCTGGGTTAATTATGACTACATACGATGGCCACGTTGGTGGATGACACACGTGGGACACGGCAGAGTCCAGGAGGTTGGCACAGCATTGCTGGTAATTCTGCGCCCTTTATGGGAGTATTCTAGATTATTATAGTATTTGCCGTACAGTACGGGAGGTTAGCTACACAATATATAGTGTCGGAGCAACTCGGCCCCGCAACTAAGTAAATCTCCCCAACCAGGGTTGGCTCTAGACTCTTCGCCTTCGGCGGTATTGACCTCCTCCTCGGAGGGATATCCCGTAGCATACGGACCGTCTAACCGCCCTTCGTCAACCAAACGAACCCAATTGTGGGAGTATTACACCGCTATTTGTCTCGTTCGCCTTGTATAAGGATTTGCCCGGCTTTGACGTCTCTCTCCGTCACTCTCGTGACTTCCCCTTTCTCCTTTCCCCTTTTTCGGGTTGTTCTCCGCGACCCGCGGCTCGTGCTGGCACCTGTCTACACTTGCCACCCCTGTGGAACACAGCCTCATCTGAGGATACGCACGCACCGTTTACACGGATTCCAGCTTCTGGTTTACCTTCCTACGCCTAACGTGAAGGGTGGCCTCGGCCTTACAAAACCGACTCCGTCGTGTCATCCCTGGAAGGGCTTTGCTACTGTGCTGCCTCGCCTGAGGAAGATCCCGAACGTCTTCGTGGTTTTTTCCTGTCTGTCTGCGTTTCCTTTTTTGTAGGTAATTTCTACTGTGTCCGGAAGATTCCGTGTACTCCCGTTTAACGGTCTCATCGATGTCTCGGAAGCCTTCTGGGATGGAGCCGGCGGTTACCCGCAGCCGCTTCCGTGATGATGGGGATGTACCCCATGATCGAGTGGTTTCTAAAATCACGATTCGGGCTGCTTCTACCCTCGCCGCGAAGGTTTTCTCTCGGACTTCGAGCCAACACCGGGAATCCCGGGGCCTTCCTTTGCCCTCGTTGGCCAGCTCTCGGCCTGTTGCCAGGCCTGCTCCAGTCGCTACTGGTCCGCCTTTGGCGTCCGAGCCAGCAGCCGCTGTTGCGCGATTCTTACCTAGCCGTAAGGCCGCCAACAACCCCCCAGGGGAATTCCCTGGAAGACCAGGTACGCACTCTGCGTGCCGCCCACAATGCCCTTATGGAAGAATTTCGAGCCCTCCGTGAGGTGGTAGAGAGTGCCCACGCGAGGGATGTTGCTGAAGATCTCCGCGTATTGCGGTCTGATGTCAACAAAATGTTGGGGTTTTTGGGTTCGCCCGCCGCCTTCGTTGAAGGGACCGAGGAGCGCTTCAATCGCGTCCGAGCCCGTCGGGAGACGTTGGAGCAAACCATAACAATGGACAATAACTCTCCGGATGATCCGCTTGCTGCCGTGTCACAACGAGACCAGCGCGCTGGAACTGGCAAAGGCCGCTGGAGGCGGAAATCCAAACCCTACAACAATCATTCGGATACACCGACCTCGTCGGATTCTAACCCGAGTCACTCGGATGGGTCTACTTCTTCTGACTCTGAGTCGGAGGATGGTCGCCGTGAGCTCTCTTTCCGCTCTACGCGGTTGTCTGCAACCCAGTGGGTGATTCGCTCCAGCACCAAGGGCAGGAGACACTCCGGACTCCGGAAATTGAAGACTACGAATAGGATGTTCCGAAAGTTACTTTCGTACCGATACTCTCGGCTGGAGGATTCATCGCTGGATCGCACACCCCGTGGAACGAGACGAGTGAAAGATTGCATCAAGCGGATGCAACTTTCACTGAGGAACCAGAACTTTTCTGGAAAGGATCCAATTATGGTCTTGGATTTCCTCGCCCGCTTCATGGTGGAGGCCCATATACTCCGTATGAACGAAGGACAGGCATATGTGGCGCTGCCGTACTTTTTATTGGGAGTGACCGAAGACCAATTTCACTCTGTAAGAGGTTCGTCGAGAGCCTCCGAAGGAGGGGTCACGTGCTGGCCGGAGGCCGTGCAGTACCTCTTGAGGTCGTACGCGACAAATGATGCCATTCAGTCAGCGATCCTCGCTTTGAGAGATACCAGACAGCTCCCTGGAGAGGTCGAAAAGGATTACTCGGTGCGCCTCAACAAGACTTTCCACCGCTGTGGCAATGTCTACAGCGCTGGGAAACGTTCTACGATGCTCATTGATGGTCTGAGCCCAGCCATCAAGTCAATGGTCGCCCGACGTCGGGAGGACAAACCGAGGATTACTTACCTCGAGTTGGTCCAAGCCGCTCGCGCGGAGGGTGATGCACTACGTGCTCGCGGTTCTCAGTCGAGTTGGAAGCCCGCTAAAGCGTTGGTAATGGAGGACCGCTCCCCATCGCTCTCGCTAATCGCGGCCGAACAAACTCAACAGGGATATGACAACGTCCAGCTTGCGCATGGCAAATTCGCTTCCGTGCCAACCACGGAACTCCCGTCCCCGACGGATGCATCGTATGATACGGCGCTGGCCGACTCAGCGCTGTACGCCGACAACCGTCGTATGATGGAACCTCCTATTCTCTATTCGAATGGAGGTACCCGATTTCAACGGCCTGGATGGAGAGACACCCGCCCTGCGGTTCGATTCGCCGATGCTCGGAATGGTAACCCGCAAGCGGGGGCGTCGAGGCTAATTGGCCACTTGTGTTATACACATGGGCACACTTCGCCTCAGTTTCTCCTCTCGATGAGGGAGTTGCCAAAAGTAGTGGTCAACTACGAGGCACTCACTCCCAAGGAGAAGCGAGTCCTCCCGGTCGCATCTTATCTGCGAGCCAAGACGGACTTTTCGCACGGCATCCCGCAATCGCGCCCACTCCCGGCAAGACCGGTTGTTCCTGCTCCGCAGGTCGCTGATGCAAATGCCACTCGCGTGGTGAACCCTCATCGAAATGCCCAAGCCCTCGTGGTCGAGGACCCTGAGACGTCACCGCAGGCGGAAGACCAGGGAAACTAATGAAGTAAGTCTCCCCTCAGGGAGAGGCGTCCTCAGAGTCGAGGTCGAGGACGCCCGAGGCGTCGTTGCCTCGCTCCCCGGTGAAGATTCTGTCAAGGAGTGACACCGCTGACGCGGATTCGGAACACTTGGGTGGTCTGCTTCGACCGTGGATATGGGTAAAGAATAACCGGATCCCGGATAGAATCATGGTCATGGTCGAGCGAAACTATAAAGTTTGCGCTGATCTTGGCCTCAACCTCCAGTTTCTGGTAAGATTTCTAAATGTCCTGGACACAGGTGCTGGCCCGAACATCGTCGTGGAGTCCGTATTGCCCCCGCTGGTGCGGTCTCGTATCCGTTCCGAAGCGGTTCCGAACGTCGCTGACGCGAATAACAACCCGTTATCAACGGTGGGAACCGTCGACTTGGTCGTCCCGTTGGGCACCTCTATGGTGAAGCTCGACTTTGTCGTTTGCCGTTCGTTGGCTGCGCCAGTTATACTGGGATGGGATTACTGCGACATGTTTTTCGAAGCAATCTGGCCCCGCCTCAGGCGCTTGGAACTCGGCGACGGATCATCAGTACCGATTGTCCGTCACCCGCTTAAGCGCGCTTCACAGAAGCAAGTTCCGCTGCCTGCTGCGCAGGAACCATCGCCCGCCACGCGGGAGTCCACGAAGCTCCGCGTTACCGCGTCGGTTTCTATACCGCCAGAGTCCCAAGTTATGGTGAAGGTCAACTCCCGTCAACACGGCATTCGGGTCATACAGCCCCTTTCCTCGTTGTACTAGAAGTGTCAAATGGCCGTTGCAAACGGAATTGTGCAGGTGCACTCGGATACTCCGTTTCAAATCTTGGTTGCCGACCTTGGCATTAAACCCCAGTATCTGGTAAAGAACCAAGTGATTGGATCAGCCACCCCGCACCCGCTCGCGATGCTCCGGACGCGGATGACTGCTGCCGATGTTCTCGGATTGGTTACCTCCAAGTAGGGAGACAGTTCAGAGAGCTCCGACGCTTCGTCTAAGGAGGGGGAGGACACCGCCGTTTCAACGGAGAAGTCGCCGAATGATTCGGATTTGCAACCTGTTTCCGACGCAGGACAGCGTGGACCTACAAGCTACGACCGGCTTGACCCGGTGAAGGCTCTGGAAGAGCTGGACCTCGGTCACGTACCGGTGTCGCACCGCGAACAACTCCGTGATATGCTACGGGAATTTACCACGATGTGGGATGGCTCTCTTGGAGAGATTTCTGCGACGGAACACCGTATCGACTTGTTGCCAAACGCGCGTCCAGAGGCACAGCCCCCGTACAGGGCAGGACCGAAAGTTCGGTAAGAGGAGCAGTTCCAAGGGAACAAGATGCTCTGCGCCGGGGTGATTGAACCCGCTCAGTCACCCTGGGCTTCTCCAGTTGTACTAGCATTGAAGGCCGACGGCACGTGGCGATTTTGTATCGACTACCGTCGGCTCAACGCCGTAACTGTACGGGATAGCTACCCCATACCGCGCATGGAAGAGTGAATTGACTCGCTTGGCAATGCTACCGTGTTCACGGCGCTGGATGCCAATTGGGGATATTGGCAGGTCCGTGTAAGGGAAGAGGAACGCGACAAGACTGCGTTCGTCTGCCATTCTGAGTCCTACCGCTTCAAGCGGATGCCGTTTGGTTTAACCAACGCCCCCGCTACTTTTCAGCGAGCGGTCAATATCCTGCTCAACAGGTTCAAGTGGCGGTCGTGCTTGGTATTTCTGGATGACATCATTGTCTTCTCAGGTAACCTTGACGACCACCTCACCCATGTCAGGGAAGTTCTAATCGTTTTAAGGGATGCTGGGATAACCCTCAAGCTGAGGAAGTGTGAGTTCTTCACAGATACGATCAAGTATCTGGGACACGTGATCCATCCTTGACGACTGTCGATCGAGGAAGCTCCCGTCAAATCCCTCGTTGAGGCAAAGCAACCCCGTACTCAGACGGAACTCCGGTCCTTTCTGGGGCTAGTCAACGTCTATCGACGGTTCATCCCGAACTTTGCAGATATCGCGGCGCCGCTTAACGCGCTACTACGTAAGGGACAGCCACCGAAACTGGAACCCTTTACGCCCGCGCAAGCGGATGCGTTCAACTCCTTAAAGAAGGCTGTCACGTCAGCACCGATCCTATCATAACCCAAAATTGGGATTGCCGTACTCCGTGTACAGGGACTCGAGCGACTACCAAGTCAGTTGCGCTCTTTTTCAAACCACCCCAGAAGAGGAACGGAAGCCAATTGGTTAATGGCCGCGTTCGCTGAACGTTCACGAACGGAACTACTCTGTATCAGAGAAAGAGTGTCTCGCCGTTGTGTGGGCACTTTCCACTCTCCGCCCCTATCTTATAGTTTTCCACTTTACCGTGTACACGGACCATTCCTCATTGAGGTGATTGATGAATATCTCCGATCTATCAGGCAACCTCATGCGGTAGAGACCCCGCTTAGTGGAATACGACTTCACAGTCATATATAAGAAAGGAGCGTTGAACACTCAGACTGGTGCGCTTTCGCGTCTATCCACGAGTGGGGAAGCCCTCGCAACCGAAGATGACGAGATCCCGTGCTTCGTCGTGGACGGAAAGGAACCGGAAGATCCGGATTGGCCAGAAGATTTGGATATGGATGCTGACTTTGACGAGCTCCTCGCCTCCGGCGAGGTTGCCACTGAGAAACACCCACCGCGGAATTTTGTTCCCATTACTCCAGAAGAACTGGTAAGAGAGCAGTTCGGAGACCTCTTTTGTGTAGGGGTACGTGCCCGTCTTAACGGTGGTGAAGTACTCCCTTTCGAGGTGAACGACCGAAGATACCTCGTGAGGACAGTTGAGGCAAACCCACAAGTCGTGGTTCCGCATTCCCTGCAGTCGCGGGTGTTGCATTTAACGCATTACCCGAAGATAGGTAGTCACGCCGGTGGCCGGAAGCTTTATCTCACCCTGAGAAGGGACTTTTACTGGCCCGCCATGGCGGTGGATTGCTACGCCACGGTACGCTTCTGTACGGAGTGTGCAAAGAACCGAGTTAAACTTCGGAAGAACAGCAAGGCGCTGAAGCTTTTCTCTGCCAGGGCACCGCTCGGGTTTGTCGCGATCGACATTCTCGGACCACTCCTCACAACGAGGCGGGGCAACAAGTTTTTACTTGTCATCACCGAGCGCTTCTCGAAGCTGGTTCGGACAGTCCCTCTTCGGGGGATATTCGCTTTCACGGTGGCTGACGCGTTCGCTATTCATTGGGTATTCGCGTATGAACCTCCAGCGGAGTTGTTATCCGAAAACGGAAAGCAGTTTGCGTCCAGGTTCTTCCAGGATGTGTGTCGCATCCTGGATGTAAAGAACCTGTTCACAACTACTTATCACCCCCAATGTAATGGGCAAGTAGAACGGTTCAACCGGACAATGCTCGCATCTCTGCGTTCGTACGTTGCTGACCACCCAAATACTTGGGATCTGTACACTGATGAGATTACCTTCACCTACAAAATTCAGGTTCACCGGGTATCCCCATTCGAGTTGGTACTATCCCGTTCGCCCCCGCCGTTGGCGTTGGAACCGCAAGCTACGCTTGGAACCTTTCCATCCGTGAGCGACTACCGTAACAACTGGAAACAATGTTTAACCAAGTTGGTTCCCGCTGCGCGGAAGTCTATGGAATGTGCCCAGGCCGCTTACAAGCGTGATTTTCACAACCGCTTACGGCGTCCTGACAATCCGCCAATTGCGGTTGGTAACTACATCTATGTACGGAAGGAGTACTATAACCCGGAACGAGAAAGGCGTCACAAGCTCTCGCCAGTGGCGGACGGCCCTTTCAGGGTGATCTCTACAACTACCGACACTGTCGTGTTGAAGATGGGCGATACGCACGAGCAGTTATCCCGCGATCGCGTTGTCCTGGCCCCTCCGCCCTCGTCTGAGGTAGTACTGGACAGTACTCCCGTTTCTACGGGTACAGCAACACCGAATAAGCCGGGAACATCAGTGGTCGAACGACCTTCAGTTCTACCACACCCCACCCGGAGCCTCTCAGATATTCCGATGTTATCGGAAACGCCGGCACAGCCTGAACACTCAGGCCTACACGGCCTAATGCGTTCTTCTACCGCCCATGGTCGGATTATCACCCGCCAGGCGGGACCCCCAACGCACCCCCCCGTTGCTCCGTCTAAGGAGGGGGAGGGAAACAGCTGCTCCGATGGAGATCTTTCGCCGTCGCAACGGAATTCGCGCCATGAAGCATGGGAAGGTGTTGCAGGATCGCTGCCGCTCTCGCGGAACGACAGCCGATCTGCAGTGCCAAGCCCCTCTCAGGGTTTTTCGTCCCCGAACGTCGACGAACCCTCCGTGGAGGCAGTTGAGTCTCTATCGCACTTGCCGCAGCACGCAAAGAACACCACCCCTTCGGGGAACGTTCGTAAGCACCTGTCAGTGGCGCCCTCCAGCCGAGAAAACGCTGCGGCAGAGGAACCCAGCACTAAGAATGCAACACCTCGTGGCGAGGGAAGTAACCCCGTCAAGGGCGATTTGAGTACAACCATCACGCGGACTTCGAACCGTGGTACACGGGACACCACAATACAGTCGACGCCGCAAGCCCGGAACGACAACCGTCCTGTTGTACCAAGCCCCATACAGGGTGTGCCTGCATCTCCCCTCGTTGAGGATTCCCCCGCTAAAAAGGTTACTCGCGTGACCTCATTGCCGCAGAATGCGGAGCGCAGCCCCGAAGATGAGCCAGTGACGCTGGGCGCAAGAGTCAACATCCCACTGGGGAACGTTCAGACGAAGCCGTCAGTAGCGCCCTCCAGCCGGGAGGACGCTGTAACTAGAAGCCCGACCGTTGTGAACGGAACATCTCATCGCGAGGGAAGACCACCCACGCAGGGCAAGGCGCGCTTGCGCAGTGGCACTCCGAGTGTCTCGGTAGAACTTGGCACCGCCAGCACGACACCGGCCGCTCCGGAGTTGGCACCCGTCTACGACGGCACACTACGTCCGACCAAGTCGAAACCTCTCCAAGTAGTGGGCACAGCGCCGGATGTACGCGCCCCACACGGGAAGAGTGCTGTACACGCCCCACATGGGACCAGCACAGCACATGCCGGCTTACCGGAAATAGCCACCGCACGCGAGGTGGCAAGCCCGCGGGGCACGGCGCAGCCTTTGAAGGGTCCACGCGCCAGGGCGGCGGATCGAACTAGGGCAAATTCCAACCAACCGTTGTTGGAATCACGTGCCCGTGCACGGGAGGACGCGCCACACGCGCCCCTTCCCGCTAAGCGCGGACCACCCCCGCCGAGGGATACGACGACAACGTCATCACCAAGGCGCATTGACCCACGCAGACTCGCGATACGGGAGGACCACCACGCAAGTGGGAGAGCAACACCCCGTAGGGACGGCACCGATACCACCTTGGGGGGCCCCGACACCCTCTTGAAGGACATTTCCTCCCATGAAGGGACCGCTACACGCGAAGTGACGACAACACGACGAGGCCGGGAAGTGTACGTGCAGGAGTACGTCGTCGACCGAGTAATCAGGCATTCCTACGCGGAAACGGCGACCTGCTTTACCGCGTCCGTTGGTACGGCTATGGCCGTGAAGGAGATACAGAGGAACCGATCGAACACCTCCCCCGATCAAGGGTCGTACAGTAGCACCGGCGCGCCGGCACCGCACAACCAGGTACGCTGGAAAGAGCCCAAGTGGGATAATTGGTAACCGTCCAGGACGGGAGAAAAGAAGGAAGACCGGATAGAAGTAGAATTGAAGAAGGACCGTCAAGGACGGGAAGTTTACTTTGTGTTCATCATGTTGTCATGGGAAAGCCGGGCGAACCGGAAGATAACCCGAGACGGGCACTAGTGGTTCGAGCCGCTATCCCCACTAGGTGGAGCACCCCCGCCGAGGCGGTTCGCCAAGGCATCTGCCATTTCAACGACTTCACCCGAAGCTTCGGTGGCGCTGAGGCCTGCACCACGCAGGAAGCGGGCTATGATCTCGTGCTCGTTCAGCGGCCCAGAACTGGGATTACCTGATCCAGCGCTCGCCGAAGGCGGAGGAAGATCATCCTCTTGTTCCGTCGTCACCGCCGCAGCGGACTGCCCCGTATTGGGATCAGCTGGAGTGTTCGAACCCGGCTCCGCCGGAGCGTTGTCAACTTGGTTGTCATTCCCGACCGCGTCGGCTTCGTCACTGTCGTCTTCGATCGTCTCGCCCGATGCATCGGGGTCGTTATCCACCATTGGATCTCTCCCGCTGTAAGCGTGATAGTAATCGTCCGAGTCGACATACCCTCGCGGGTGGTCGCTGGGGATTTCACGCGGGGCAGCCCGAAAGTCTTCCCCTTGCTCGCGGCTGATTTCCCGGTAGTCCTACGGGTCGAAATACACGAAGTCGCCCGCGAACGGGGTATTGCGCCCCAGTCCGGGACCGGAACCGCCACTACCACCGTCTCGACGGCCACTTTGTTCGATGGGAACCTCGTCCCACTGAACGTCCTGGATGTATTCGAGTAGCCCTAACATTTCTTCCTCGTTGGCAGTGCCCCAAAGGGGGATTCGCAAGTCCAGGTTACGGATAGCCGCCCGCACGCGGGGTTGTACGTACCAAAGCCGATACTGGTCGTAGGCTTCGGTGAGGGCGCATGCCGCGAAGCCGGTAGCCCACTCGGTCACCACAACCGACCATAGCCCCGAACGGAGATCCGTGAGGAGGAACGACCCCATATAGGTGAAAACCGAGGGCAGTTCAACATAACACCCCCGGCACGCCTCCAGGGAGGACCACCACTCTGGGAGTGGGACGTACCGACCACGTCGGTGAGGTGCAGCGATGCGCTTTACCTCCACGTTCTGGTATGGAACGAAGAACCCGAATCGGGAGCGCCAACGCCGTTCATAACGGATGAAGTTCTGAAGGACGTTCGACCGGGATGCCCGGTGAAGGTAGCGGAACTCAGCCCGAAGAATCGGTCGCTCCCAGCACATGGCTGTTTGCCGCGCTGCGAGAAAGTTCCTCCATGCGAAGGTTTCTAACGCCGCGAGGCGGTCGCAGTACGTCATATTTCCGCGTGTGTGGTAAAAAGTGACACCAAAGTCGTACCCCGCGGGGATGGGGAACTCGAATGGAACCCGGCGAAGCCGTTGGTAACCGAGCATGACGAGCGCCGCGTGCGCGCTCGCCACCGATTATCTGCCGTCACGACGGATGTGATGGGTAGGAATCGCTATGCGGTTCCTCTAATCCCACGACCCCGTGACGTCGGCGGGTAGGTCCCCTGGAAGGGTGTTGGTCGCATCAGCGTACGCCATTACCAATGCCTCATTGAGGACTGCCAATGGATGATACCAGGGCGCGTGCCTCAACTGGAGGGCGTGTTACCGATTTTTCGGATTCGCCCCATCAGGGTATCGTAATGCGGCCAGACGCGCACCGGCATGCCGGCTGGTATGACTCCCACCATCGGGTGAGGCGCTTGCAGGCCTGCCCCCGCAACGGGTTGTTTAGAGGGCTGAGCCATGGGCTGCGTCCTCGGGAGCGTCCCTGGTTGCGCAGGTTGGTTGGCGCCTTGCGGAAGTTGTTGGCTGGAGTTGCCCTGTGGCAGGGGAACGGACCGGAAGCCGGTCAAGTATCCCTGCGGAGGGTGGTTCGGTTGCTGACCGGACATTTCGGTAATCGTTAAGTCGATAACCGGCGTGGCGGGGGGAGTTGAGTGCGTTGGTGAGGCTCGTGGAACGAGTTGTCGGAGGGATTCGCCTTGTGAAGGAGTATGCGCTGCGTAGGCAGGTGTGGTGTGCTCTGTGTCGGAGGGAATTGCCGGCGAGCCGGAGGAGGCCGTTTCTTTATAGTCTTGGTCCGCCATCGCGTCGCTCGCGAAAAGCGTCGCGCCCTCGGCTAAGGAGGGGGACATGAAGTGCAACGCCCTCCTTGAGGGATTTTCGCGACATAGTTATTTTCCGACATGTCCGCTGGATTAATTATGACTACATACGATGGCCACGTTGGTGGATGGGACACGTGGGACACGGCAGAGTCCAGGAGGTTGGCACAGCATTGCTGGGAATTCTGCGCCCTTTATGGGAGTATTCAAGATTATTATAGTATTTGCCGTACAGTACGGGAGGTTAGCTACACAATATATAGTGTCGGAGCAACTCGGCCCCGCAACTAAGTAAATCTCCCCAACCAGGGTTGGCTCTAGACTCTTCGCCTTCGGCGGTATTCAGCTCCTCCTCGGAGGGATATCCCGTAGCAGACGGACCGTCTAACCGCCCTTCGTCAACCAAACGAACCCAATTGTGGGAGTATTACACCGCTACTTGTCGCGTTCGCCTTGTATAAGGATTTGCCCGGCTTTGACGTCTCTCTCCGCCACTCTCGTGACTTCCCTTTTTTTTCCCCCTTTTTCGGGTTGTTCTCCGCGACCCGCGGCTCGTGCTGATACCTGTCTACACTTGCCACCCCTGTGGAACACCGCCTCATCTGAGGATACGCACGCACCGTCTACACGGATTCCAGCTTCTGGTTTACCTTCCTACGCCTGGCGTGAAGGGTGGCCTCGGCCTTACAAACCGACTCCGTCGTGCCATCCCTGGAAGGGCTTTGCTACTGTGCTGCTTCGCCTAAGGAAGATCCCGAACGTCTTTGTGGTTCTTTCCCCATTAGGGCATTGCACTACACAATTAACATGTGCGTGTGTTTATCTTTGTGGGGCCTAGAGGAGTGCAGAGTCCAAAGTTAGGATGGAGGGAATGTGTTTCATTTCCGTAACTTTTGAATATAAAACAGTGCTAGAGAGAGTCTACGCCTTCCATTCTTTAGCCCATTTGTCGCATGGCCCACCTTCTCGTGCTTTTCACCATACAAAGCACACCAACATGACTACTCGTTCGAAACTTCCGCGCTTAAGTGACGATTCACCATCGGGGCGTAGATTGCACGAGATATTTGAGAAGCGAGAACTATCTGGATATGAATTTGCGGCTGATGTGTATCAAATGAATTCCATATTTAAACGGTATAAGCTGCGCAATTTCCGTGCAGAATTCAACAAGATAAAAAATCTTAAGATGGAGGAAACAGGTATGTTAAATATTAATATTTTTCTTTTTATCTATTGTGCTGACTCATATAGAAGAAAATGCGGCATTTACATTGCGTGCTAAATGCACTAAAGCACCAGAAGAACGTAATCGAGGCGACGTTGATGCAGGTGAAGAAAATGAAGCCGAAGAAGGAAAATCAGACGATATTGCGCAACCAGAAAGTATACCTGGAGAGTTTTACCCGTTAGTTCTGGAATCCCGTTGGGAAGATGAGGATACGATGAGGAAGTATGTCCCATTGGCGATATTGCTTCCGTCTGGAATGAAGGCTGACAATATTCGAACGCAAGTTGTCTTCAATGGTACTAATTTTTAGTTGGTTGTTCGATGGCCTGAAGCTATGAAGGATGTAAAAGTGCTACACGGAGCGTGGTTAACGAAAAAATTTGATCCTATGAAGGCTTATTATCCAAAAATTTTTGGTTTTCAGAAAACGTTCAAGAGTATTCGCCGATATGTTGATACAGACGTCAAATCGTTCTTTCGCATTAGTCTATCATTTGCCGTTGAGTCACATGTCCCAAACAAGCAAATTCTGGAATTTCCAGACGGGACAAATATTTTTTAATTTTTTATGTTGATCTCAAAGCACCGGAAGATATGTATTCAAGAAGTGAACATATTGTTTCCGTGCAAATTAGTTGATCCACAAAAAACAAGTGTTTATAATGAAGTAAGGGGAGGGTAGTAGTATTGAATATTTCCAGCTGTTTTTGTTTACATTTTTATGCAGTTTACCAAATCCTAAACGGCGATTATTATACTTGCAAATGGTTAGAGCATTCATCTTCAATGCGCTTTTCTACAAAATACGAAGAACAAATAGTATCTGCATTTCCTGTGACCTCCAGCAGCAGTTCTCAATGGAAATATATAAGATTGCGCCGTCCATCCCGACTTATAAGGTTTTCCCGCACGCTCCGGTACTTTTCCTTCTTGAAGCTTGCTTCTAAATTCTCTGATTGAATTTGTTTTTTGAGCATTTCCATGCGCAGGGCGCACGCGTGCAGTATGGGGGCACGGGACAGGTGTGCCGCATCCGGCGCCTCTGCCCTGTCCATGGGCTCGACTAAACTGGAGCTCGTACTCCGCGACTCGCAATGCCCCTGCCTATGGCTCTGCATAGCAGATGTTGATACGTTGTGGCGCACCCGCAAGCTCGGCTTGATTTACAAATCTCACCGTGGCATTCGAATCTGTCAAATGCTGCAGTAAATGACCATCTAAACCCTTATTTTTGTGTCTGTCTTGACAGCAGCACATTTTTTCCAGCTTGACCGCCGAAGGCAATTAATTACGGAGATGCAGTGCACAGTTTCTCGCCGCAAACCTCGTTCCACTTCGTACCCGCCCTGCCAGTCCCAACAAGATTCCACTACCTCTCAGAAGCAGGAATCTCACACTCCTTGACTGTCTACACCTCTTGTGACTGTCCGATTCTGAGAACCCAGAAGGTACTAGAAATAGCTGCGAGGATTGGAATAGAAACCCGCTTGACTTGAAGTGAGTCGAAATGAACATCTACCATGCCCCAAATATGTTAGTACTTCTAGGACTGCTTGATATGTGTCACACCCAAACGTATGGCTTACACTGACGAGCACAGGTGATGCCCTGATACGACTTGTACCCCCCAGAACGGAAACTTTCAAATGTGTATCTTCGTCGAAGGCTTCAATGGGAAACTGAATTGAATCCTGGAAGGATGCCCAAAGGATTTATTTCCGCTGGTTCTCGGACACTTTATATGGAGAACAGAGAATTTCCGTAGAACTTCCTTGCGGAGAACTGGAAACACCCCGATACCCTTCCAACAATGCATTTCGAAGCTCACTCGTCCTCATGGACCTTTGTCACGCTGAATGCATGGCTGGCTGGTGTGCTCTGCTCTTGCTCCACACCCCTCATCCATCCCAACCCATACCCAATACTCATCCTCACTCATCGTTGTCTGCGTGTGTCTGGCCGGTACGGTTGTTCTTGCATAATTTTGTTTTTCGTACGAAACGCACTAAACGCCTTATAGAGAGCCAGTAGTCCGTAAACCAGACCGCAAAATGGTTTGCTGTAAGGAATCCTAGGGTGAGAGAGGCTCAGGGAATTCTTGCGACAATTTCTTTATATTGCCACGAGCGCCGTTACTTGAAAACTGGTGAGTTGTGTTGATAGCCGTCGGCCTCGTGCAAGACGAGAGCGCCACACACACGTCATTCTATGCGCCGTGCCCCACTGCGCACACAGCAATGCGGCGGTGGCGTGCACTGGCCAAATAAATTGTGCGACCGTTCGGCGCGGCGGAGTGCCCGCCGGCGGTCAAGTGTGCACAGACCTTCTCCCGACTACTTCGTTCCCTACATGGTAGCATCGCGACCTGGGCTTCCGCCGCCCCAGGCCGCCGCGCGCTCGTCGCTCGCTCTCCGCGCACCCGCCGTTCACTCTTTCCTGCCTCCTACGTTTACCGCTCGTGCTCTTTTTCGTTCAACTCCGGCTCGCGTTCACCGCCCGCGTATATGATGGGCTTACTACTTCTGTCTTTCTTTCGCGGGTGATCGTTTTCTCCTCCACCGCACGCCGCGACTACAATCGCGCGCCAGCGTGATGCGGTTCTTTGAGCGTGCGCCTCCAGCAGAGGTGGGCCGACTTTGGTTCAGCCCTTGCTTGTCCCCGCCCACACACATACATCTGGTGTGTCTGGAAGTTGCGCCGCGCATAGGAAACTCCCGAAGAGCACCTCATCGTTCGTGGCTTTGGCATCTTACTCTACGTTCTGGTATGCGTGGCTTCAGAGCCTTCAACCGAAAACACTGGCCGTTCATTGTCTCTTCTACAACATGGTTTCTTGCACTTTATTAGGACTTGCGTGCCGCATCTTTCAGTCTAAGGTGGACTCGGCCTACATCGATTCTGGAGCTACGCACCACTTCTTCTACTCGCGCAAAGCATTCATCCGCTACGAGCGCATCGAAATTGAGCTTGTGCAAGCTGCCTCAGGAACTGCTCGTCTTGTCGGAAAGGGTCACGTCTGGATACCCTTGAACAAGGGCACAATCATCGAAGCATACTATGCTCCTGCGTTCGGGTCCAACATATTATCAGTTGGTGTCCTCAGCGTGGACTTCATGGTTTTGTTCACCCCAAACTTGCGGCCATTCAATGGCTGCTTCATAATGGACGCCAAATATAACTCCGAAGTCATATGGGACGCGGAGACCAAACAGGGCCTTTTCATCATAAACCTCTCCGACACCGACAAGCAGGTCATGGTGGTAAATGCTGGAAACACCAAGCATGAGTTAGCTTTGGACAGGCACGGACGTACTGGTCATATTCACCCGGGCACGTACCAGGATCTTTCGAAGGCCTTGGACTCCGTTCCTTACTTCCAACGGTCCATCCTAGAATCTTTGAGCTGCGTCCCGTGCCTCACTGGCAAGATGAAACGCAACCCGCTCATAGGCAGACCGCGATCCGTCTCCTCCTTCATTCCGTTGGAGCTAATACACATGGATGTGTCAGGAAAAATTTCGCCTTCGCTCTCCGGTGCAATCTATGCAATGGCCATTCTCGACGATTATACTTCGAAGTCGGACGTCTTCTTCCTGAAAGACAAGACAGGTGATAGTGTTTTCAAGCACCTGGATTGGTACAAACGCCGATCGGAGCTGGAACTGAACCACTTGGTTTGCTTGAAAAATGTGGCCGGCGAACATAAGAGCAACGAGTTGGAAACGTTCTGCTTTAATCATGGCGTAGTTCTGGATTACTTTCCCGCTTACGCCTCTGAGTCTAATGGCGCTGCTGAGAGACTTATTCAAGAACATTGGACTAGAGCTCGCGTGCTTCTCTTTGCGAGCAAGCTGCCCACTGCTTTCTGGGCAGAAGCAATGAACCACGCGAACTGACTAAGGAACTGGGCCCCTTCTTCTAGGATACATGGACGGATTCTTATTCTGGAATGGGACCTAAATACTAACCTTGACTTCTCTCACATCCCTAGCTTTGGACAGCCTGGCTATGCCTTCGTCTACCGGTCCAAGACCGTGGCAAACAAGAAGTTCCTCCCTCGTTCCGTCTTCGCGCACTTTGTCGGCATGCAAAGCGACAACACACTTGTCCGTGTGTTCGTGCCGGAGAAGACCTCGGTCGTCACTTGCCGTATCCTAGACTTCAAGCCCATCAACTCATCGCCACTTCCCAACGTCTCCACCCTCCTAGAAGGGATAACTCGTCAACAGCAGATGGAGGAGATGGAGCCCGTCGATCAGAACAGTGATGGTCCCGACTTGGAAGACCACTTGGTAAAAGCGTTCACTACAATCACGCATAACTTTCCGAGTGTTTGGGTCTCGAAAAAGACTGTCAATGACCCCACAGTTCCTAGTAGTTTCAGGAAGCGTGCAAGGATCCAGGTTGGTGTGAGGCCATCGACTGCGAGATGAAACCTGTTCCTTACACATGGGTGTTTCGAGAGAAGATGTTGGATGGAATCGAAAAGGAGTTCTTGAAGAAGGCACGCTGTTGTCTACGGGGAGACAAGCAGAAGCCGTTCATCGACTTCGATCCGTTCAACAGTTACGCTCCTGTGGCTTGTCATGAAGCCCTGCGTATCCTTCTCTCCTTTTCCGCTGCACATAACCTTTTTCTGGAAGGAGCAGACATCTCCAACGCCTATTTGTATGGCAAACTGGATGTTCCCATCATCATGGAAAAACCCACGGACTCTTCCGGCATTATCGAGAAGCCCGGCCACGTCTGCCGACTTCTCCACTCCTTGTACGGTGCTGTACAAGCCGGGATAATATGGGGCTCTCTCTTCTCTGACACTTTACTCTCATGGAACTTTGTCAACTCCGCTCTAGACTCTCGCGTTTTCATGTTCCGCGAGCATCACAGCTTTGTTATCTTGGCTGTCATAGTTGACGACTGCGCTTTTGCGGCAAATAGCATGGAACTACTCAACGGTTTCAAGCGGAAACTAGCAGCAGCCTTCGATGTGAAACTCTATGGAGGGCTGAAGTCATTTATCGGCTGGAGTATTCAGAGATCACCCGCAGGAATTAAGGTAAGTCAGTATGGATATGCTCTGCAGGTTCTGAAGAAATTTAAGATGCAGTACCGCAATGCTGTTGGATCTCCTCTCCCTGCTGCAACCAACGTTCTTCCGACTGGTAACGGAGACATTGTTCTCTCCGCTAATGACCACGCGAGTTATAGGTCTGGAATTGGAGCTCTACTCTACATCTCCATCTCCACCAGACCTGATCTTGCGTTTCCTATCTCGGCTCTTGCAAAGCATCTACACAACCCATGTGAGCGACACTTCTTGCTGCTCAAACGGTTGTCCAGGTATTTAGCGGGAACAATGGAATACGGACTTCATTTCCCAGCCAATCGTCCTGTGTCTCCTGCCTCACTTCGAGCGTACGCTGACACCGATTTGGGGGGATGTGTTGAGACTCGAAGGTCAACAACTGGGTACGTAATCGTCATCAACGCCGCACCAATCATGTGGAAATCGAAGCGACAAACTGTCATTGCACTCTCTTCTGCTGAAGCTGAGTACATTGCACTTTCTACTTGTGCAAAGGATTTGTCTTGGGTGAGAAAAATGTTCTTTGAATTCGCACACATTCAGCCTTGGAGCGAAGATCTATGGTTCGAGGCCATAAAGATTCTGAATGATAGCTCGGCTGCGCTTTCGTTGACAACGAATCCACAGATCTCTGGTCGAAACAAACATATTGATTTGAAGATGCACCACGTTCGAGACCTTCATCATAAGAAGATTGTTGAACTGCAACGCCTTCCAAGGAGTCTAATGATCGCTGACATACTGACGAAGTGTGCGTCTCTCCCGGATGTGAGGAGAATGGTCAGCTTGATGTACCTTGAATCGTTCTAAGAAGAATTGTTGGGAGAAACTAACTACTGCACTAACTGTTTTTGATTATTTTTCTTTTGTTTTGATATTTGTTTTGTTCCATAGGGTTCTATTTTGTGATTTGATTATGATTTTTATGTATGGTTTACAATTCTTCTCCGTTTTCCTACAAAAGTACTTGTCTTTTTTCCCACAGGGTTTTGGCATGATACTTGGGTTTGGAGTTTACTGGTGTGAACATTGAAGTGCAAACGGCATTGGATGCTGAGGCGGAGTGTGTGACTGTATATCTATTGTGTTTGTGGTTTGCGTGTTTTGTTTGTCATGTATTGCACCACGCCTTCTGCCTTTGAAAGATGTGGCAGAAAAAGAGACATTGATTTAGAAATACTGTCTACGGGCCTGCTCTTCGGTCTGTGTGTTCATGAACTTATTGATTTTGTTGTTCTGTTGGGGCTCAAAAAGAGACCTCTATAGTGGTGTAGGAAGAGTAGTCGCTTCGCCTTGAGGGACGGTGTTGACAGCCGTCGGCCTCGTGCAAGGCGAGAGCGCCACACACACGTCATTCTATGCGCCGTGCCCCACTGCGCACACAGCAATGCGGCGGTGGCGTGCACTGGCCAAACAAATTGTGCGACCGTTCGGCGCGGCGGAGTGCTCGCCGGCGGTCAAGTGTGCACAGACCTTCTCCCGACTACTTCGTTCCCTACAAGTTGAACGGCTTTGTGATGCGTGTTATCGCAAAGCTCCTACTAGGAAGACAAAGCTATGCGTTTTGAGCTAAAGTATAGATTGCTCAGTCAAAATCTGCAGGAAAACTAACAATCTGCTTATTTTTGGTAATGAAGGACAACGCTCCTTGGAGGCGATTTGAGGTACTTAGTTAATTTCCGCATCATGCGTTAGTAGATATATATGAGCTACACCGCTATTAGCGTGTCGTCTCGTTGAGGTAATTTCCACACATGTACACGTGGATTGCACGGCTCGAGGCGCCGCTTAGCGGTTGTGACTAGCACACGTGTAGCACGGATATGCCGGAGGCAGTGCACCCGGCATTGCTGTATTTACTTAGATATTTCATAGATTATTTTGCCCGGCGCACCCCCTGTCAGTGGTGCGCCGAGCTCAGTACTTAGAGGGTTGAGCATCGCTCCCCCAAGTAAATTGCCCCTTGCCAAGCAAGGGCTTCTGGCTCTAACTATCACGCCTTCGCGGATTGTTCACCTCCAAGTGGAGTGACGACTGCGTTGTTCACGTATAGTTACCCACCCTTGTGGCGCTCAGAGTATAACCACTATTTGTGTGTCTCGTTCCGACCTATTGTCGTATACTCGCCCCTGTATTGGGTTTGCTTTATTCTCTCTCTTTTTCCCCCACTCTGGTGGTTTGCTTTCTCCCCTTTTTGGGTTTGCCTTTTTGCCCTGTTCGCAGTGGCCCGTTTCCGACACCTTGTCGTTGCCGTGCTACTCTCTTTCGAGGACTCATCTCGTGACCGTGTGAACACGTGGATCTCTACCGACTACTAACCAGCCTCACGCTCCGACGCTTGTCATGGTGGTTTGACCTCGGATTTACACCCGGCTTAGCTGTGTCATTCCCGGAGTGCTCCGTTCGCTGTGCTGCCCTGTCGAGGGGAAGATTCCGAACGTCTTCGTGAGCTTGCGCTTTTCCCGCCAAAGGCGTTGCTCCAAAAGTGGTCTCCCGACTTAGAAACGATTAGTTTTTGTCGGAAGATTCACTCGTGAATTCACTCGTTGCGAGGTTAGTCCTTTTGTCCTTGTCTCCATTTGGAAGTTCACTGGAAGTCCCAGCCAATTGGCTGTCGATTATCCCGTTGAACGGTTGTTCTGGTCATGACGCTGTCAGATCGTCCGAAGACACGCAGTCAGACTGGAAGATTGGATCCGCCACTTCCGTTACGGATCTCCACCCGTTCACGGTCCCGGACCGAAGGGATGCCGGCTATTGAAGCTGTGCCGACGACCACTTGACTTCCGCCCACGTCGTTGATCAACTCTCATCGAGGTGATGGACCGGCTCCTGCCGTTGCTGGTCCCGCTACTATCGTAGGAGGTACGGGCCCTTCCGAAGCTCCCACTCCGGAGGCACCTCTCAGGGCTACTGTCAATGACACCCTCCACTTAACTGTGGAAGAGCAGCTCCGCTCCACGCGGGCTGCCCATGCTACCCTTGGTAAGGAGTTGTCGCTACTTCGAAAGAAGGTGGATGACACTGCTTTGCAGGACTTTTCTCAGGATCTCTGCGTATTGCGTGGTGATGTCAACTCCCTCTTGGAAGCTTTCGGAGGACCCGCTAATTTCGTGGAGGACGTGGCTGAGAAGTTTACTCGCGTCCGCGCCCGTTTAGAAACGGTGGAACAAACCGTCCTGGTTGGAGCCAATTTCACGGCTGAGCCGGTTGCTGTTTCACACCGTGACAAGAAGGTCAGTGGATCCAAAGCACGCAACGAGCGGAAGAACTACGACTCTGATTCGTCAGAATCCTCTCTTTCTTCACGCCGGTCAACCGGGTCTGATTCGTCCGACTCGTCGGTAGAAGAAGCCCCTCGTGAGCGTTCGTCACGCTCAAAGCGGTCATCAGCCACCCAAGGTGTGATTCGCGCCCGCTCGAAGGGAAGGAAACACTCTGGATTAAAAGAGTTGAAGCCTACCAATCTGCTCTACAAGAAGCTGTTGTCATACCGGTATTACCGTTTGGAGGACTCCTCATTTGATAGAACCCCCCGTGGGACGGGAAAGGTCAAAGACTGTATCAAACGGATGCAGCTGTCGCTCCGTAATCAACTGTTTACAGGCGATGATCCCATCTTGGTGTTGGATTTCCTATCACGCTTTGTAGCGGAAGCCGACATTCTTGGGATGAATGAAGGACAGGCGTTTGTCGCGCTGCCCTATTTTCTACGCGGACTTGCGGAAGATCAGTACAACTCTGTAAGAGGTTCATCTCGCGCCTCTGAAGGAGGGGTTACCTGCTGGCCTGAAGCAGTTCAGTATCTACTGATGTCCTATTTCACTGGTACCGCCATCCAGTCCGCTATCCTCGCTCTGAGAGACACCAAACAACGCCCCGGCGAAACGGAAACCGGTTACTCGGTGCGCCTGAACAAGGCCTTCCACCGATGTGGCAATGTTTATTCCGCTCAAGAGCGTTGTACCATGTTCGTTGATGGACTAGACTCGGCTATACGGACCCTAGTGGCCCGTCGCCGTGAAGAAAACCGTAAGACTACGTACTTGGAACTGGTGCAGTATGCACGCGCCGAAAGCGATGCACTACGGGCACGAGTCTCGGGTACCCGGTTGAAGTCCGCTAAAGCGTTGATGTTGGACTCGGGAACCCCGTCGGCATCAATGCTGGCTGAGGCACACTCCAATAAAGAGTATGATCAGGTGCACTTTGCCCGTAGCGACGTGCTTTCAATCCCGACAACGGAGCTTCCCTCAACCACGGATGCCTCGTTTCAAACGGCTCCGGACGGTACACTGCTGTATGCAGATTCGAACCGAGTTCGACCGCCTCGACTCTCATATGAGAACGGTGGAACCCAGGCTTCACGGCCTGGCTGGCCAGTTTCCCGCCCAGCGGTGCGATTCTCGAACAATCGGAACGTCAATGCCATTGTTGGATTGATCTGTCACCTCTGCTATACGCGAGAGCATACTTCTCCGCAGTGCGTTTTAACCATGCGCGAATGGGCACAAGTCATTGCCAACTACGAATCCCTCTCACCTAAGGAGAAGGCTTCCGTTCCGATGGCATCGTACATCCGCGCGAAGATGGATATTCCACGCACAATTGCGGCTCCGATTGCCCAGAACATGGTGACCTCTCACCCCCGTGCCCCTCTCGAGGGAAATTCAACCGCTACTGCGGACGCTTCTGCTACTGGTGTCCAGGCATCAATGGTTCAGAACACTGAGCACACGCCTCAGGCGGAATCTGCTCAGAAAAACTAATTGTGGGAGTCTCCTCTCTTGGAGAGGCGCCCTCAGAGTTGAGGCTGAAGGCGCCCGAGGCTTTCCTGCCTCGCTCCCAGGTCCGAATCCTCTCAAGGGAACAGGCCGTCGAAGACGTGAACTCAGAACACCTTGGTGTTCTTCGTCGACCGTGGATACGGGTAAGAAATAACCGGTTCCCGGATAGAGTTATGGTGATGGCCAAACGCAATTACAAGGTCTATGCCGACCTTGACCTTTCACCCCAGTTTATGGTGCGTTATCTCACTGTATTAGATACAGGCGCAGGTCCGAACTTCATTGTTGAGACAGCATTGCCACCCGCCTTGCGGTCACACATTCGCCGTGGCGACATTCCTGACGTCGCTGACGCGAATAACAACCCGTTTTCAACGGTAGGATACATCGAGTTGGTAATCCGCTTGGGCTCATGCGTGGTGAAGCTCGACTTTGTCGTTTGTCGGTCACTGGCCGCCCCAGTCATTTTGGGTTGTGACTTTTGCGACCGCTTTGTCGATGCCATTAGGCCCCGCCAGAGGCGTGTTGAAATGGAAGATGGTTCGTCCGTGCCGATTGTTCGTCGTCCTTTGAGGCATGCCTCCAAGAAGCATGTACCTCTCCCTGCGGCGCAGGAAGCACCACCGAGTTCTCGGGAATCTACGAAGCTTCGTGTTGCCTTCGCGACACGCGTGCCTCCAGAGTCTCAAGTCTGGGTACAGGTGAATTCCCGTCAACACGGTTTACGAATCGTCCAGCCATTGCCGTCGTTGTATGATAAATACTCTCTTTCCATTGCTAATGGAGTGGTCCAGGTGGAACCGGATAATCCGTTTTACGTGTTGATAGCCAATCTAGGCAAAACAACCCATGGTGAATCTGGTGAAAAACCAAGTGATTGGCTCGGTCATGCCGCATCCAACCGCGTTGGTACCGACGAAGATGACTGCTGCCGATGTGCTCGGAATCGTTCACTCTAAGGAGGGGGAGAAGTCTAAATCTCATTCGTCTCCGTCGCCGAGTCTCTCGGGTCAGCAGCCTGTTAAGACAGAGAAGACACGCATTCCGACGAGTTACGACCAATTGGACCCAGTGAAGGAATTGGAAGAACTCGACCTCGGACATGTTCCGGAGACACACCGCAAACGACTGCGCGATATGCTTCGTGAATTCACCACAATGTGGGATGGTTCTCTCGGAGAGATAAATACCACGGAACACCGGATTGATCTCCTTCCGAACTCCCGGCCAGTAGCCCAACATCCGTACAGGGCAGGGCCCAAGGCCAGAAAAGAAGAGCAATTTCCGGTGGACAAGATGCTCCGTGCAGGAGTTATAGAACCGGCACATTCGCCGTGGGCATCACCAGTGGTACTGGCTCCGAAACCGGATGGTTCCTGGCGCTTCTGTATCGATTATCGTCGTCTAAACGCTCTTACCGTCAAGGACGTGTACCCTATTCCACGTATGGATGAATACACCGATTCTCTCGGAAATGCTACCGTATTCACGGCATTGGATGCTAACTGGGGATACTGGCAGGTTCCAGTGAGGAAGCAGGATCAGGACAAGACAGCGTTTGTCTGCCACTCTGGCCTCTACCGTTTTAAACGGATGCCCTTTGGTTTAACCAATGCTCCCGCTACTTTTCAGCGTGCTATTGATATCCTACTGGCCCGCTTCAAGTGGCGTACTTGTCTCGTCTACCTTGACGACGTCATTGTATTCTCAGATAACCTGGATGATCACCTCACACATGTGAGAGACATAATGGCCACGTTACGGGACGCCGGAGTGACACTCAAGCTGAGGAAATGCGAATTCTTCACGGATACAGTCAAGTATCTGGGTCACATAATCCGTCCAGGACGTCTCATGATCGAGGAAGCTCGTGTGAAGTCGCTAAAACAGGCCACGGAACCGACTACCCAGACCGAACTGAGATCCTTTCTAGGATTAGTTAACGTCTATAGACGGTTTATTCCCAACTTCGCGGACATTGCGGCACCTCTCAACGCGCTCCTGCGGGAGGGTCAACCGCCTAAGTTGGACCCATTCACGTCTACTCAGACGGAAGCCTTTAACTCTCTCAAAGAGGCTGTAACCACGGCACCAGTATTGTCACTACCGAAACCGGGACTTTCATATACCGTGGAAACGGACTCTAGTGACTACCAGGTAGGCTGCGCCTTATTTCAAACCACCCCAGAGGGGGAACGCAAGCCAATTGGGTACTGGTCCCGTTCGTTGAACGTGCATGAGAAGAATTACTCCGTCTCGGAGAAGGAATGTCTTGCAGTAGTGTGGGCATTATGCACACTACGCCCCTACCTCATGGG
The DNA here is from genome assembly GCA_030374805.1 of Gracilaria gracilis. Taxonomy (NCBI): domain Eukaryota; phylum Rhodophyta; class Florideophyceae; order Gracilariales; family Gracilariaceae; genus Gracilaria; species Gracilaria gracilis. The sequence goes on along the minus strand of JARGSG010000266.1, from coordinate 35,301 downwards.
TGCTCATTTCACCGTTTACACGGATCACTCATCATTGAGATGGCTACTCTCCATATCGAAGCCTTCAGGCCGCTTAATGCGTTGGAGACTGCGTCTCGCAGAGTTCGACTTCGACGTCGCATACAAGAAGGGCGCCAACAATACACAAGCCGACGCCCTTTCTCGCCTACCCACCACAGGGGAAGCGTTAGCCGTCGATGACGAGGAAATACCCTGCTCCGCAGTTGACGACTACACCGCAGGTGAACTGGAGGATATCGAAGAGGAATGGCCAGACGAACTGGATTTTGACCAGGAACTGGATGACCTACTCGCTTGTCAGCGAAAGTGCGAACCCCCTACCAGGGAACTTCGTACCCGTCACAACGGAGGATATGGTTACGGAACAATTCAGCGATCCCTACTGCACTAAGATTCGGGCGCAACTCAATGGAGGAGCTGATCTCCCCTTTCGGGTGAATGATTTTGGATACCTCGTTCGCACGGTAACTGGAAACCCACAAATAGTGGTGCCACATGCCCTACAATCTCGGGTGTTACACTTATCACACTATGCCAAACTTAGTGGTCACGTCGGAGGACGGAAACTGTACCTTACATTGCGAAGGAAATTCTACTGGCCAGCAATGGCTGTGGATTGCTACGCAACTGTGCGGTTCTGCCCCGAGTGTGCTCGGAATCGCGTCAAGCTTCGCCGCCATGCGACGAAGTTGAAGCTCTTCCCCGCAAGGGCGCCCCTGGAATTCGTAGCTATCGATATTTTGGGACCGTTCCTCGCTACTAAGCGGCGTAACAAATTTCTACTCGTGATCACGGATCGTTTCTCGAAGCTCGTTCGTACCGTGCCATTACGGAGAATCACGTCACTGACGGTTGCGCAAGCATTCGTCACCAATTGGGCATTCGTCTACGGTCCACCGGTGAATCTACTCTCCGACAACGGGAAACAGTTTGCCTCCCAGTTCTTCGGGGATGTATGCAGAATTCTGGATGTCAAGAATCTCTTCACGACAACCTACCACCCCCAGTGTAATGGGCAGGCTGAACGGTTTAACCGGACGCTGTTAGCAGCACTCCGTTCATACGTAGCCGATCACCCCACCACGTGGGACCTGTTCACCGATGCGCTGACATTCGCATACAACACTCAGGTACACCGTACTACGGGATTGACTCCATTTGAATTGGTTCTGTCTCACACCCCACCGCCCGTGGCGCTCGAAGCACAGCCAACGCTGGATCAATTTCCTTCGACGAAGAGATACAGGGAAACCTGGAAGACATGGCTTACCAAGCTGGTCCCTGCAGCACAACGGTCAATGGCCCGGTCACAAGCCGCGTATAAGCGTGATTTCGATCAGCGAGCCCCTCGAAGACCACCCGCCCTTAAAGAAGGGGACTATGTGTTCATCCGTAAGGAGTATTGGAACCCAGGCAAGGAGAAACGCCACAAGCTCTCACCCGTCGCCTACGGTCCCTTCAAGACAATTGCTGTGGAATCCGACACTGTTGTAGTGGAGATGGGTCAGCAACACGAACGCATTTCCCGCGATCGCGTGGTGTTTGCACCCCCGCCTGCGGGAAACGACCCATCAAGTGGACATTCTACCGCAGAAGCGGAAACAAACACTACGGACACACCGGACCCACCCCCGATCAACCGCCCTAGAGAGGTACCACACCCAAGTAGGGGACTCTTGGATTTGCCGATGTTATCGGACTCTACGCGCCCTGGTGCTTCGCTGTCTGAAGCCCCGCCGACTGGCGTAATTACTCGCCACCTTGGCACGTTAACACCCACTCCCCATGTCGCTCCATCTAAGGAGGGGGAGGGATTCGTTAATCGTCATGCTTCCGCGCTGTCGCATGAGGAACACCGTGTGGCACAGAAGAGAGACACCGCTAATGCGCAATCAAAGCCCTCTCGGGAGCCCGGCGTCTCGTCAAGATCGCCGCGCATCAACGCAGAAGCGGAATCGTCACCAGACACTACCGCCGTGCGGGACAGGACCGAGGAGATTCAGTCGTTACCGGCGAAGCCGTTGCTTACGCCGCATAGCGCGCCTGGAGTGACTACGTCGCATAACGGAGTGGAAATACCGCCTAAGGCGCCGTTGAGCTCGCACGTCCAAGACGGAGAGGAGTCGTCAGAGACTAAGTCGCCCAACACGCCTGAGGCGGGCCACAACGTGAACACGTCGCTAAATGCCCAGCAGGGCAGTGCCAACCGTAGTACACGGACTACACCTGTAAGGGAGATCAGCTTAGCGAGCGAACCAAGTCGACAAACCGAGCTGACACCTCCCGTGCATACGGAGGCGGAACACGCCATGGCGCAGACCAATGAAGGCCACCCGTTGACAACGTCACGTACCACCACGGCGAGGCCGGTTCAATCAGGGTTACCGTTGACGCGAGCGCATTCGACGCCACACACAACTCCGTCGAAACGGTTGCTACCACGCAAACTTGCGGTACGCCCACCTGGGACTCCCGCGGGAGAAGGAACTCTACCGGAACAAGAAAACGGGAACACCGACACCGCGAGACGCGTGACCACCGACCCAAGTAGGGGACCATACCGCAAAGATACAGTTCCACCAACCTTGTTGGACACACCTCGGTCTAACGGGAGCATCGAGGCAGTGCCACACACGGTGAAGCCGCCGGAGAGCTCCCCAAAGCAGGATGTCGTAATCACACGGCAAGGCCGGGAAGTCTTCCGATAGGAGTTCGTAGTCGACCACATAGTGGAACACTCATACCACCCGTTGGGGTACATACAGTATCTCGTACGTTGGTACGGCTACGGACCCGAGGCTGACTCGGACGAGCCAATCGAGCATCTCCCACGATCGAAAGTGGTGCAGTACCATCGGCGTACTCTCACGGGTCTCCCGGCGACAATTGTCAACGCCCAAGTGGGATAACACGCCCCGAAGGGGAAGAAGCTAGCTCACCTAGAATGAAGTGTATGAAGATGAAGTGGAGATTTGTTTTTGGTGGACGGAGTTCGGCTGGTGTCGTCTTCGGTCACCCACGTTTGTTTTTTCGGATTAATTATCCGGAGGGGTTCTCTCCCAGCTCGCTGGTTCACTGTTCTCATTACGACCGCGTGCGCATGGGTTTTCCCTTCAGAAGGGTGCGCTGTTTCCGTGCGCATCACGCGATTTACCGGTAGGAATACCGTTTGTCTTGTACACGCCCCAGGCGGAAATGTTCAGTTGCCGATGTTCAACCATGTTCGACACCGCCTACCGCGAAGTACTTTACTGTTTATACGCTCTTGCGGTCTTCACAGTATCCGCATAATGCGTTTGTATCGATGCCCAGTCGTTTCTGGTAATGGTTCTCGATTCCCAATCTCGGGTATCTTGCTGCTACAGTATTTTCTGGAGGCCTTCTACGCAATACCCGCAACCAACTCGGTGGTTTTCCATCCGTTTCCTTAACGGGCCAGCACCAGTGTATTCCGGACGTCGATAAACTGTTTGGCGAAGACGGAAGTCAATTATCTTGAACAACTTCGGAGTTATGGCGCCGTTTCAGTTTGGGATTCTATTTTTAGACCGCATTTCGGTGAACTGAAATGGGTCGCGCTTTCCCACTCAATGGTGTTCAATTCCAACAATCTTGGTGTCAAATGAAAGCTCTTGTTTTCAGGCGTTCGACCCTGTATTAGGTTTCTTCACAGCTGTGCTGGTTCGAAGGATATCCGACTTTCAAAATTCGGGACTGTAACCCACCCCGATTCTGTGCTGCAGAGTGGAGGGAACCGCTTCAAGCGTGAAGACTTCGATCTCGAAACGAGCTGCCCACCTTTTCAGGGCTATGTACCGCGTATCCGCGTGATGGAAATGGTTCGCCTACTTGTCTGGGTGTCGCAAGACCTCATATCGAGGGATACTCCAAGACATTTGAGAACCACCTCTGTGGAGCGTCCCAGACTCGAATCCGTTATCTTACACTGTGGTTAATGGAACTGGAAACAGGTAGCAGACCGCGAGAGCGAGTTGAAGACTGTTATGAACAGGGTTGATCGTCGCTGGAGCGACGTTTGCACTTTGGAGTGGTAGTGACTTGGTCTTCGCGAGGCGAGATGGAATCCGAAGACTTCGGGGATGCGCTTTTGTACCCATCGTTGGGAGTCCGACCCGCCATCGCGACGGCGTGGCTCACTCTTAGGGAGGAGGATATGAAGGACAACGCTCCTTGGAGGCGATTTGAGGTACTTAGTTAATTTCCGCATCATGCGTTAGTAGATATATATGAACTACACCGCTATTAGCGTGTCGCCTCGTTGAGGTAATTTCCACACATGTACACGTGGATTGCACGGCTTGAGGCGCCGCTTAGCGGGTGTGACTAGCACACGTGTAGCACGGATATGCCGGAGGCAGTGCACCCAGCATTGCTGTATCTACTTAGATATTTCATAGATTATTTTGCCCGGCGCACCCCCTGTCAGTGGTGCGCCGAGCTCAGTACTTAGAGGGTTGAGCATCGCTCCCCCAAGTAGATTGTCCCTTGCCAAGCAAGGGCTTCTGGCTCTAACTATCACGCCTTAGCGGATTGTTCACCTCCAAGTGGAGTGACGACTGCGTTGTTCACGTATAGTTACCCACCCTTGTGGCGCTCAGAGTATAACCACTATTTGTTTGTCTCGTTCCGACCTATTGTCGTATACTCGCCCCTGTATTGGGTTTGCTTTATTCTCTCTCTTTTTCCCCCACTCTGGTGGTTTGCTTTCTCCCCTTTTTGGGTTTGCCTTTTTGCCCTGTTCGCAGTGGCCCGTTTCCGACACCTTGTCGTTGCCGTGCTACTCTCTTTCGAGGACTCATCTCGTGACCGTGTGAACACGTGGATCTCTACCGACTACTAACCAGCCTCACGCTCCGACGCTTGTCGTGGTGGTTTGACCTCGGATTTACACCCGGCTTAGCTGTGTCATTCCCGGAGTGCTCCGTTCGCTGTGCTGCCCTGTCGAGGGGAAGATTCCGAACGTCTTCATGAGCTTGCGCTTTTCCCGCCAAAGGCGTTGCTCCACAGGTAATCTCTTTCAAAATTGGGGTAGCTGCCAAATCTACCGCTTATACATAGAATGCTTACAGCTGTTTCAAAAACAGGGCCATTGAGCAGCCTATTCACCCCCTACAAATGCGCCGTGTCACACGGCACATTTTGTTGCCTTTCTGGACAGATCTCTTGTTTGGATCATTCCACTACCAACAAATGAAATTACTAAGAAAAAAATCATTCAGAGTTCCCCCATTCTGGATTGGTAATCATGTTGACTCCTTAAATTGCTTTTCTTTACAACAGCCTTCTAGAGTGTTTTTTACGCTTGGTACCAATTATTTGGTACCGTCAATTATAGATTTTTATCTGTAGAACAAAGTAGAACAAGTTTTTACTACAAATTTGTGGCCCTTGGTTTAGTGCCAATGTGGTTCTAAAGAGACCTAGTAGACCTCCAACGCAAAAAGCAGTTTTCTACGCAAAAACTGAGTATATCCAGGAAACAGTGAGCTGTTTCCTTGATTGTCTTAGTATCTACAATGACACTCAATTCAAAAGTCGCAGATATGACATTTGAATTGAGTGTCAATGTCCTTCACATTGACAAAGTCATGTGGTAATGACTGTGTCAATGCGCAAATCCACAGCATAAGCAAAAAGACAGAGTCACCAAAGAGGTAACTCTGTCTTTTAAGAATACAAAACCGCCGGTGCAATCGAGAGCGTCAACGGCCAAGTTCATCGACAGTCTCTGTCGTCTCGGCGTCAAGGTATTGTAGTATGCCTAATATTACAGATGAAAGCGCGTTTAATGCACTGGAATTGCTAGCCGACACGGCATTCCAAACGCGCCAGCAATTTGAACTGGCGACAGAAACTCCTAATTGGGATGACTCCGACGAAGAAAACGACTCCGAGAGCCCTATCTTTGACATATTTTACAGTCAAAATGGGACGGAGTCTATTTTGCAAATGACCAATTTTACAGCTGCAGAGTTCCAAAAACTTTGGAATTCTTTGGAAACATTTATTTCAGACAATTGGAACGTAGGCCGTGGAAAGAAATTTCAACCTTCTGGAAAGCACACGTTGTTCATGTGCCTCACAGTTTTCAAACATGGTGGTTGTTGGGATTTTTTGGCTAATATTTTCATTTTCAAAACACCAACCTTCGAAAGATTGATTACAAAATTTATTCGAATGATTGGTCTACACGTGTACAATGAAATAATCACCGAGGAATTGAAAAAATGGCCTATGTCAAAATTGGTAAAAGAAGAGAAAACGTTTCCCAAATACAAGTGCGCATACTATGCCACAGACGTTAAGTTTCAACAATCTCACCGCCCTGGGGGTTCTTTGGAGGAAGCTAAAAAATATTTTAGCGGAAAGCATAAGCTCTACGGTTATAAAACCGAAGTGTCGGTTATACCAAATGGATTTGCAATTATTGTTTGCTTTGTTGAAACGTATCTGATAGATTTCTACGCAATCACTCGGTGTACTCGAGTTTCCACAGTCATTCAGTGGAAGATCTAGTTAGGGTCGTTCCAATACTTTTTTTTATTATATGGAAACATGATATGGCTGTTTTGAAAGCCAGCCATGTGCTATTAGGCATTCCAATAACGTGCCCATAAAATAGCATATGGCGTCGAAAAGTGACAGCAATAAAGCCAACGGTTGCGGACACCGGCATCTCCGTCATCATCTCGCGCCGACTCTTCTTCTCTCCTTTCACAATCGCGGTCTGACATGAGCCGCTCGCGTGTTGTAAAACAGAGTCATGCCGTATATTACGGTCTCTCTCGCCCCTTTCGGGCCTCCCTCAGTGCCTGGACTACGCCAGCCTACGTGTTTCGTGGTCACAGAACCGACAGTAGCCGTTTTTCAACAAAGAGAAACATACTTGTAGCCCTATATTCACCACTACGGTTGAATAACTCTATGCCGTGGCGTACGCAGCATAGATGAACGTAATCAAAACACCGCTCAGACAATACATACGGCTGTCCCGCGGCACAGTCCTACATTGAAGATTTATATTCCTTCAACGTAGTGCATCAAACCAACTACTTTCGAGTAACACATACAATTCTACAGTCCAGAAAAGCACAACCAAAGACCGGTAGTTTAAGTACAGAACTTTTGCCCTCTTGCTAGAGAGGTAGAAGAACAATGGAACGAAGAACCAAAATTTCAGTGTCGGTCTCTGCTGTTATATCGAAGAAGAAGAAAGCAAAGTTATGCGTTGTTGCCTCTGCTGCTCTTGCAGTCATTGAAGTGAATCCGTCAGGGTATGGACGCGGGGATCATACAGTTCAACGGGGACAGTTTCAATTCTCACGAATAGTAGCAGGGACTCCTTCGCGACTCTTCAAGCGAATTTACAGAATGTCACACACTTCCTTCATGCACCTTGCCGAAAAACTTGCTCTATATAGAAACTGCAAGTTTAGGAAGAGTTCTCCATTGCTAAGACTATCTGTGACCATAAGATGGCTAGCTGGTGGTTCCTACTTAGACATTGGCATGGCTCATCTGCTCCCATCTTCTACCATTTACTACTACATAGAGGACACCATTGCGATCCTGAATGGAATTCTGGACTTATCCTTTCCCTACCAGGATGAAGAATGGCTTAAAAGGGTTGAAAAAGGCTTTTCACGAAGGGAAGAGAGTGCTATTAATATGTGTTGTGGGGTACTAGATGGCATTGGCATCAAGATTAGAGAGCCTGCAGCGACAGAGGTCGCCAATCCCTCTACATATTACAATCGAAAAGGGTTCTTCGCCCTCAATCTGCAAGCATTGTGTGACTCGGAATACCACTTCACTTTTATATCGTGGATTTCGCCAGGGTCAACTCACGATAGCACAGCTTTTGCCATGAGCAGTCTGGCAACGCTCCTTGATGGAGGGGGAAACAGCCTTGTGGCAGGGTATTGGATAGCCGCTGACGATGCCTACACTTGCACGAATAGAATCCTAACCCCATGGCCGGGGAGATCGTTGAGCACAGCCAAGAGCTGTTTCAATTATTGGCACTCTTCCGCAAGATCTTTTATCGAGCAAAGTTTTGGGATTCTTGTAGCTAGATGGGGGGTATTCTGGAGGCCGCTTCGCTGCTCTATTGAGAAAAATGCTACAGTTATCTCAGTCTGCTGCAAGATTCATAACTTCATAATCGACAACGATAGCTCACCCGAAGTTCCGCCACCTTCTGAGGCAGATAGCGCCCCAGTGAACAGGCCGACCAATCACTACATCTCCAAGATGAATGTGATTTGAACAACGCGTTGCATCAGAGACGCCGAGATTTGGAAGCATCGCAGCTACGCATTGACTTCACACAAGAAATCGAAGCCAGCGCTCGCCGTAGGCCATATGTCTGAAAGGATGCAACATGCACTCGTAGTATCTGATAGGCCATCACGGTCTGTAATACTCAAGAGTTCCAGTAAGAGATTCTAAGGCAGTTCTATTGTCTTTCCCCCTCGCTATCGTCCTTTCCACCCATGCTTGACATAGCCTTATCAATCAGCTGCCTGGTACAGGCTAAACGGCGCTCCATGAGAGTCAGAGTAACATTGCCAGCCCCCGTTTGTGTCGCAGGCTCCCGAGTCCGAATAACATCGATGCTGTTCATAATTTTACCCTCCAGTTCCATCAAAGAATAAACAGTAGACGCAACCTTTGTATCCCGTTCTAGTTCTAATATACCGCCGTCTGCTGATACTGCGGACGGTTTATCCTGAATAAAGATAGGCTGTGGCGATGTGCTACTCTCTGCCATTTTGTTCAAAGCAGCAGCGACAGACTCAATTCCTTCCTGTCTACTTCTCTTCCGTATAGACGTCTGCACCAGTGGAATGGAAGCACGACAAGTGTCAATATCATCTATGCCCGCTTCTACTTGTGCACTTGACGGCATAACTCGCACAACTGCATCCAAGCTCGGATGCTTATGTAAAACGCAGTGAATGTAAGCAAGACTGTCGTCGCCACTCGTGAAGTTCGGAAAGGTATCTGGGTCACCCTGTCCCGACCGATTGTACTTTTCGCATGCAATTGTGTAGGACGACCGCAACTCACCCCATCTTTGTTTCAACGTCGTCCCGTTTCGAACGTGCGGATGATCAAGAGGATTGAATTCAATAAGTACATCCTCGGTTACACCACAAAGGGCGTCAGGAATGTCAGGCTTGAAGCTGTGATCGTTAAACAACTCCAAAAACTCGCGAGAGAAAGGGTCGTGATCGTTAAACAACTCCAAGAACTCGCGAGAGAAAGGGTCGTGGCGCCCAGCATCTAGCTCCGAACGGGATTCAATTCGTTGGTATATTCTGGAAACAATAGTAGAATGTCTTGCATCCGCAATGACATGGCACAACCGTGCCGTTTCATGCTTTGTCCAATTTGGAGCGCGAGATCGTTCTACTCCAGTGGAAGCGGCGAATTTGTTGGGGTCTACACACTTTTGCTGTTCCCATAGCTTGGAGAGGTCCAATATGTCCTTAGCACTGCAGATGTTAGCCTGTTGTAGTCTGTTGGTCAGTACAGATTTCGATCCGGATCCGTAAAGCCCAATTCGACGCAGCGCGACGGAGAGTTTGTGTTGGGTTATTCGTAGTGGAGGGGAAAAGACGGGTGTGGCTGTGTTTGGTATTTGAATGGGTTGGCTTGCGGTATTTGATTGTATGACGGTGTATTGAGACGCAGAGGATAATAGTGATCATTGCGCGCTTGGTAATGGAAGGAAATGGCTGTGCGCAGGATTGGTGGCGAAAAAAGGAGGAAGTTCTCCAGAAAACGTCATCGATTGTTGCAGAGTGACTGTCGGAAGAGGAGTAGCGTGCACGGGAGTGGAAGATGGAGGCAGGCGGTTTCGCCTAGATGGAGATCCGCCATCAATATTGGGGTTTTACATGTCCCGATTTGCCATTGGTGGTGTCGAAGAATGGAGAGACGGCAAGCCATACACTATGGGACTTGCAGAGGGGTACTCTCCAAGTCACACAATGTTGCAACGGTTTGTTTTAGATATGACCACTCATGTGTTGCCACGTCAAGAAAACATTTCCATATACTATTTCCATACACTAAAAAAAAGTATTGGAACGACCGTTATTGTCATAAACTACCGATACCTTGTATGAGACAGTACAGAACGCTTAAATTAACGTAAATACTTAAAAGTGACTATGTTTTCACTACTTTCACTGATTGCTGCCAAAAACGCTTGACTATATGACTTCCAACCATGAAAATAAGTAGTGAATATATGCCCCCGAAAAAAGCACAAAGTTTTTTTTTGTTTATATTTCAAAAGACTTCTCTCAATTACAAATTTTTCCCAGACGTATTTCTGAAAAATTCCAAAACCTAAGAACTGATTAGGAACCTCATCTGGTTATCAAGGAGCTTTGCGACCATTTCTTTGGAGAAGCCCAGCTTCTCGAAGCTCTGATTCAATGTTTCAACGTGGTATGGTGATGACCTGAATTGTGTGCCTTGAAAGGCTTCGTGTGGATGGCCTTTCCTCCTACCATGGAGTTAAAAGACTAGCACATATCTTCTTGCCAATATCGCGAATGCCTTACATCATTTTAGGAAGGTGTAGCGTTGTAACCACCGGTTGCCTACGCACCATGCCAGCGTGAAACTATGTAGATGGACCCTAATCACATCACGAGCACTCATCACGAGCACTCAAAAGAAGTTAGCGCGACTCAGGAGTTTGGTGGGACTCAGAAGAGGCGGCACAACTGCTTCGAACCTAGTCCGAAATGCATTCCCTCTCGCTTCTCTCTCTCCTTGCGATCACTTTGTCCATCCTTCACGTTTCAGTCTCCTGCTTGACGTCAGTGCCATTCAACGCCACTCTGGTCGGTCGCCAGTTCACCTTCATCCGCAGCGGCGTTCGCTTTCCGGTGCTGGCGCGTCTGGACATATCGGAGAATGCGATAGCCTATTTCCCGCGCTATCAGCCGCGCGGTCCGCTTGGCGATCTGGACCCGTTCTGCTTCCGTTCGTACCAGCTGCTGCTCAACCGCGACGTGAAGCAACTGAAGTTTGTGGGCTACGCAGAAAACTCGCCGGGCTGCGACTGTGACGACTGTGTCGTGGCTACGGAAGAGTCGTTTGCCAGCGGTGCGACGAATCAGACGTTTCACTTGGATGTGCAATTTATGTTCAACGCCACTCGCGCGCTTCGGCGATCGGGCGGCTCGGAGAATAACCTTTGCTTTGGACCGTGTGAGCCTAGGCCCAGGCCGGAACTGGACGGTATACTTACGTACCTGTACGGGATTGCTTACTCATTGGGATTTTGTGTTGATGTGAACAATTCCTAGAAGGAAGCGTTTGTGCCTCGAAGCGAATTACGTTCTCTGGAATTGAAACTATGGATTTTGTGCGGGAGGAGAGAGGCGGTAGTATACATGGGTAGAGTTGTATCTCTGGACTGTCCCAAACTTACTGCGAGAAGAAATGGTAACAAATAAACATATTGTGTGTTCCTTCATGCACTCGATGTAGCGATCTACCTCACAAATACTGTTTGTGGTATGTGGTCAACAGACGTCCGACAGTATTTGTCGATTTCTCGTCGAAAACAAATGTTTATCTATAAAAACAAGCCAGTGAGCAAGCGATAGCCAACCATCCATGTGGAATAAAGCGACCTGCAACTGATCTCTCTTCTAGTATCACTGTATTCTGAGACTTGTCTCTTGGTGCTACTCGCCGGCCAGACCGTATGTACCCAAGGGTACGTACATGTCCATGACCTGATATCAGCTCAGTAGTTGTAGCGCCCTGGTATGTAGCTCTATGTAACATGTTAGACATGCTCGATAGATAGTTGTAGTCGCGCTACATCCCCTGCTGTGTCACCGATGGACATTCGCTGCTTCATGGCTGTGCCACTGTCAACTACGAAGAAAAGTGGCTGAGTCAGCATAAGGCGTCCGACGCAGGTTTCCTTACTGTTTCAAACGTAGAATACGTGCAAAGCAGCAGTGCCACTTGTGTGGCGGGGACACGGCGCAAGCGGTGGACACGTGGACGACGTTCCATCTCGCTTTTGGGTTTTGTAGTGTCACAAATTCCGAAATTTGGGACTTTCTTGCGCAATGCACCCATGTCCGAAACGGAAAACGGCTGGGCCTGCATTGGTGCATTGCTGTTGTTGATGCTGCGCGCTCACACGGAGAGACGCTTACCGTTGTCAACAAACAACAACACATGGCGAGTTGGTGAACGCACGTTTGAACCGCCTTGCATTTGTGCCATGCCTGGTCGGCAAGCACATGCGTGCAAAAACACTCACAATACTGTATGTCATCGCTAGGAAAGCAACACGTTGTGTACACCGCTATAAAAATCGAAACTAACTTCACTGCTGCGACCATTCTGTCAAACAGCATTACAGTGAGAAGCGGAACAGTACATAATAGCAGACGACGACGGCGAGGCGAAAGTAAAAGTGACAGTCAGTGTCTTCCACTCACAGGTTACGGGCCCCTACGCTGACCTGGACTCACCGCAAACTCCATCCCCGTACCACCACCACTTCATCACGGAACATAACACCACCAGAACCGCCCGCCAACAAGGGCGCCATCTACGTCAAGATCCATACATACAACAACTATACGAAAACGCCATCAGAAGCGCCAACAATAATCACACACCCACAGACACAACCCAGAACTCAACATCATCATCCTCCACATTTCAAAACCTTCCGTCTACAATGGACACCACACAATCACACAAGATCCCGGAACTAGTCAGCACCAACTATGCTCCATGGTACCTAGCCCTTCAAACATATGCAGCTACAGTTGATGCAGTACCCCACCTAGTCTCCAATCCCATACCTCCAACCAACGAGTTAGAGCTCAAGGTATTTGAAAACAAAAGCAACAAACTTTTGGCAGCAATACTGAGCAGCGTTCCAAGTTCCATCTTGGGGCTCCTACTCATACCACAGGAGATCCCCACACCATACGACCTTACACAGAAAATAATAGATCATATCAACCAGTCAACAAAAGATGACCACCAATTCCTCAAGACAGAGGCGGAAAGCATCGAACTAGAAGAGATGAAGATCGACGGATACCTCGCGGAACACATGAAGGTTCGTCAAAAGATGATAGCGGCACGCTACCCGAGCATAACAGACGAAGAAACAACAATTGACTTCATCATCACCGGTCTGAAGAAGATACCAACACTCACACCGATACTTGGCCACCTTCTAGCCAACAAACCCAAAACAATCCGAGACTTCACACGCATATTTAAGTCACTTCGAACACTCTACCAACCAAACCCACAACATCTCCAAATTAAATCACCAACTCAGGTCTTCACCGGGGACTATGGGCAACCGCAGCAACGAACACAGTTTCAACCACGACAAACATACAACAAACCGAGTTACTCCACACCTCGCATACCATTTCACCAGCTTTGCTCGTACCACAAGTCGATTGGAATCCGTTGCAACTACACCGATGAACAATGCCGAAGCCAAGGCCACCCCAAGTTTCGGAACGTCAAGCCACAGGCGAACTACATGAATGCTGGAGCTGCATACGCCCCACCTCACTACTTCACACAACAATACCCACCCCAGCAAACATTGTTTCCAAACCAACCCATGTTCCAAGCCATCCAACAACAAGCACCGTATCAAACACTACCGAATCAGGCACAACCGTCAGCCAGCAACGTAGATGTTACGTCTGAAGCGGATACTGAAGGCAACGGTACGTTTGTTCTAGACAGTGGAGCACACCCCACTCACGTGGCACAACCACACCAAAGCATGACCCCACTCCACACTACACTACTGACACAAACCGCTACCGATCGTCAGACCAAATGCACGCACAGTGGAATCCTGGAAATGAGAACAGACAGGAATAAGACATTACGTACACACGCAGTCGCAAACCGGAGTATTCGCCACAACTTAGTCTCCGTTCATGACCTAGCCACAAGATACGGCTTAGTTGCCTTCACAGCCAAACAAGGCTACGTCGTAAACACCAAAACAAGCCCACCAGCACTTCTTGCCACGGCACCATGGAGACAAAATATGTACAAGCTCCAAGCAACATGTCCACACCATACAACAGCACACACATCTCGCACATTACCAATCAGACACAAACCAAAACCCAAATCTAAGAGTTCAACAGGCATCAGGCCAGGCCAGAAAACTATGCCGAAACACAAACAGACAACACTCGCCCCTCCCGCTACAACAAAACCCGATCCACGAATCTCCCACAACCGACTCCATAAACTTACAAATCCAACCAAAGCAAGACGCAGTTCAAACATAGAACAGAGCACCCACACTTGGCATCTTCGCCTAAACCATGCACACCCGAGAAAACTAGCCCTCATAGCCAGCCAAAGACTGATCCCAAACATGCCAAAGCACCTGGCAAAGATGCAAAGCTTACATGCAATGCATGCAATCAAGCCAAACTCCACCCAGCCCCACACAAACCGAAGACCCACGACTACCATGTCGGTCAGTATGTCAGTTCAGACACATGCGGTCCCATCAAACCCACATCTGCCCACGGAAACAATCACATCCTACTCGTGGTCTGCGCAGCAAGTAAGTTTGCTATGGCACACTTCATCAAAGACCGAAAGGATATCCCCCAACACATCAATGATACAATGCACCATATCACACAACGCATAGGACACAAGACACAATACTTTCGGAGTGACAACGCAAAAGAGTATACCTCCCACAAGATGAAGGCGATATACGACCAACACAATCTCAGCCATCATCTTCGCACGCCACACCAACCGCCGGAAAATAGTATCGCAGAACGCCTTAACAGAACGATCATGGACTCAGTAAGAGCCGTCCTCACCACAGCGGCACTAGATGACTCCTACTGGGAGGACGCAGCCAGAGACACAATATTCAAATATAACCTTATACACCACGCAACAACGAACACCTCTCCTCACCAACTATGGTATAACACTACCCCCCACATAAGACGGCTATTCACATTTGGGGAGTTAGGCAACATCCCAGTATACGCACCGAAGAAGAAGTTACAACCCAGAGGAGACCCGGCACGATATATGTATGCAACATCACTGACACATATAGTGGTGCTCAATCTGAGAACACGAACCTACCAAGAAGTTCGAGCAGATGACTTTCATTCATATCATAGAGCGACGGATCCAACAATAACAACAACCACAGCATTCAAAACGAGAGCAACACAGGACCAGGAAGTACCAACCAAAATCAATCTCACCACACCCCCGCCTGCCAACGTGGCACAAGCACGCAAATATCCAGACGCCGAGCAATGGAAACATGCACACGATGAAAAACTTCACAACCTAGAATCACACGATAGCATACAATGGCAACCAGCAGACTTCAGACCTCCGCCAGAAATGGTAATACCACTGATGATGTTATACAGATACAAGCGATCAGCAGAAGGACATATAGTACAGAGAAAAGCACGCTGCAACCTCAGAGGGGACCTGATGAAACCAGGACTCCATTTTGATCCGAAACACACCACAACATACACGGCAGACAGGACAACCCAACGTATGCTACTGGCACTCCACGCCACGACAAATCTACCTCTGGAACACTTCGATATAAAATCAGCGTACCTGCATGAACAATACAACCACAACCGCCCCATATACGTGAAGCAAATGCAATCGTTTGATGGCACATACATACATCCTGGCACATATGGACGCCTAGTTGGCAATCTATACGGATCACCGCCTGCAGCATACTTTTACAACCACGGTCTTCAAAAATTCCTTCGCTCTTTTGGATTCATCAGCTCTGAACACGATCCATGCTTATACATACGAAAAACCGGAAAACACTTCACAATAGTAAGCACAACCATAGACGATTTTCTGGTTTTAGCATCAACACAAGAACTCATAGATCAGTTGTATCACAATCTTCTGCGAAAATATAAGGTCAAACGACTCGGGGAACCAACAAGATTTCTCAATTGGACTATCACACGCTCCGCCCAAGGCATGCACGTTGCACAGCCAGATGCAATCAACGCCCTTCTCGAACAAACAAAGATGAAAGACTGCAACCCGTTCATCACACCGTACAACAATCTCCAAACCTTAGACCATCAACCAGCAACACCAGCCCTCACAGGGGTTGAAGCCAAGCGCTATCGCCAAATTCTTGGAGAATTACGTTATATTACTAATAGCACGCGACCGGACATTGCGTACGTCACGAACAGATTAGCACAACACATGACTCGCCCACAGGCACATCACCAACAAGCACTGAAGACAGTGTTACGGTACTTGAAGCGCACAAAGTCCTACGGTCTCTTCTTTTCAAAGAAAAAGCCCGCACTCACTCCAGACAACCCACTGAGCGTTTACAGCGATTCAGATTATGCAAACGCAAAGGACCGGAAGTTAATTTCCGGCACGGTTCACTGTCTTAATAACACTCCGGTGTCATGGTCGTCACGAAAACAAAACGTCGTAGCGCTTTCAACGACGGAGGCCGAGTATATAGCAGCAACAGAGGCTACCCGGCACACTACATGGCTTTCCAAAATTCTCGAGGACATGCAAACGAAGACCACAGACGATACTCCGCATTATATTGACAACAGATCTACCATCTTAATAGCGGAGAACCAAGCACCCACCAAGCAACGAAAGTACATCGATGTACGACAACACTACCTCCAGCACCATGTGGCTAATCGCACGATCAATCTACGAAGAATTCCGACGGCTACCATGAAGGCCGACATCTTCACAAAACCCCTACACCGGGATCGCTTTCGACAACTCAGACACATGCTCAACGTAAGACCCCGACCCGAACGAAAATGTGATACAGCAACCGGGGACTGTCAAACAACACACTGATCTTTACTGCATCACATTTTCCAGACGTCAAACAGCATTACAGTGAGAAGCGGAACAGTACATAATGGCAGACGACGACGGCGAGACGAAAGTAAAAGTGACAGTCAGTGTCTTCCACTCACACATTCCACCACGTTGATGGCCCAACAACCATTTACCGTACTTTTGCACTATATTCGTTCGAATTTGTTTGTCATCATGTGCCCTTCGCAAGTAGTTGAATTTGTGCCACTCGCCTACATCTCGGTATAAAGTTACTGTACATTTCACGCTCCCGGATCATATGCGACCTTGTTGAACACCGCCAGCTGTATAGCACTTGGCTCTGGCAAGTAGATATTCGTTATCTGTCGGAGCGGAAAGGAAAGCGCTGCAGCGAGCTATGCTGACACCGTGCTCCAGTCGCTCGCGGGAGCACAGGCACGGTGGTGAGCGCAGCCAAAGCGACACACTTGGGAAGGCACACGGAGTGGCTGGGAGATCACAGCGCTTCGGTGGCTGACAGCCAATGGGCGCGCAGAACAAGCGCGCGGCGGACGAAATGTCGCAAATGGACGCACAAGCTGTCGCCAAGCAGACGATTTGTCAGCAGACGCAAGCGCCAGTCGGTACCGCCCGCTGCCGCTTGATACGACTTGTCCCTTGTCCTTCACTGGGACGCTCACGCCGCACAGCCGCCCGTGCGCGCGACATATCGTCAGCGCTCTCGCCGCTTACCCACCTCCCACTGCTGTAAAGCTTATGCGCCGCGTCTTCCCTCCGCTTGCTTTCCGCCGCGCGCGTCCTCCTAATCTGCAGAGTTGTAGCGACGAAATACAACATCCGTCACTGTCGAACGTCTTCAGCAAAGTTAAGTCAGATATGGGCAGAGTTGTTCCTCTCCCCACGGCTGAGTACGATTGGCCTGAGTACGATTGGCTCTGTCCACAATACCAACCCACATTGTGACAGAGGTGTTCCCGGTCTTTGCGGCGATTGCCAACGCGCGCTTCCAATTAGGTTGTGAAAGGCCATAGCTTCCGTCTTCAAGCTTGCTTGATGAGTAACTGTCATAGAATGATGTTGAATAAAGCCTGGTCTTCTCCAGATGGAGGGAAAGGCCGGCTGACACCCCTTTTATATACTTTGTAGAACTACATCTACAACTGAGGACTGAATTACAAGCTAGCCACTGTCTCTGATGAGCGTTAGCTACAAGCCGATAACGGTGATCAAGCGTGACTTGGCTTGTAGTACAACGTTTGTATTACAGTAATTGAGACAGAAAATGCTGGGAACTGGGGTTGCTCCAACAACCTGCATTCCGGCCATTTGGCTGCTCTTCAATTCGTTGAACGACGCCTCAACATCAGCGGGGTCGTCTGCCTGAAACCTTCGAGTGAAGCCTGTTGTGTAGTTCGAGGATTGGTGGCGGAATTAGTGCAATATAAATTGATGTAATTGTAACCCATGATCTATGTTCTGTAGTTGGGATAGTTGAAATGACGGGGAGCATCACTGAACAATGGGTCAAAGGCAGGAAAATACTTTAAAACATGGCGAAAGTGAGGGGAATTATGCGGCAAACAAGGTTAAGCGGTGTGTTCTCTACGCGTGCTACGAGTATCTACGAGCGTTTAGTTAATACGAACGAGCGGCGTGTGCACGGACTCGCAGAGTTGGGGCGGAGGTTTGTGATTGGAAGGAAGACGAAAGAGGTGAAAATGTTTGCGACAGCAGGAGCATTGTGCGCGCGCGCATTGCACGCCGACATGGCGTGTGGGTGTTAGCGCTTGTAGGCGCTTACTTTGAAGTGAGCAACAAAGCTGCCGGACGATTCTCTTGGAGGCTCGTTCTCAACGTCTTTTATGACGTAGATTGTTTCTCGTTTGGGAAGCACTTTCCTACAAAAACGATTATCTACATATTACGTAGCATACTCTATATATTACGTAGAATTCTCTGCAGATTACGTAGCACTAGCCAAGTAACACTTTACAACTCTACGAGGAGTTGTGATTATGTCGCTTTCTCTGAAAGTGGTTGCCGAAGGTGTGAGCGCTACAACGGTATCGCTACACGCGAAGGCACAGTGCTATTGGCGCCGCGGCAGCGAATCAGCGCATGCGCGCCCACACTCGCGAGCGCCGGCGATAGTGCTGCGGCTGCAGGCGGCCTGGAACAAGCGCGGCATGAGTGAACAGAGCGGCGCGCCGGCAGCCGAGCACAAAAATGTTGGCAGCGCGCTCCCCTCGGCCGCACGGGCACCGCGCGTCGGAACGGTACACGAAGGCGGCAGCTGCGTTTGTCGCGCTAGCAACAAATCAAACGGCCATCGCGCTTTCTAATGGCGCCGTCGGCGGCGGCGTTCACCACGCGCCATGACGCACGGGCGAGCTCGCTCGCGCGAGAACATTCTCTTCGGCAGCGGCGCTACATTTAAGGTGCACACCTACGCCGCCGCCGTAACTTCTTAGCGCAGACAGCTGTCTCAGTTAGCGCGCATGAAACCGCGCGCCTGCGCGATGCACGCCACGCCCATCGTGTGCCCGGACCCCGCGCTGGCGCGCTGCACTCTGCACGATGCAGACCGGGCTGTGCCTCGTGTGCTAGCCCGTGCCGCCGCGACCGCCAGCGCTGTCGCCAGCGCTGTCGCCAGCGCTGTCGCCAGCGCTGTCGCTGTCGCCGTCGAACGGCTCGTCGCTGCGCGACGTGCAGCGCTACACGGTGTAAGACGCGACGGCGCTGCCGCACTCGGCGCGCTTCGTGGTCTCGCACGCCGTCACGCTGCATCTGCT
The DNA here is from genome assembly GCA_030374805.1 of Gracilaria gracilis. Taxonomy (NCBI): domain Eukaryota; phylum Rhodophyta; class Florideophyceae; order Gracilariales; family Gracilariaceae; genus Gracilaria; species Gracilaria gracilis. The sequence continues at coordinate 15,544 of JARGSG010000266.1, read as the reverse complement.
GGGCACCACGGTGCAGCCGGCGCCGTTCGGCCCGTCGTTCGGCACGTGCTGCGCGGCGCACTTTCTGTAAATATAGCACACGCCGCACACGTTGCCCCGTGTTGCCAGTTGCACACGCGCATTGGGCGTACACGTGCACAGCTGTTCCAGCAGCCCACTGCAGTAAGCGCCGTGCGTGCGCCGCGAGCTCAACCTGAGCGCCGGGCCGTAGCGCCAAGCTGCTGCAGCTGTCGGGCATCGCGCCGCGTCACGTGCTGTGCGCCGCCCCTCGGGCGCCAACACTGTGCTGGACCACGTACTGCAGTCATTTGGAATATCTCCATGCTGCTGACATTCACAGGTGTAAAACACGTCTCCAAAACCAGGACCGGCTCCCATCCAAACGCCAGTATGTCGCTCAAAGTATCTGCGCATGCAAAATCTGGGTGTTTGGTGCGTTCATGTATCGAATTCGAGTGGTGAGAACAGCCTCCTGGGTCGAAATGTATGAAAGCAGGTAGTACGGAATTTCTGTGCATGAATGCCATGTGAGTATTCATTTGTACTATTTCTGGGGTGTAGCTATCGTTGCAGTTACAAACAGCATCATTGAAGAGACTGGCTAGACATGCCCATCTTTACAAAGCCTACGGCACTGGCGGTTTCACCGAGCCCACCAACTTGCTATGTATCCAGACCAAATACGAGTATTAATTATGGCGCCGTTCGACATTGTATTCTTCACAAACGATAGAAACCGAGCATCTTATTGGCAATTGCGTCCTGGAAAGCCACCGACGACTGGCGCCACGTTGTTGACCAAGATCATCTTGGCAAGAAAACATCTTTCATTATAAATTCAATATCAGCAACTACTTTGCTAGAACTGAGCTGCTGTTTTCAGTTTCTGCGGGAGGTATTGGTAGGTTACTGAGTACTTTGTAAGGAAAATCGGCGTTAGTAGTGATTCAAAGATATAGGATCCAACCGCGACAAGAACCGTACAGACAACAGCATCTAAATCGCTTTCAAAAATAGTTAATCGCCTAAAACATTTACAAGACAACAGAGATTTTGGGTAACTTTAACTTCAGTACCATATCTAAGCTTCTTTTATATTTTTGTCAAACGAGTTGAACGACAATTTTGGGATAATTATAACCAACCAGTCTTTATGGTTTAAATTCTGCATTGTTGTGTCAAAAAGCATATTACATTACAAGAACACATATACTAAAAACTAACAGTTACGTAAATAAGCCTTATTATTTAGACAAAAAGAGACCAGATTTTGCTGAAATGTAAATGAATATTTGAAGGGATTTTGCATTAAATATATAAAACTTTTCTTAAGTTTCGAAACGAGTTTTCAAGCAAGTACCAAAGTATTTAATGATTTCTGCAAACCAGTTTATCGCAGCATATGGTATAAACCTTATTGCCTACATACACAATATAAAAATGTTTCGTTTCAGCTATGTCCAACACGAGTATTACAGTCCCGTTTGAAATATACATACTTTCTACAAGAAGTGTACATGTTGCCTAATTTCTACACAAAGTAGTTTTTTTTCGGCGTTTACTGTTTACAAAGGTTAACAGTTGAACAAATATAAAGTAAAAATCGCTTCGAAACGTAATGCTTTGACATCAAATCTGTGTCAAAGTTATGTTAATAGAGCTTTCGAATATGGAGATACTTTTCTAGAACCATGACGTGATATAAAAGAAGTAGCAGGTATTTTTCGGAAAGCTTCTTTCGATCATGTACAAGGTCAACATCTTTTTCTTTAGATGATTAAAATTCTCAACATGAAAAAACTACAAATTGTTATAAACGCAGTTTTTGGTTACTTTGAATGCTTAGCATACTTTCAAAGTATCCAGTTTTGGCAAGGATTTGCCTATTGGGGCACTTTGGTGCCTCTCCTCCGGCTTGTATACACTTTATAAACAGTTGTAATTATCAGTAGGTGCAGCCGAAATGCTGTGCACATATTGAAGCAGTTTACCACTTGATCAGCTTCCATCCAGAACGTGCTTCCAGGTTGCCTGAAGGCTTCAACCTGGATACAACTGTTTGGTGGGAACTTTGATCCGAACTGTTTAAAAGGCTGACTGCACTCCTCCGCGATTGCTTCCCACACGCACTACTCCTACACATCCAAACGTAGGCCAACTCACCATATCACAACTAGTTGCAATCCTCTGCATCCAAAGCAGCCGCTACAATGAGCCCTACAGTGCTTATCTCCGTGTGGCTGGTTGCGCTCATCCTTGGAGTGTCAGCGCGTCCACATATGCTCTCCAAGAAGAGGTTTATGGAATTCGACCCGCCGTTCGCCAACTGCTCCACCATCTTCATATTCTCGCTGCTGCAACGGACGCGGACGGCGACGTCCCGTTTTGCAAGCACTTGGCTGCGGGGCGAGCGCCGGCGACGCAGATGCGCGGACAACGAGACTTGCATGGTTGCCGACGGCGAGCACAAGGTGCAAACCAGCGGCGTGCAAAACTGTGTTGGGTGTTCGATTTGAATCTCATCGACATAAAGTTACTTGTGGTATAAATGGGTGAGTGTTCTGGTTTAGCTCAGTCGTTTTACTCCCACCTATGACTCACTAACGTGTGGACAACGTGTGGATGGGACAACGCGGCTGTAAGTCTGTAATAATTATTCCGCGCCCAATTCACTCCGTAATTATTCTGCAGTGCCCAAATCGCGTGCGCGTGCGACAGCAGCGCGGCCCGTAACCTTTACCAACGGTAGGAACGCTACCTGCGCCGCGTTGCTGCCGCCCACCACGCAGATGTGCGCAATGTCGCAGGCGCGCCACATGCTGCTGCGCATGGTGGTGCGCGCAGTCAACCGCCGGTGGCGACCAGCGGCGGCGGCGCCGGCGGCGCCGGCGCCGGCGATAAACGACGACGCGCCCGGCGGGATGAAGGAACTGCGCGTGCGTGGCGCGATGAGCGGGGCGCGCGGCGACGCGCGTAGAGGCGACGGCGTTGACGGCCGCGCCGCGCGCGCCGCGCAGGCGCCGCGCTGACGGCGGGCCGCGGCCGGCGCTGCGCTGACGATGAAGGGCATGGCGGGGGGCGCGTGCGCGGCGGGGCGCGCGCGTGGCGTGGTGTGTGGGGCCGGTCACACCCGGCGGCGGCGGCGACGGTGTGGTGGTGGTCGTCGTCGTCGTCGTCGTTGTTGTTGTTGTTGTTGTTGTTGCATTTGTACGCGTGGAGGCGGTGGTGGCCACCCCCAAGTGAGGGGTCGTCGCGCGGCTGCAAGCAGCGGCGGTCTCGAGCCGCGCGCGCCGCGCCGCGCCGCTTTGAGGACGACAAAGGTCGCGCGCAGCGCCGCCATAGATACGGCAGATATGTGTGTGCCACGCGCGCTCGCTGCACCCGTGGGCCTGCGTGTGCACTGGGCCCAATGGCCACGTATACTCGGTTGCCCAGCTCACAAGCGCTGGCCAAGGGCGCAGCCACGTTGTACATGGTACACGCACAATTCCGCTCACATCAGCAATTGCAGCCGCCTGCACTAGCGGTAACACGTGCTCATTTGACGGCTACGAGTGCGCTGCCACCAAAAGCGCCTTCGTTTGCTCCGCTCTCCTGGTCCTTGGTATTTCACAAACTGTGCTTGTTGTTGCTTTCACACGTTGTGCTCCGTTTTCACCACGCGTCTCATTTTTTGCTTCTGTTATTCAACAACGACGCCCACATTGTTCTATTCAAAATGAAGACGCTACGCGGCTCCACGTTTGCTCGTAAAATTAGGGCACAAGCGGTACATTTCAAGCTTGTACCAAGCTCAGCCCGTTTGTTGGTAGCACTTTGCTATTTGCTATTAGGTAATTATTCCGCGACCAATTCACTCCGTAATTATTCTGCAGTGCCCAAATTCGGAGTCCGAGTACCACAGCTCACCGAAGCGATCCACGAAGCCGTCGCTCGTTCCGAGCCGCACGTCGCTGCCGTCCACCTGCCGATGCGTCACTGCACGGCTCCCGCTCCAGCCCTCGGCGTGTCTGGAGGTGGAAAGGCGCTGCTGCTGCAGCGCGCGCAGCTTGGCGCCCCACGCCTCGTCGTCACTCGTCGCAACGCACGCACCGTCGCCCACGCGCCAAATCCTTCCCTTTCTTGTCTCCCACTCCCGCGACACAACGTACGACCCGTCCTCGTTCAGGCCCACCTCCCCGACCGCCGCGTCGTGCTGCAGCGGCCGCGCTACCTCCTCTCCGTTCGCCATATTCCACACGCGAACAGTTTTGTCCCTCGACCCGGACACTACCCACTTGCCGTCGTAGCTCCACGCCACGCAGTACACGTCGTCGTCGTGAGCCGACATTGTGTGTGTCAAACGCCGCTCGCTGTGCACCGTCCACACGCGCACCGTGTGGTCTGCTGAGCCGGACACCACCTGCGTCCCATCCGCGCTCCACGCCACACTGCGCACGACGTTCTCGTGACCAATCAGCGGCGCTCCCAGCGCTTGCCCGCTGTCCACATCCCACAGTCGCACGCTCTTGTCACTTCCGCCCGACGCCACACGTTTTCCATCGGCGCTCCAAGCTACGCAACGCACAAAGTTTGTGTGCCCAACGAGCGGCTCCCCCACCGCTCGGCCGCTGTCAGCGTCCCACACGCGCACGCTCTTGTCCGCGCCGCCCGACGCAAACCGCCGCTCGTCCGCGCTCCACGCAACACAAAGCATCGTAGCGGTGTGCCCAACAAACGCCTCTCCCACCGCCGCTCCGCTTCGCACATCCCACATGCGAACCGTGCAGTCGTCGGAACCGCTCAACGCACGCGTCTCGTTTCGGTTCAGCGTAACGCAATGCACCGGAGCTGTGTGTCCGCACTGCGCCTGTGCAACGCTCTCTCCGCTCTCACCCGGAGCCCACACTCGCGCGCTCCCGTCCGTTGATCCGGACACAATTTGTCTTCCGTTTCCGTTCCACCTCACACAATACACACTATTCGTGTGACCAACGAGCGGCTGTCCAACAATCTGTCCGCTGCTCACGTCCCAAACGCGCACGGAGCTGTCCCTCGAGCAGGACGCAACACGTGTGCCGTCCGCGCTCCATGAAGCGCAAAGCACCCAGCCGCCGTGCCCAACCAGCGCCGCTCCCACTTGCTGTCCGCCTTCCACATCCCACACGCGCACGCTTCTGTCATTCGAGCCGGATACAATTCGCTTTCCGTCCACACTCCACGCCACACATTTCACAAAGTCAGTGTGTCCAACCAGCGCCTGCCCCACAACTTCTCTGCTCTCCACATTCCACACACGAATCGTGCCGTCCCTCGAGCCAGACGCAACACGCCTCCCGTCGCTGCTCCACGCAACGCAGTCAATGCTACGCGTGTGACCAACAAGTGCGTGTCCCACAGATGATCCGCTGCTGGCTTCCCATACACGAACAGTTTTGTCCAAAGAACCCGACGCTATCAAACTGCCGTCGTCACTGACTGCAACGCACATTACGTCATCATCATGACAGTTACGACTCTGCGTTGTCTGCCCCGTTTCCGTATTCCATATCCATATCGTCCCATGCGATAGTCCGATCACCACTATCTTCAAATTCGATGATAACTCAACACAGTTCTGCAACACATAAGTACCCAGCCGCGTCCCAATTTCGTCGCACTCCTGTCGTTGTGTTTCAGAGAACCCGCTGGCAAGGTTGTACTGTGTAACTCCGACTCTTGTTCCGTTGACCCAGCAACACGAAAGCCTCTCTTCATCCATTTGAACTGAATACGCATAGCCATAAACTTTAACAATGTCCAACGAAGTCGTACTTGCCCTTTGCAAAAATCCCACCGACGCCTTTGCCCATGGCTTCGGTGCACGTGCTTCCATCTCTGCAACAAACTGCTTCGTTGTCTCGCACACTGTCGAGAAGCTCAACAGTCTTCCATGGATCTGAAACCAAGCCTCTCTCACGGTGTTGTTCTCCAACACAAAAGTGCAACCCATGCGAGCCGCTCTCCGAACCATCTCCATGTGCCGCACCAATTCATCATTCCCACCTTCATGAACTTCTGCAACCTTCTTTCCCACACTCAAATCGCGTTCCACTGCCGAAATTCCGTTGTATACCAGACGATCCACTATCCATTCCGGCTGCAATAACAGCCACAAAAGCTGCTTCTCGTATCCCGCACCCCGGAGTGCCCGACACACGTTGTCGCGGATATAATCATCATTTCGCATATTCCACCATTTCCACTTTCCGCTCTCGATTTCCGCCCTTAGCTCAACTTCTTCCACAGCCTGCTCGCTGCTCTCATCAATGGTTCCGCTCACGTTGTAGCAACACATTTTGCGATACCAACGCTTCAAACAACTCTTCTCTCTCGAAAGCGACTCAACACCTCCTTCTTCCGATGGTGCCTTCACTTCCGCTTTTTGTGCTTCCTCACCCACACACTTTTCGTGCCCGATGTAGTTATCAACGAGTGATCGCCAGCATGTCTTCACCTCGTACCTTTCCGAGGCTTTTCGAAGTGCAATATCGAGGATGACATCATGCAACTGAACCCATACGTCTGAGTTGAGCCTAAACCTACGCACAAGATTCACCTCATCGAACGCCTTCGCAACTTCATCAGTTCTCTCTACATCGCAAAATCCCCACAAGTTTCGCAACATGTGAATCGGCACCCTCTGCTGCTTCTCAACAACACAAAAAGCGCGAAACATCTCGTCGAAAGAAATGTCATCGCGATCAGACTGCAAAAAGTCCAACGACGAATCTACAATAATCCTGACCGAACCGTAGGCCTCTGCATCACAGTCCGCTATATTTTGTTCCTTTGAAAGAATCCGATGGTACACATGCTCCCAAGAGCGTTCAACGTCATCCTTCCATTGTCTGCTCTCTCTTCGTACCGTCTCGCCCACAACTCCAAGTGCCACCGGAAGCCCATTGCAGATACGCAGCAAACCCCTTACTGCTTCTTCACTCCTTTGGGCCAAGGACACTTTCCGCTCGAACTTCGCATGTTCCATCAACATTTCTCGCGCTTTGTTGCTGTACGTTTCCAGCGCTTTAAACTCAATGTTTTTGTCGCATGCATCCATGAGCTTCTGAGATCTTGTCGTGTACACCAGACGGCTGTTTCCGCTCAATAGTGTTGCCAGAACTCTCGGCACTGTCGTAGAAATGCCGTTAACCAGCCATATGTCATCGATGAGCAAGAGGCATGTTTGGTTTCTGAACCAAGTCCTCGCAGCATCTACAGCTTCCTGTAAATCTTTCGAGCCCTTCAACCTTTCGGCCAGAGATTCATTGCCAGTAAGTTGCACCAATTTAGCAATTCCTGTTATGACTTGTGATAACGTAGCATGGTTTCCTAGTTGAATGTACAGCACGCCTCCAGTAAACCTTCGCTTGATATCTTGAACCTCCGCCAGGCCTCGCAGTGCACATGTCTTACCAACACCGCCCATCCCCACGGCTACTACTCCAACTATCCTGGAATTGCCCTCTTGCAACACAGCGGCCTTCAGCTCGCCTTCGCATGTTGAAGTAGTGCCATAATCCAATACGAGTCGTGGTGGGTTCAGAGGCACATTACAATCGGGAACGTAAGCATGGTGCATGGACTGTTATTGAAGCTCTCTGGACACCGGTGCAACTTTATCGCTTAGAAACTCCAAGCACTTGTTCACACTTTGTTCACAGCGATCTAAGATTTGCTTCATGCGATTGACGCGATCGGTGTACCTGGCAGATGCTATTCGCGACTGCCACTCCTCGAGTGCCTTAAAGTCCTCCTCCATGGTTGTGAGATGCGTGTGTAGTACGGTGTCCATTATGGGGTCTTGGGCAAAAACAGATTCTAGCGTGGGGATCAGACGTCGAATATCTGCTACATGGCGTTGAAGTAGATCCAGCCTGGTGCGGTTGTCGCTGGTGAGGTCCTGGCGTTCGCGCAAGCGGTTTACGAAAGCAGGAACCTTGTCACAAAAAGCCACCAAAGCGTTAACCACTCCGGCGGATGCTGTTACAACTGCTGCCATGGTTTTGTCGGTACGCAAACGACGAAAGGATGAATAAACGGTGATCGATGGCGGTACAACGAGTGCTGCGAACAGAACGTGAATGACTACGTTCGCCTTGGGTGCGGTGCGAGAGTGGTTATTTATATGCACGCCACAAGTTACTTTGTAACTTCGAGTCTAAGAATTCGCATCGGTCCAGCAATGCTTCCTAAAGGTATTTACAAATCGATGCGGAAAGGCACACAGCCATGTCTGACGCGCTGAGTTGGCACAGTAAGGCTCCACGATGGCCAACTCAAGGAATTAAATGTGTGGCGCAGAGCGCCGCGTAAGTTTGCTTGCAGCTCTCAGTTGGCATCGCAGGAGGCTTCTTCCTCCACAAGGAGACAAAAGATCGTTACGGTCACAGGCTATTGGCGGCAGCCACGCGGTGTTTGTTGGCATAACGCAATCCTGTGATGCGAGATCCACTCTCGAGGTAGTCTCGTAGCGCGCCTTGAGCTGGATACAACAAAAACGAAGGCGTCGCCCGTTGAAGCTCATCGATGACAGCTGTGCTCACAAACATTAGATATTGACAGTATAATATACATATTATGTGAGCTTTTTCTTGTTTCAGTTGATAGCAAAATACCGCAGACGCAATTGCTGGACACGTTGCTTGCGTTTTATCTCTGGTTTCATGGCACTTTCTTAGAAAAAATAACAAGGCCCCCTGACCAGTGCTTTTGTCCGCATGCGCCCCCTGCAGCCGCTGCGCCGTCTGCCTGCAAGTTTGCGCTCATGAACTTGTATTTGTACTCCTCTCTTGTTCTGTCAAGCTCCTTTTGTCTACAGGGTTACACTGGTCTCGGCAATGACATGCGCTTCCTCCATCGCCGCTGTGCGAACACTGCTTTGCGGAAATCTTGCTTGCTGATCTCTGAGCCTTGCTTAAAATAATGCGTTTGCGTGGCTCCACTATGGCAAAGATGTTATACAGTACTTTTATAGTTTCTACGCTCAAATGACTGCTGCAGTCAAATATTTGAATGTTTGGAATCTTGACCAGTCATGTGATTCCACTTTTTGAATGCTGCCTCTTTCCCCGCTTTGAATGATGTCAGCATTCTTGACTGGCATCGCAGTTCAAAGTTTGATTGCAATGCAATCAAACTTTGAATGCTACATCGCTCAAAGTTTGACTGATTTTCGACTGTACACGTAGTAAATCTCCTTGGAACACGTCGCACACACGTACACATGTCACCAGAAAACTAACAATATCATATTGCATTTGAATGATTTTTGACTGTTTGACTGGTTTTTGTGAAATTGAAGCATTTTCTCTGAGTAGCAATCAAACATTTGAAGGGCATTTTTTCTAACCTTTGGACTGGGAGCAGCGGGAAAATGGCCTTTTTTGAAATATATGGCATACCTGCGGCGCAGGTTAATCTAAAAAAACATGCCCTGTAACCTAAGTGCCCTCTGAAGCCACATTTTTATCGCAAGGCTCCTATAGGGATACAAAACTGGCAATTAGCTAAATATTCCTAGCTAATTTAAGCAAATCCAGCTAGAACAGTAACTTTGGCTACTGTTCTGGAGATCTACTGCAATTATTTGTAAATTTTCAGTTCTTAACGCTATGCATAGAATACTCAAATTCTAGTCCAAGATTGTATTGATAATCAATAATTTATTTAAAACAAGCGCCTTGTCACACAGAGCCGTTGAAATTCTCTTAGCATGCATGCTGTGCTTGGATCACAAAACCACTAATATTTAACAATAGAAGGCAAACACATTCCAACTCTCTTTTTTTATACTTAACCACAGAAAAAAACGAATTTACAATTTTTTGGACTAACGTAAATTTGATATTTAAAAATGACTTTTGCAGATTGTGTCTATATTCTCTGCGTTCATTGACTCAAAGCTAAATTTCATACCTAAAATGACTTTATGTCATCCTGTTACAGACCATATTTTTTGGTGGAAGCATTTCCTTTTATTATTGTCTATTTCTTTAGACCATCAAGTTTTCATTGTTGTTACAACCAGTTTACACATACATATATTTCTAGGAAACGTTTTGAGGTTGTATTGAGCAGGAATTGTTTGAGTACATTATCTCGAATAGAAGTTTTCTCCCTGCACCGAATTCCGTTAAATTGTTATGCGTTCTAGGAAGAAGAAATCTTTTGCTGCTTATAGACGTAGAGTAGGTTACAATTTTCAACCAAACCCTCATTTCCTGTCGTCTTGTATGAAACAGCTGATCAAACGAACCATAAATTGTGATGATTCCTTTACTGCGAATGATCACGTAAGTAAGCTATAGGGCTTTGGTCTCTTTTCAGAAACATGCTTCTCAAAGTTTTCATTTTCAAACAAAAGTAGGACAGCAAAAATAAAACTGTACTGTTAATTCTTTGATTTCATCTTACATTTATCTATTGTTTTCCAAAGATACGTACGCCCAGTGACTGTAAAAGATGTAAGCCACACTAATTAAGGTAACAAAATTAAGGCAGGGGCACAATAACCAATATGGGTGACAACAAAAAATGTACTACACTATTTACGGTTGTTGGTGATATATTCACAGCTCACTATGACATACAACTCTGAGATGGAATATGGACGCCCCTACCCGCTTGGTGGTTGATCAAGCCGTGCACGAGCTCTCTCAACGCATACCTAAATTGGTTGAAACAAACCTCTTAACGGGTGCCCGGAAGCATATCTACCGAGTGGTTCAGGACCTTTGAGTTTGCGAAAAAAAGGCGGAATCAAAAATCCCTGAAGTTAATATGGTTCCACGCATACCACAAGGGATCCTTGCAAGCTTTTTCGCACCAATGAAGCCAATTCCGGGCGATAGTGCATCGACCATACTGTTTTGAGCAAGCGCAGTCTTCTTTGTCTTATTCGATGGGCATCCAGAGGAATGAAAAGAAGACAACAGAAACCAGTATTCGCAAAAGGTTTTCAGAGCGAGGAAAAGGTATTTAAAGGGGCTTCTGTTGAATGTATATCGGCTTTATCGAACCAAATATCAGTTATTGAACAGATTGTGAACCTCGGAAGAAGAGGAGAAAAGAGAACGTATTTTGTAGATCCTCTAAGACAAGCCTATCACTTGAAGAAGAGGAAATACTAATCTTCTGCGTTTAATCCCATTCATGGTCTTCAAGGCCTCTTCTAGGTGCTTATAGCAAGAATCAATGGTTACGGGGTACCTTTTCCCCTTTTGAACTGATATGGTGGCTGAAAGTCTATTAACACGTCATCGAGATGTTGGAGAACTTCCCAGAATAATATGAACAACGTTACTGTTTTGCAGCCATTTTATCGGTTGCGTCCGTAAATTTTATGCCACTCGCTCACAGATCTACTTCTAGATGAAGAACGGCAGAAGCACTCCTGGTCTTGACTGTCGATGTTTTGTTTAGGCTGGAATCTCTACCGTACTACTTTACCACCGTTCAGGTACCATGTTTTAGTGCAGCGGCCTTGTCTTTCGCTACATTTTTGCTCGTGTGAGGGTTTTCAAACTGCTTACTGTGACATTTTGTGTTTGTACTCTTTGCTTTGTTGCGTTAAGCCTCCTTCATCGCATACATATCAGTCCTGCAGATTGCGAGTTGCTCTCTAAATCGTACCCGTCGATTGTATGCATGCCATGGTCTCTTGCTCTTTTGGCCCAATCCATAGACGAGGAATTTGGTGGGGAACGCGTGCAAAAGCAACTGAAACAAAAGTACTAACCCTGAACTGTAGGTTTATTATTGTGTATGTCTTGGCGACGATGGTATTCAGATATTGTTTGCACTCCTGCTTTGCATATAACGTTCATTTCCCACATGAATCTCTGGTTTTGGTCTTCTTGTTCCACTCTGATCAATGTTTCTATACATTTCCTGACAATCTCTTAATTTAGTTGCCATGGATTTGAACTCACCGCCTTGGAAACGGTTGATGGAACCTGTTTTCTGAGCGAACGCCATGCTTCACAGAACAGTGTCTCCTTCTCAGTGCAGGAATCAGGTCGTCTTGCAGGCGCCGTATGAATGTGATCTTGAAATGCTCTGGCGTTTCTACGGGTACTGAGCCCCGTCTCGGCAACATAGAACCTTTGACCACTTCCATAGTCCCACCACTAACCACCCTTTACAGTTCCTGTCCCTGTAGCGATACCTCCGCCTGACCTCCTATATCGCTACGGCACCATGGCTTAAGGCCGCAATTGCCCCACCGTTGCCTTGGAATCTGGCATTGCTGCTGCTCCTCATGCAACCACACCTTGCTACCATCTTATGCCGCCTTTAGTGCTTCATACTGTGTCATGACTTTGTCCCCGCCTTCATGTTCTTTCTTCGTTTCATATAACTACTGACGCTCCATACATGTCATATTTCTGCTTCCCATCACCGTCGAATATCATCATCGCCACTTCCCTCAGAAAGACTATGAACCTAGATTCTTCTTCTTCTTCTCAGCTCAACTTGCAACAATGAAACCCCGCCGATTCCATTCTCATCGCTGCATCAATTCATGTAATTGTTGCTATACCACACTTTTCACTCGCTCTTTTGCCAGTTGTTGCGGTTGTACTTTTATGCATATACCACCTTCGAACCACCGAGCCCATATCTTCATCTCCAGTGAGATGAAGAACATGAATAGAAAGTCTTAATCTTATGCACCTGGTTTCTTTTCTGGTCTCAGGTCTCCTTGCTGCGCAATCGGCGTTATTCAGTCGTCTACTGCTATTCTGCCAGAGCGAATTCCATAATATTACTGAGGTCGTTCAATCATCTCCGTCACCTTTCGGACAGCCTCACCCATTTCGCTCACTTCATGATCGCCGTATAACCCCCCGTCGCTTTTCGGTTTGGTCAAGCTGTACAATTGCCGTTTCTCTGCCCCACATCGTTCCACCATCTTCATCCTACAGAGATTATCAGCTAAACCCCATCTTCGTGTTTTCTGGACTCTTCCGATGGATATAATCTCGTTTCACAAACCCCTTTTCTTCGTTTCGTCTCAGCAGAGTAACACTGTTTTATGGTATCCGCCATTCGTGTACTGGCATGGTTTCTGTTCCAATGCTTCTTTTCACGTTTATCTGGGCACAGCGCTCGTTGTTCTGGCGCTGTAGTACAGTTTCCAACTCGTACCGCTTTGTGAAGCATTTTTCTCACACGGATGGAGTCATCGAAACAATGATTAACTGCATTAATTGATTTCTTAACAGCATATCTCCTGTTTCTTCTAACCAGTTACATAATCCTTTGGCCTCATTATGTTACCACTAATACGCTGATATTGCGGTTGTTGGCTTCTCAATTTCGTCTTCACATGTTCTATTTCGATCCCATGTTTCTCACGACTCTAAGTTCTTTCACAGTTCTCCATGCTTTTCCCACCATCGTTCTTTTGTCGTCTGGAGGCTTTTCTCAAACCAAATACCCTCCGGTTATCTCCAAGGATTCCTTCATCCTTGTGTTTCAGTCATTTTTGAATTCGAATCCATTCAGCAGGAGCGTTTTTGAGGCCTTTTCATTTAACGCTTGCTCACGAAACCAGTACTACTGTACAGAGGATGGTGGCTTGGGGTTTGACGCCATACTGCGAGAACAGATGAAATCTAAGTTAATATTGTGCACCTCCAACGAGTTGGATAGGAATCATATCATTTTCTGAATGTACTCAGAATTTCAGCCCTTGTGCGGAAACTGCTGGTGTTCCTATCACCTCTTGTAATGAAACGGTCGTGTACATTGGTTTTGGGGCTAAAGAGCCTCATCTCCAGTGTCTCATGAGGACTGGACAGGTGACATTGAAGTTTTCCTCCCATCCCATACTTGAAGAAAACATGGTGGAGCATGGGGAACGATGCGGTCTCGCTAGCCGTCTGGACCACAACAGTTTTGATCGTGCCTTCGAACATGTACACAATGCACACTACCTTCTCGGTGTTGTGATCAGGGAAGAGGGGCTTACAAACTGGAAAAAGATACTCCAATCTATGGAATGCGGGTTCAAATTCTGCCGAGTTACCTCGGGTGTATATGGGGGGCTCGCCTTAATTTCATGGTAACGGGAAGGAGGATCCACAGTCGGGAGAGTTGATAAAAGTAGCTACTACTCTAGTCTCACATGAGTGTCTGGGGTAGATTAATGAGGAGCAATATCACCCGCAAGGGCATGCAGGCGTGGCTGTCAGGTGCAATAGCGGATAGGTACTTGACGTGCTTCTTTTTGCCGATGAAATTCTGGTGGGAGACTTAGGATTGAATACTGAATCTGCGATGGCGGTAATGATAACAATAGCGCTAGAATCGGTGGCTGTATCGGTGGTTGGCAAGGAAGATCATCATGAGTAGAAGCTGGAATGGGTGCAGCAACACGGGCAATATGAGTGAGTTTGGAATGGGTGCGTTAAAAGCAGAACTTTCATTACATGATCCCGGCGTTCTTGATGGGATGTAGTCTACTAGGTCACTACATCGTTTTTGTACACTTGTTAAAATTGACAGTTAGAAAGTCGCGATTCGTGCAGTTGGAAATGCTCTTTCTTCATTCTGTAAATTACCGCTCATTGTTTCGCAATGCATCGAATAAAAACAGAATATTGCTTGAACACTTTATTGAAGAAATACTTAGGACTCACTTTGTCCTGTCCTAGAAAGTAAGGAGCGTCAAACTCAATTGAATTGAGAATCAGTTGAAAGTTTCGATGAATAAATAAATATAAATAATTGAAGCAGTTTGGCCTGAAAAAGGGCCTTACGCCTACCAATGGTTACCGAGCTCTCATCCCGCCACATTGACGCAAGAAATTCCACAATATACGTAGGAAACTTTTGATACTGGGGGTAGCCGGATGGAGCCTTCCATGATATCGATGGGCGGAGATTCCACTTCGGAAATAAGTTCAACACCCTAATCATAGCATTCCAAACTTCCTGCGTTACCTCGATATCCGTCTCATTTTCCCGCACGCACAATGCGAATTGAATAATTGCGGCGTGCCTAGCATGGGCAAAGCAGTCAGGGTCCGGGTCACACCCGATGAACCTACAATGCTGTTGTAACTCCATGCATGCCATTGCTGTCGAAAACGTCCGCGCAAACAAGTCGACCACAATAAAACCGACTGATTAGCTCCTTCAACAATGCCCGAGGTTTCTGTTCGGACCTCACCTTTTGTAAAACGTAGCCCCCACCTTGTTCTTTCTCTTCCACTGAAGAATCTCCCCATGAGACATGGGGGGTACCTGATCAATGACACTGTGGTACCCCGGGTACCTCGACTACACGAAGTTGAAGTTCTCATAGTTCACCATCACATGCTGCTGCGCGTAACTGAGACCATTTCGAACTCCATGTGCAGCATACTCCATTGCAGGGAAAAGAAAGCACGACCTACGTCCAGGGTTACGCATCGGGTTGCCTTGCGACCGTACAAAATGCATTGGGACCTGGTCCACAACAAAGAATGCCTTGGTACTCCGTTTTTGTCTTTTGCCCCAATGGCAGAAAGTACAT
>JARGSG010000265.1:0-259669 GCA_030374805.1 Gracilaria gracilis | reverse complement strand
GGTGTGGCAAAATCGATGGGCGATTGGCCATGGGTGCACCCGGTGTTGTAGAGTCCGTATGCACGGGTCGGGCAGGTGCCGGTTCGACCTCAGACGAGGGTGGCGGTGCAAGTACGACGCGATCACGGGAGATCCGCTCATGCGTGTCCTTGATTTCCAGTACCACTGTGCCTTCTGTAGCAGAAATCACCTTGAAGGGTCCATCCGCCACAGGCGAGAGCTTATGCCGTTTGTCCTTTTCGGGGTTGTAGTGTTCCTTCCGTACGAAGACGTAGTTACCCGCCTTAATTGGCGGCGTAGTACCTCTTCGCAAGCGAGAATCGAAATCACGCTTGTAAGCGGCTTGGGCACGTACCATAGACTGGCGAGCGGCTGGTACCAGCCTGGTTAACCAGTTTTTCCACTTCTGTCGGTAGTCGCCCACAGAGGGGAAGTTACCCAGCGTAGGCTGTGATTCCAACGCCACAGGCGGGGGCGTACGGGACAGAACCAACTCGAACGGTGAAACACCGGTAGTCCTGTGTACCTGCGTGTTGTACGCGAACGTCAGCGCGTCAGTGTACAAATCCCATGTTTTGGGTGATCAGCGACGTAAGAACGGAGAGCAGCTAGCATAGTCCGGTTGAACCGTTCGACTTGCCCATTACACTGAGGATGATACGTCGTAGTGAACAGGTTCTTGACGTCCAGGATGCGATAGACATCCTGGAAAAATCGCGATGCGAACTGTTTCCCGTTATCGGAGAGTACTTCAACCGGCGGACCGTAGACAAAGATCCAGTGCCTCACGAAGGCCTGGGCGACCGTGAATGCGGTGATCCTCTTCAGAGGTACAGTCCGAACTAGTTTCAAGAAACGATCCGTAATAACGAGTAGGAACTTGTGGCCTCTCCGCGTAGAGAGGAGGGGTCCAAGGATGTCGATTGCGAGAAACTCGAGAGGCGCCCTTGCGGGGAATAATCTCAGTTTCTTTGAGTTCTTCCGGAGTTTAACCCGGTTCTTCGCGCACTCGGTGCAGAACCGCACCGTAGCGTAGCAATCAACCGCCATGGGGGCCAATAAAAGTCCCTTCGCAGGGTTAAGTATAGCTTCCTACCACCTGCGTGGCCACCAAGTTTCGCATAGTGCGATAGTTGGAGTATCCGCGACTGCAGCGTGTGGGGCACCACGACTTGTGGGTGTGACTCGACCACTCGTACGAGGTAGCCAATGTCATTAACCTCGAACGGGAGGGTAGCACCACCGTTAAGACGGGCACGAATGCGTACGCAGAAGAGATCGCCGTGCTGTTCTCGGATCATTTCCTCGGTGTTACCGGGACAAAGTTCCCCGGTAGGGGCTTGTCAGCCTCGCTCTCGTTTGCAACGAGTACGTCGTCCAATCCATCGTCGAATTCCCAGTCTTCTGGCCACTTGTCGAAATCCCATTCCGGATCTTCCGACTCCACCTCGTCAGCGACGAAACATGGAATCTCGTCATCTCCCGAGGGGAGGGCTTCCCCATTCGTGGGTAAACGCGACAATGCGTCGGCTTGGGTGTTCTGTATCCCCTTCTTGTAAACGACTTGAAAGTCGAATTCTGCTAAGCGGAGCCTCCAACGCATGAGGCGGCCCGATGGATCGGAGATGTTCATCAACCACCTCAGTGAGGAGTGGTCCGTGTAAACGGTGAATTGTCCACCCATAAGATAGGGGCGGAGAGTGGACAGTGCCATACGACTGCAAGACACTCCTTCTCCGAAACGGAGTAATTCCGTTCATGAACGTTGAGCGAGCGCGACCAGAACCCTATGGGTTTGCGTTCTCCTCGGGGGGTGGTCTGGAATAGAGCACAACCGACTTGGTAGTCGCTCGAATCCGTGTCCACGGAGTACGGTAGTCCGGGTTTTGGCAACGATAGAATCGGAGCAGTTGTGACAGCCTCCTTTAAGGAGTTAAACGCCTCTGTCTCGACAAGCGTAAATGGGTCAAGTTTCGGTGGCTGGCCTTTCCGCAAGAGTGCGTTGAGGGGTGCCGCGATATCGAAAAGTTCGGGACAAACCGTCGATAGACGTTGACCAATCCCAGGAAGGAGCGCAATTCCGTTTGGGTTCGCGGTTCTTTCGCCTTGGCGAGAGACTTCACTCGAGCTTCCTCGATCGACAACCGTCCTGGACGGATAACGTGGCCCAGATACTTGACAGTGTCTGTGAAGAACTCACATTTCCTCAGCTTGAGGGTTATTCCTGCGTCACGCAGAGTGGTCATTACATCCCTGACGTGGGTGAGATGATCGTCCAGATTACTGGAGAAGACAATAATGTCGTCTAGATAAACTAGACAAGCCCGCCACTTGTAACGATTCAACAAGATGTCGAAAGCGCGCTGGAAGGTACCGGGAGCGTTGGTGAAACCAAAGGGCATACGCTTAAAGCGGTACGACCCAGAGTGGCATACAAACGCGGTTTTGTCGCGGTCTTCCTCCCTTACGGGACTTGCCAGTAGCCCCAGTTGGCGTCTAATGCCGTGAACACGGTTTCGTTTCCGAGCGAATCGATGCACTCGTCCATACGAGGAATGGGATACGTGTCCCTGATCGTCACGGCATTGAGCCGGCGGTAGTCGACACAGAACTTCCAGGTTCCGTCCGTTTGAGTGCCAGTACCACTGGGGATGCCCAGGGCGACTGAGCGGGCTCAATCACGCCTGCGCGGAGCATCTTGTCCACCTGGAACTGTTCCTCTTCCCGAGCTTTCGGTCCTGCCCTGTAAGGGGGTTGCGCAATCGGTCGCGTGTCCGACATTAAGTCAATCCGGTGTTCCGTAGCGTTGATCTCTCCAAGAGAGCCATCCCACATTGGGGTAAATTTCCGTAACATGCTCCTCAGACGTTCACGGTGTGACTTCGGCACATAGCTGAGATCGAGTTCCTCGAGAGCTTTCACGGGGTCAACCCGGTCGTAGCTCGTTGGGCCATGCTTCTCCGTGTCGGATACGGGCGGTGACCCCGAGTTATTCGGCAAGCTCTCCGTTGACACGGTAGTACCAATGGCAGTACCCTCCCCCTCCTTAGACGGAACTTCGGGGTGTTCGGGATGGCTTCCCTCCTTAGAGGATAACAATCCGAGTACATCGGCGGTCGTCATCCGGGTTGGTAGCATGACGAGTGGGTGTGGTGTGACCGATCCAATTACTTGGTTCTTTACCAGATACTGGGCGGTGCTGCCAAGGTTGGCAACGAGTATCCGAAACGGAGTATCCGGTGTCACGTGCGCGACGCCATTCGCTACAGCGAGTTGATACTTCTCGTACAACGAGGGCAAGGGTTGGATAACCCGAAGACCGTATTGACGGGAATTAACTTGCACCATTACTTGGGATTCAGGCGGGATAGAAACCGACGCGGCTACACGGAGTTTTGTGTATTCGCGTGTAGCGGGTGGTGGTTCCTGCGCAGCAGGGAGTGGAACTTGTTTCTTCGATGCACGCTTCAGCGGACGACAGACAATCGGTACCGACGAACCGTCTTCAAATTCCACGCGCCTGAGGCGGGGCCTGATTGCGTCGACGAACCTGTCGCAGTAATCACATCCCAATATAACTGGGGCAGCCAATGACCGACACACTATAAAGTCGAGCTTCACCACGGAAGTTCCGAGACGCACGACTAAGTCGATTGTTCCTGCCGTTTTCAACGGGTTGTTGTTCGAGTCTGCGACGTCGGGTACCGCTTGGCGGCGAATACGTGTCCGCACATGCAATGGCAGGAGAGATTCCACGATGAAGTTCGGCAGCGCCTGTGTTCAACACAGTGAGAATGCGCACCATAAACTGGGGGTTTAGACCTAGGTCAGCGTAGACTTTATAGTTACGCTTGGCCATTACCAGGACTCTATCCGGGAACCGGTTATTCTTAACCCGTATCCACGGTCGACGGAGAACACCCAAGTGTTCCGAGTCCGCGTCAGCGGTGTCTTTCCTCGAGAGGATTTTCACCGGGGAGCGAGGCGGCGACGCCTCGAACGTCAACAGCCTCGGCTCTGAGAACGTCTCTCCCGAATGGGAGACTCCCTCGATCAGTTTCCCTGACCCTCCGCCTGGGGCGGCTGCTCAGGTTCTTCGACCATCAGCGCTTGGGCACGCTGGCCTTGTGTTCCCGCGGTAGCGGTGTCTGGTCTGTTCGCCACGTGATGAGCCAAAGCCATCGGTTGTACCGGGACGCGCTGCGGTGGCGGCGCCGTCGGTACGACGTGGGCGAAGTCCGTCTTGGCGCGGAGATACGACGTCATTGGGACGGAACGCTTCTCCTCCGGAGTGAGGGCCTCATAATTCACCGTCACCTTGGCCATCTCTCGCATGGAGAGAAGGCACTGTGGTGACGTGTGACCATGGGTGGGTGTAGCAGAGGTGGCATATTAGCGCCTGCCTACCCTGACGAGGGTGTCCATTCCGGTGATCCGTGAAGCGTACCGCCGGGCGGTTATCCTGCCATCCGGGCCGTTGATAACGGGTTTCACCGTTCGAGTACGGGATGCGGGGCCCGTGAACTCGAGGGGCATCGGCGTAGAGCACGGTGCCTTCCCGAGCGGTCTCGAAGGAAGCATCCGTCGTCGACGGGAGTTCCGTTGTCGGATGGAGTCGACGCCGCTCTGAGCGAGCTGGACGTTATCATACTCCTGTGGAGGTGCCTGATCCGCGACGAGCGAGAGAGACGGGGACCGTGTGTCCATCAACAACGCTTTGGCAGACTTGGACCGAGTAGTCGGGGGCCTGGCGCGAAGCGCATCACCTTGAGCTCTTGCATACTGAATGAGCTCAAGATATGTGGTCTTCCGCTTATCCTCGCGGTAGCGGGCGACCAAAGTCCGGATAGCCGGGTCCAATCCGTCGATAAACATTGTGCAGCGCTCACTAGAGGGGTAGACATTCCCACATCGGTGGAACGCTTTGTTCAGGCGTACCGAGAAATCGGTTTCTGTCTCGCCTGAGCGCTGACGCGTGTCTCGCAAGGCGAGGATTGCCCCCTGAATGGCGTTGTTCGTTGCATACGACCGTAGCAGATACTGCACTGCTTCGGGCCAGCAGGTAACTCCTCCTTCGGAGGCTCGCGAAGAACCTCTTACAGAGTTGTACTGGTCCTCGGCCATTCCACGTAAGAAATACGGTAACGCCACGAAGGCTTGGCCCTCGTTGCGGATGTCGGCTTCCGCTACAAAGCGTGCAAGGCAATCCAGTACCAATATTGGGTCTTCTCCAGTGAACAACTGGTTGCGAAAGGAGAGCTGCATCCGCTTGATGCAGTCCTTAACTTTTCCCGTACCACGGGGTGTACGATCCAATGGGGAGTCTTCCTAACGGTAGTACCGGTATGACAACAACATCCTGTACATCAGGTTGGTAGGCTTCAGCTCCTTCAAGCCGGAATGCTTCCGTCCCTTAGTACGGGCACGAACCACACCTTGTGTGACCGTAGACCGCTTAGAGCGTGATGAGCGCCTTACGCGATCATCGTCAGACGACGAATCTGACGAGTCAGCAGCATCCGAATTGTTCGGGTCCGAACCCGACGAGGTCGATGAATCCGAGTCCTGGTCGCCCTGTTGGCCTTTCCGCCTACGGCGGTTCTTTTTGCGGGCGCTATTCTTAGCACGGTGCGATACAGCGACCGGCTCCGCCGGAGTGGGGGCATCCACGAGAATGGTTTGCTCCAACGTCTCCAGACGGGCGCGCACACGATCGAATCGGGTTTGTATCCCTTCGACGAAGGCGGCAGGCCCACCGAAACATTCCAACATTGTGTTGACGTCAGACCGTAGCGTACGGAGATCTTCAGCAACATCCTTCACAGGGGAGTCGTCCGCCTGTTGGCGAAGAGTGTTGACCACCCCTACAAGAGAATTATGAGCAGTGCGCAGCTGGCGCATTTGCTCTTCCAGATTTAGACTCTGGGGGGTGCGTCCCTTCTCCCGATGAGGCTGTGCCACCGCAGCAGCGGGTGTAACTGTGGCAGCGCGAGCCGCCGCAGCAACGGCTGGAGCCGGGCCAGCACCTTCAGCAGAGGGAAGCAAAGGGGAGAAAGGAAGTGTCCGGCGTGCCGGTTGTTGACCAGACGTCCGCGAAGACGTTTTCGCCCCCAGCGTAGAGCCAGCGCGAATAGGTATCTTCGAAATAAGCCGAGTATCGGGGAATTCGCCACCATTGTGGGAGCGACTGCGGGTGACCGCAGGTTCCGCCTCGGACGGCTTCCGAGACATCGGTAATCGAGCAACCGTTCACACGGGAACTTCCAGCGATGTAGAAACGAACCTCAAAGAGGGTAAAAACACGAAAGTGACCAGTCCGTTCTAGGTCGGGAGACCACTTTGTAGTGCAACGCCAGAGGCGGAAAAACCCCACGAAGACGTCCGAGATCTTCCTCCCTAGGAGGGCAGTCAGCAGACAGAGCCTCTCTGGCAAGGCACGACGAAGTCGGGTGTAAGCCGAGGCCAAGCCGTCACGACGGAGCGTAGAGAGTTGAACACAGAACGGTTGGGCACCACGTGTGTGGGGGGTATCCTCGCAAGAGGCACGAGTCCACAGAAGTGGGGAAAAAGGAAAGGGGAATCCGCGAGAGCGGGGAATGGAGAGAAGGAAAAGGATAAAAGCGACAAAAGATACGGTACACACCGGGGGTTATCCCTGTACGGGTCGAACGCGACAAACAGCGGTTACACACTCCCACAGTTGGGTTCTTTAGAAGACGCAGGGCGGATAGACAATCCGTATGCTACGGGATATCTCTCCAAGGAGGAGTTGAATACCGCCGAAGGCGAAAGAGTCTAGAGCCAACCCCGGTTGGGGGAGCTTTACTGTGCGCGGCCGGCGGTGGTCGCCGCGCGCTAAGTAGAATAGCTCTGCCAACTACCATTAAATAAACTAATTAAACAGGCCCACGCACAGTGGTAATTACCCACGCGTCGTGGCGACCGTTCCACGTGTACGTGGCCAACCTCCGGGCTCATCCGTAATCCACGTGTTCTACCCACAGTAGTGGCTATCGCTATTCATATGCCTCGAACAGAGGGGTTCCCCGACTTGTCGGAATATGACTAAGTACCATCAACCACCTCCCAGAGGGCGTTGCACCACATGTCCCCATCCTTAGGCGGAAGTATCACCTCTAAGAGGGAGACGACGGCGGCAGCAATGGAACGTATAAGCACGCCCTCTCCCGGCTCACCGGCAACTTCTTCGGCAACACTAACGCGCCCTCCTGCAGTCGCAGTACCCAGCACTTCACAGCGCTCATCCGATACCTCGGCTTCCTACCAACGCCTTCCGGCTACTCCCGTGCTCGACCTCACCATGAGTGGCAACCAACAGCCTTTCAACCAACCACCCTCCGGGGGCTTCACCGGATTCCGATCCGTGCAATTGCCGCAGAGCGGGCAACAAACCGGTACCAACCAGGCGCAGCCGTTCGCCTCAGCGAATCAACTCTCCCTTGCGGGGGCTTCAACTGGATCCCAGGCAGACCGCGAGTGGCCTTCGTATGATTCCCTCGTTGGGCGAAACCCGCGCGAGCGGCAAGGCCCGATGCGCCTCCGGCTTGCGCCGTGGTTCCACCCGATTGCGGTGTTCAACGAGGAGCTCATTGCCCAGTATTCCGACGGAACGGAGCGGCTCCCCGGAGACCTTCCGGCTATCGTCACCCTCTCATGGGACTGGCACCGGCGCGTTGCCCTGCCTGCTCACCAGGTCCTCCGCTATGCGGGCGAGTCCCGAGCTCAAACGCATGCTGCGCTCGTGCGCATCGGTTACCAACGGCAAGGCCGGGCGCTCTTCGAGTACCCGATCCCTTCGGAGATGAAGTTCGATATCAAGCAGTTCCGCACTCGCGGGGAAATGAGTTACTGCGACCGTCTCTCGACGTTGGAGACCTTCGCCTGGCGAGGGTTCCCGGCTGCCCGACAAGAAGCCGTGTGTTGGCAAAGACCGATTATTCGGGCCGAGTTCCGCCATATGGCGCGTCGATATCGATCCTACTTCCTCCAGGAGTTCGTCCGCTTCGAGCGTCGGTGCAGATCCCGATTCGGGTACTTCGTCCCGTATCAAAACGTGGAAGTGGAGCGCATTGCTCCCGCTCACCGACACGGTCGGTACGTCCCTCTGCCGGCCTGGTGGGCACAGCTCGAGGCATGCCGGGGGTGCTATGTCGAGCTACCTCCGGTATTCATCTACCTGGGGTCATACCTCCTCACTGATCCGCGTAGCGGGCTCTGGTCGGTCGTCGTCACGGAGTGGGCGGTCCGCACTGCGGCTTACATCCTCAGTGAGGCTTACGACCAGTGTCGACTGTGGTTCATCACTCCACGCGTGCGGGCGGCCATCCGTCAACTGGATATCTCCATCCCCCTTGGGGGGAAGGCTAACGCCGAAGAACTTCTCGAGTTGATCGATTACATCGACAGTGTTGACTGGAGATCGGTCCCGCTTCAGCAGAGTGGCCGGCTCGCCGGAGGTGGCGGGAATGGCCCGGGTCTGGGTCGGAACACCGCGCTATCGGGAGACTTCGTCTACTTCGATCCGTGGGAACAACGGGAGATATCCGCCAGTGAGGCGGCAGAACTCCGGAATGCTCCGAGAGAGATCCCAGACGGTCACCCGGTCGGGTTCGTCGACTCTGACGATTATTACCGCGCGAGCGGGGAGGATGATCCAATGGTGGACAATGAACCCGAAGAAGCGGGCAATGATGACGACGACGTGGGCATGACGGCTGACACTCCTCCGAAGATGGATGAACCTGACCCTCAGGAGCCTGAGTCCGCAACAGCGGGTTCTGCCTCTGCCCCTTCGCAAAGCACGGCGGCTGCCGGGAACGTTCCCCAGACGGGTGCGAACCCGGGTGAGATCGTGGCGCAGTTCCTCCGCGGCGTGGGGCTCGGTGCCGACACGACGACCGGCGATATGGCCGCTATGCGAGATGCGCTTGCGCAACGCCTCGGCGAGGTCCAATCTTCCAACCGGGGGAGTGACAACAACCAGTAGCACTGGGTCATAACATACCCGGCAACGGGGTGGTAATGTGCCAAAGTATGAGTAGCATATCGAATAAAACATCCACTTGTGAACTTCTTCCGTCTATGAAGTATTCCTTCCTAGCCTTCTTCCGTTTCCAACGGTTCCCTAGCCCACTTGGGCCCTGTCCAGCGTTGCTGGTGGCGCGGTTCCCGTGCGACAGTGGTACTGGACCACCTTCGAGAGTGGGAGGTGTTCGATTGGTTCGAAAGTATCCCAATTTGGGTCGTAACCGTACCAACGGACGCGGTACTCGACGATGCCGTCCTGATTCCAGGTGTGCCCGACAAGTCGGTCCACATGTATTCTTGGAAGAATACCTGCCGGCCTTGCCGAGTTGTTGTGACGGCGGGGGGTTCGATGCCCTGTGAGGGCGAGGTTCCCGTGTTCGGGGCGTTCGCGCGCGCCACGTTTGGCGGTGCCATCCTCCGCGGCGGTGTCGCGTCGTGAGCGCGAACCGCGAGTCGGCGGGCATCCGGGCGTACCGCAAGCTTGCGGGTCTCCACCCGTCTAGACGGAGGTCGGGGTGAAGGCGGTGCAGTGCTCCCGCGTTGCGCGGCGAGCGGTGCGGTGTTCCGCGACATCTCCGTGCCTGCACGTGATTGCGGCGGCGTGTGGCCGGTATGCGCCGTGTAGCGATCCGCCTCCCTGGACAGGGTGTCCTTGTTGGCGAGTGCCAAGTGGCGGCGGCGTGTCAACCCGTTCCCAACGGTTACTTCTGGCAACTCCAGGCATCTATCGGCGTTCCCAGCAGTGCTGGGCACAGCGCGTGCCGTGCCCATTACTTGGGAAGTTTCCGCCATGTCCGGCGTGCTCGTCTCGTCCACGGCGCGAGCGATCTCCGGAGCGACCGGTTCCTTTCCGCCGCCGACGCCGGGGTCAGCCGAGACACTCGGAGTCCGCACAATCGTGCGCGGCGGTGCGTAGTCCTTCTCCCGATGTCGGGGGGTTCCAGTCACGCTTCCAGCGGTGGGCTCCGGCTGAGCGTCCCCCACTACGGAGGGCGCCTCCAACCGATTGCTCGAGACAGTACCCTGCGGGGGTTGTTTGTCGCTGCCCAGCTGAGCTGGTACTTTCGAACGATTGCTTCTCGCCTTGGGCGATGGTGGGGTCAACGGAGCCGCTTTTGCGTGTGCATCCGCGGGTCGCGGTGTCTTCTTCTCTCCCGTACTCGGGCTTACCGATCCGGATGCGTCGGGGTTCCGGGACTGTATGTCCGGCGCAGGCGATGGGGTATCCGGTTCAGCGTTAGCCCACCGTGTAGCACGGGTGTCAGTCTCCCGTTGCGACGGCGAATAAACTTCGGCAGAAGAGGCGTCCTCCCCCTCCTTAGACGGAGCGGCGGGAGGTTGGGGTGAACGTTCCGCATTGCGGGGAGAATCCCCGCACGCGGGTTGAACAGAGGAATGGCCATCCTGGCCAGCAATTCCCGATGTTATCGGTGTGTCTGACTCCAGCGGTAGGTCTGACAGTCCCCGAGTCGGGTGTGGCAAAATCGATGGGCGATTGGCCATGGGTGCACCCGGTGTTGTAGAGTCCGTATGCACGGGTCGGGCAGGTGCCGGTTCGACCTCAGACGAGGGTGGCGGTGCAAGTACGACGCGATCACGGGAGATCCGCTCATGCGTGTCCTTGATTTCCAGTACCACTGTGCCTTCTGTAGCAGAAATCACCTTGAAGGGTCCATCCGCCACAGGCGAGAGCTTATGCCGTTTGTCCTTTTCGGGGTTGTAGTGTTCCTTCCGTACGAAGACGTAGTTACCCGCCTTAATTGGCGGCGTAGTACCTC
This sequence comes from Gracilaria gracilis, assembly GCA_030374805.1. Taxonomy (NCBI): domain Eukaryota; phylum Rhodophyta; class Florideophyceae; order Gracilariales; family Gracilariaceae; genus Gracilaria; species Gracilaria gracilis. Next base: position 248,843 of record JARGSG010000265.1, on the reverse strand, counting down.
TTCGCAAGCGAGAATCGAAATCACGCTTGTAAGCGGCTTGGGCACGTACCATAGACTGGCGAGCGGCTGGTACCAGCCTGGTTAACCAGTTTTTCCACTTCTGTCGGTAGTCGCCCACAGAGGGGAAGTTACCCAGCGTAGGCTGTGATTCCAACGCCACAGGCGGGGGCGTACGGGACAGAACCAACTCGAACGGTGAAACACCGGTAGTCCTGTGTACCTGCGTGTTGTACGCGAACGTCAGCGCGTCAGTGTACAAATCCCATGTCTTTGGGTGATCAGCGACGTAAGAACGGAGAGCAGCTAGCATAGTCCGGTTGAACCGTTCGACTTGCCCATTACACTGAGGATGATACGTCGTAGTGAACAGGTTCTTGACGTCCAGGATGCGATAGACATCCTGGAAAAATCGCGATGCGAACTGTTTCCCGTTATCGGAGAGTACTTCAACCGGCGGACCGTAGACAAAGATCCAGTGCCTCACGAAGGCCTGGGCGACCGTGAATGCGGTGATCCTCTTCAGAGGTACAGTCCGAACTAGTTTCAAGAAACGATCCGTAATAACGAGTAGGAACTTGTGGCCTCTCCGCGTAGAGAGGAGGGGTCCAAGGATGTCGATTGCGAGAAACTCGAGAGGCGCCCTTGCGGGGAATAATCTCAGTTTCTTTGAGTTCTTCCGGAGTTTAACCCGGTTCTTCGCGCACTCGGTGCAGAACCGCACCGTAGCGTAGCAATCAACCGCCATGGCGGGCCAATAAAAGTCCCTTCGCAGGGTTAAGTATAGCTTCCTACCACCTGCGTGGCCACCAAGTTTCGCATAGTGCGATAGTTGGAGTATCCGCGACTGCAGCGTGTGGGGCACCACGACTTGTGGGTGTGACTCGACCACTCGTACGAGGTAGCCAATGTCATTAACCTCGAACGGGAGGGTAGCACCACCGTTAAGACGGGCACGAATGCGTACGCAGAAGAGATCGCCGTGCTGTTCTCGGATCATTTCCTCCGGTGTTACCGGGACAAAGTTCCCCGGTAGGGGCTTGTCAGCCTCGCTCTCGTTTGCAACGAGTACGTCGTCCAATCCATCGTCGAATTCCCAGTCTTCTGGCCACTTGTCGAAATCCCATTCCGGATCTTCCGACTCCACCTCGTCAGCGACGAAACATGGAATCTCGTCATCTCCCGAGGGGAGGGCTTCCCCATTCGTGGGTAAACGCGACAATGCGTCGGCTTGGGTGTTCTGTATCCCCTTCTTGTAAACGACTTGAAAGTCGAATTCTGCTAAGCGGAGCCTCCAACGCATGAGGCGGCCCGATGGATCGGAGATGTTCATCAACCACCTCAGTGAGGAGTGGTCCGTGTAAACGGTGAATTGTCCACCCATAAGATAGGGGCGGAGAGTGGACAGTGCCCATACGACTGCAAGACACTCCTTCTCCGAAACGGAGTAATTCCGTTCATGAACGTTGAGCGAGCGCGACCAGAACCCTATGGGTTTGCGTTCTCCCTCGGGGGTGGTCTGGAATAGAGCACAACCGACTTGGTAGTCGCTCGAATCCGTGTCCACGGAGTACGGTAGTCCGGGTTTTGGCAACGATAGAATCGGAGCAGTTGTGACAGCCTCCTTTAAGGAGTTAAACGCCTCTGTCTCGACAAGCGTAAATGGGTCAAGTTTCGGTGGCTGGCCTTTCCGCAAGAGTGCGTTGAGGGGTGCCGCGATATCCGAAAAGTTCGGGACAAACCGTCGATAGACGTTGACCAATCCCAGGAAGGAGCGCAATTCCGTTTGGGTTCGCGGTTCTTTCGCCTTGGCGAGAGACTTCACTCGAGCTTCCTCGATCGACAACCGTCCTGGACGGATAACGTGGCCCAGATACTTGACAGTGTCTGTGAAGAACTCACATTTCCTCAGCTTGAGGGTTATTCCTGCGTCACGCAGAGTGGTCATTACATCCCTGACGTGGGTGAGATGATCGTCCAGATTACTGGAGAAGACAATAATGTCGTCTAGATAAACTAGACAAGCCCGCCACTTGTAACGATTCAACAAGATGTCGAAAGCGCGCTGGAAGGTACCGGGAGCGTTGGTGAAACCAAAGGGCATACGCTTAAAGCGGTACGACCCAGAGTGGCATACAAACGCGGTTTTGTCGCGGTCTTCCTCCCTTACGGGGACTTGCCAGTAGCCCCAGTTGGCGTCTAATGCCGTGAACACGGTTTCGTTTCCGAGCGAATCGATGCACTCGTCCATACGAGGAATGGGATACGTGTCCCTGATCGTCACGGCATTGAGCCGGCGGTAGTCGACACAGAACTTCCAGGTTCCGTCCGCTTTGAGTGCCAGTACCACTGGGGATGCCCAGGGCGACTGAGCGGGCTCAATCACGCCTGCGCGGAGCATCTTGTCCACCTGGAACTGTTCCTCTTCCCGAGCTTTCGGTCCTGCCCTGTAAGGGGGTTGCGCAATCGGTCGCGTGTCCGACATTAAGTCAATCCGGTGTTCCGTAGCGTTGATCTCTCCAAGAGAGCCATCCCACATTGGGGTAAATTTCCGTAACATGCTCCTCAGACGTTCACGGTGTGACTTCGGCACATAGCTGAGATCGAGTTCCTCGAGAGCTTTCACGGGGTCAACCCGGTCGTAGCTCGTTGGGCCATGCTTCTCCGTGTCGGATACGGGCGGTGACCCCGAGTTATTCGGCAAGCTCTCCGTTGACACGGTAGTACCAATGGCAGTACCCTCCCCCTCCTTAGACGGAACTTCGGGGTGTTCGGGATGGCTTCCCTCCTTAGAGGATAACAATCCGAGTACATCGGCGGTCGTCATCCGGGTTGGTAGCATGACGAGTGGGTGTGGTGTGACCGATCCAATTACTTGGTTCTTTACCAGATACTGGGCGGTGCTGCCAAGGTTGGCAACGAGTATCCGAAACGGAGTATCCGGTGTCACGTGCGCGACGCCATTCGCTACAGCGAGTTGATACTTCTCGTACAACGAGGGCAAGGGTTGGATAACCCGAAGACCGTATTGACGGGAATTAACTTGCACCATTACTTGGGATTCAGGCGGGATAGAAACCGACGCGGCTACACGGAGTTTTGTGTATTCGCGTGTAGCGGGTGGTGGTTCCTGCGCAGCAGGGAGTGGAACTTGTTTCTTCGATGCACGCTTCAGCGGACGACAGACAATCGGTACCGACGAACCGTCTTCAAATTCCACGCGCCTGAGGCGGGGCCTGATTGCGTCGACGAACCTGTCGCAGTAATCACATCCCAATATAACTGGGGCAGCCAATGACCGACACACTATAAAGTCGAGCTTCACCACGGAAGTTCCGAGACGCACGACTAAGTCGATTGTTCCTGCCGTTTTCAACGGGTTGTTGTTCGAGTCTGCGACGTCGGGTACCGCTTGGCGGCGAATACGTGTCCGCACATGCAATGGCAGGAGAGATTCCACGATGAAGTTCGGTCCAGCGCCTGTGTTCAACACAGTGAGAATGCGCACCATAAACTGGGGGTTTAGACCTAGGTCAGCGTAGACTTTATAGTTACGCTTGGCCATTACCAGGACTCTATCCGGGAACCGGTTATTCTTAACCCGTATCCACGGTCGACGGAGAACACCCAAGTGTTCCGAGTCCGCGTCAGCGGTGTCTTTCCTCGAGAGGATTTTCACCGGGGAGCGAGGCGGCGACGCCTCGAACGTCAACAGCCTCGGCTCTGAGAACGTCTCTCCCGAATGGGAGACTCCCTCGATCAGTTTCCCTGACCCTCCGCCTGGGGCGGCTGCTCAGGTTCTTCGACCATCAGCGCTTGGGCACGCTGGCCTTGTGTTCCCGCGGTAGCGGTGTCTGGTCTGTTCGCCACGTGATGAGCCAAAGCCATCGGTTGTACCGGGACGCGCTGCGGTGGCGGCGCCGTCGGTACGACGTGGGCGAAGTCCGTCTTGGCGCGGAGATACGACGTCATTGGGACGGAACGCTTCTCCTCCGGAGTGAGGGCCTCATAATTCACCGTCACCTTGGCCATCTCTCGCATGGAGAGAAGGCACTGTGGTGACGTGTGACCATGGGTGTAGCAGAGGTGGCATATTAGCGCCTGCCTACCCTGACGAGGGTGTCCATTCCGGTGATCCGTGAAGCGTACCGCCGGGCGGTTATCCTGCCATCCGGGCCGTTGATAACGGGTTTCACCGTTCGAGTACGGGATGCGGGGCCCGTGAACTCGAGGGGCATCGGCGTAGAGCACGGTGCCTTCCCGAGCGGTCTCGAAGGAAGCATCCGTCGTCGACGGGAGTTCCGTTGTCGGGATGGAGTCGACGCCGCTCTGAGCGAGCTGGACGTTATCATACTCCTGTGGAGGTGCCTGATCCGCGACGAGCGAGAGAGACGGGGACCGTGTGTCCATCAACAACGCTTTGGCAGACTTGGACCGAGTAGTCGGGGGCCTGGCGCGAAGCGCATCACCTTGAGCTCTTGCATACTGAATGAGCTCAAGATATGTGGTCTTCCGCTTATCCTCGCGGTAGCGGGCGACCAAAGTCCGGATAGCCGGGTCCAATCCGTCGATAAACATTGTGCAGCGCTCACTAGAGGGGTAGACATTCCCACATCGGTGGAACGCTTTGTTCAGGCGTACCGAGAAATCGGTTTCTGTCTCGCCTGAGCGCTGACGCGTGTCTCGCAAGGCGAGGATTGCCCCCTGAATGGCGTTGTTCGTTGCATACGACCGTAGCAGATACTGCACTGCTTCGGGCCAGCAGGTAACTCCTCCTTTGGAGGCTCGCGAAGAACCTCTTACAGAGTTGTACTGGTCCTCGGCCATTCCACGTAAGAAATACGGTAACGCCACGAAGGCTTGGCCCTCGTTGCGGATGTCGGCTTCCGCTACAAAGCGTGCAAGGAAATCCAGTACCAATATTGGGTCTTCTCCAGTGAACAACTGGTTGCGAAAGGAGAGCTGCATCCGCTTGATGCAGTCCTTAACTTTTCCCGTACCACGGGGTGTACGATCCAATGGGGAGTCTTCCTAACGGTAGTACCGGTATGACAACAACATCCTGTACATCAGGTTGGTAGGCTTCAGCTCCTTCAAGCCGGAATGCTTCCGTCCCTTAGTACGGGCACGAACCACACCTTGTGTGACCGTAGACCGCTTAGAGCGTGATGAGCGCCTTACGCGATCATCGTCAGACGACGAATCTGACGAGTCAGCAGCATCCGAATTGTTCGGGTCCGAACCCGACGAGGTCGATGAATCCGAGTCCTGGTCGCCCTGTTGGCCTTTCCGCCTACGGCGGTTCTTTTTGCGGGCGCTATTCTTAGCACGGTGCGATACAGCGACCGGCTCCGCCGGAGTGGGGGCATCCACGAGAATGGTTTGCTCCAACGTCTCCAGACGGGCGCGCACACGATCGAATCGGGTTTGTATCCCTTCGACGAAGGCGGCAGGCCCACCGAAACATTCCAACATTGTGTTGACGTCAGACCGTAGCGTACGGAGATCTTCAGCAACATCCTTCACAGGGGAGTCGTCCGCCTGTTGGCGAAGAGTGTTGACCACCCCTACAAGAGAATTATGAGCAGTGCGCAGCTGGCGCATTTGCTCTTCCAGATTTAGACTCTGGGGGGTGCGTCCCTTCTCCCGATGAGGCTGTGCCACCGCAGCAGCGGGTGTAACTGTGGCAGCGCGAGCCGCCGCAGCAACGGCTGGAGCCGGGCCAGCACCTTCAGCAGAGGGAAGCAAAGGGGAGAAAGGAAGTGTCCGGCGTGCCGGTTGTTGACCAGACGTCCGCGAAGACGTTTTCGCCCCCAGCGTAGAGCCAGCGCGAATAGGTATCTTCGAAATAAGCCGAGTATCGGGGAATTCGCCACCATTGTGGGAGCGACTGCGGGTGACCGCAGGTTCCGCCTCGGACGGCTTCTGAGACATCGGTAATCGAGCAACCGTTCACACGGGAACTTCCAGCGATGTAGAAACGAACCTCAAAGAGGGTAAAAACACGAAAGTGACCAGTCCGTTCTAGGTCGGGAGACCACTTTGTAGTGCAACGCCAGAGGCGGAAAAACCCCACGAAGACGTCCGAGATCTTCCTCCCTAGGAGGGCAGTCAGCAGACAGAGCCTCTCTGGCAAGGCACGACGAAGTCGGGTGTAAGCCGAGGCCAAGCCGTCACGACGGAGCGTAGAGAGTTGAACACAGAACGGTTGGGCACCACGTGTGTGGGGGTATCCTCGCAAGAGGCACGAGTCCACAGAAGTGGGGAAAAAGGAAAGGGGAATCCGCGAGAGCGGGGAATGGAGAGAAGGAAAAGGATAAAAGCGACAAAAGATACGGTACACACCGGGGTTATCCCTGTACGGGTCGAACGCGACAAACAGCGGTTACACACTCCCACAGTTGGGTTCTTTAGAAGACGCAGGGCGGATAGACAATCCGTATGCTACGGGATATCTCTCCAAGGAGGAGTTGAATACCGCCGAAGGCGAAAGAGTCTAGAGCCAACCCCGGTTGGGGGAGCTTTACTGTGCGCGGCCGGCGGTGGTCGCCGCGCGCTAAGTAGAATAGCTCTGCCAACTACCATTAAATAAACTAATTAAACAGGCCCACGCACAGTGGTAATTACCCACGCGTCGTGGCGACCGTTCCACGTGTACGTGGCCAACCTCCGGGCTCATCCGTAATCCACGTGTTCTACCCACAGTAGTGGCTATCGCTATTCATATGCCTCGAACAGAGGGGTTCCCCGACTTGTCGGAATATGACTAAGTACCATCAACCACCTCCCAGAGGGCGTTGCACCACATGTCCCCATCCTTAGGCGGAAGTATCACGTCTAAGAGGGAGACGACGGCGGCAGCAATGGAACGTATAAGCACGCCCTCTCCCGGCTCACCGGCAACTTCTTCGGCAACACTAACGCGCCCTCCTGCAGTCGCAGTACCCAGCACTTCACAGCGCTCATCCGATACCTCGGCTTCCTACCAACGCCTTCCGGCTACTCCCGTGCTCGACCTCACCATGAGTGGCAACCAACAGCCTTTCAACCAACCACCCTCCGGGGGCTTCACCGGATTCCGATCCGTGCAATTGCCGCAGAGCGGGCAACAAACCGGTACCAACCAGGCGCAGCCGTTCGCCTCAGCGAATCAACTCTCCCTTGCGGGGGCTTCAACTGGATCCCAGGCAGACCGCGAGTGGCCTTCGTATGATTCCCTCGTTGGGCGAAACCCGCGCGAGCGGCAAGGCCCGATGCGCCTCCGGCTTGCGCCGTGGTTCCACCCGATTGCGGTGTTCAACGAGGAGCTCATTGCCCAGTATTCCGACGGAACGGAGCGGCTCCCCGGAGACCTTCCGGCTATCGTCACCCTCTCATGGGACTGGCACCGGCGCGTTGCCCTGCCTGCTCACCAGGTCCTCCGCTATGCGGGCGAGTCCCGAGCTCAAACGCATGCTGCGCTCGTGCGCATCGGTTACCAACGGCAAGGCCGGGCGCTCTTCGAGTACCCGATCCCTTCGGAGATGAAGTTCGATATCAAGCAGTTCCGCACTCGCGGGGAAATGAGTTACTGCGACCGTCTCTCGACGTTGGAGACCTTCGCCTGGCGAGGGTTCCCGGCTGCCCGACAAGAAGCCGTGTGTTGGCAAAGACCGATTATTCGGGCCGAGTTCCGCCATATGGCGCGTCGATATCGATCCTACTTCCTCCAGGAGTTCGTCCGCTTCGAGCGTCGGTGCAGATCCCGATTCGGGTACTTCGTCGCGTATCAAAACGTGGAAGTGGAGCGCATTGCTCCCGCTCACCGACACGGTCGGTACGTCCCTCTGCCGGCCTGGTGGGCACAGCTCGAGGCATGCCGGGGGTGCTATGTCGAGCTACCTCCGGTATTCATCTACCTGGGGTCATACCTCCTCACTGATCCGCGTAGCGGGCTCTGGTCGGTCGTCGTCACGGAGTGGGCGGTCCGCACTGCGGCTTACATCCTCAGTGAGGCTTACGACCAGTGTCGACTGTGGTTCATCACTCCACGCGTGCGGGCGGCCATCCGTCAACTGGATATCTCCATCCCCCTTGGGGGGAAGGCTAACGCCGAAGAACTTCTCGAGTTGATCGATTACATCGACAGTGTTGACTGGAGATCGGTCCCGCTTCAGCAGAGTGGCCGGCTCGCCGGAGGTGGCGGGAATGGCCCGGGTCTGGGTCGGAACACCTGCGCTATCGGGAGACTTCGTCTACTTCGATCCGTGGGAACAACGGGAGATATCCGCCAGTGAGGCGGCAGAACTCCGGAATGCTCCGAGAGAGATCCCAGACGGTCACCCGGTCGGGTTCGTCGACTCTGACGATTATTACCGCGCGAGCGGGGAGGATGATCCAATGGTGGACAATGAACCCGAAGAAGCGGGCAATGATGACGACGACGTGGGCATGACGGCTGACACTCCTCCGAAGATGGATGAACCTGACCCTCAGGAGCCTGAGTCCGCAACAGCGGGTTCTGCCTCTGCCCCTTCGCAAAGCACGGCGGCTGCCGGGAACGTTCCCCAGACGGGTGCGAACCCGGGTGAGATCGTGGCGCAGTTCCTCCGCGGCGTGGGGCTCGGTGCCGACACGACGACCGGCGATATGGCCGCTATGCGAGATGCGCTTGCGCAACGCCTCGGCGAGGTCCAATCTTCCAACCGGGGGGAGTGACAACAACCAGTAGCACTGGGTCATAACATACCCGGCAACGGGGTGGTAATGTGCCAAAGTATGAGTAGCATATCGAATAAAACATCCACTTGTGAACTTCTTCCGTCTATGAAGTATTCCTTCCTAGCCTTCTTCCGTTTCCAACGGTTCCCTAGCCCACTTGGGCCCTGTCCAGCGTTGCTGGTGGCGCGGTTCCCGTGCGACAGTGGTACTGGACCACCTTCGAGAGTGGGAGGTGTTCGATTGGTTCGAAAGTATCCCAATTTGGGTCGTAACCGTACCAACGGACGCGGTACTCGACGATGCCGTCCTGATTCCAGGTGTGCCCGACAAGTCGGTCCACATGTATTCTTGGAAGAATACCTGCCGGCCTTGCCGAGTTGTTGTGACGGCGGGGGGTTCGATGCCCTGTGAGGGCGAGGTTCCCGTGTTCGGGGCGTTCGCGCGCGCCCACGTTTGGCGGTGCCATCCTCCGCGGCGGTGTCGCGTCGTGAGCGCGAACCGCGAGTCGGCGGGCATCCGGGCGTACCGCAAGCTTGCGGGTCTCCACCCGTCTAGACGGAGGTCGGGGTGAAGGCGGTGCAGTGCTCCCGCGTTGCGCGGCGAGCGGTGCGGTGTTCCGCGACATCTCCGTGCCTGCACGTGATTGCGGCGGCGTGTGGCCGGTATGCGCCGTGTAGCGATCCGCCTCCCTGGACAGGGTGTCCTTGTTGGCGAGTGCCAAGTGGCGGCGGCGTGTCAACCCGTTCCCAACGGTTACTTCTGGCAACTCCAGGCATCTATCGGCGTTCCCAGCAGTGCTGGGCACAGCGCGTGCCGTGCCCATTACTTGGGAAGTTTCCGCCATGTCCGGCGTGCTCGTCTCGTCCACGGCGCGAGCGATCTCCGGAGCGACCGGTTCCTTTCCGCCGCCGACGCCGGGGTCAGCCGAGACACTCGGAGTCCGCACAATCGTGCGCGGCGGTGCGTAGTCCTTCTCCCGATGTCGGGGGGTTCCAGTCACGCTTCCAGCGGTGGGCTCCGGCTGAGCGTCCCCCACTACGGAGGGCGCCTCCAACCGATTGCTCGAGACAGTACCCTGCGGGGGTTGTTTGTCGCTGCCCAGCTGAGCTGGTACTTTCGAACGATTGCTTCTCGCCTTGGGCGATGGTGGGGTCAACGGAGCCGCTTTTGCGTGTGCATCCGCGGGTCGCGGTGTCTTCTTCTCTCCCGTACTCGGGCTTACCGATCCGGATGCGTCGGGGTTCCGGGACTGTATGTCCGGCGCAGGCGATGGGGTATCCGGTTCAGCGTTAGCCCACCGTGTAGCACGGGTGTCAGTCTCCCGTTGCGACGGCGAATAAACTTCGGCAGAAGAGGCGTCCTCCCCCTCCTTAGACGGAGCGGCGGGAGGTTGGGGTGAACGTTCCGCATTGCGGGGAGAATCCCCGCACGCGGGTTGAACAGAGGAATGGCCATCCTGGCCAGCAATTCCCGATGTTATCGGTGTGTCTGACTCCAGCGGTAGGTCTGACAGTCCCCGAGTCGGGTGTGGCAAAATCGATGGGCGATTGGCCATGGGTGCACCCGGTGTTGTAGAGTCCGTATGCACGGGTCGGGCAGGTGCCGGTTCGACCTCAGACGAGGGTGGCGGTGCAAGTACGACGCGATCACGGGAGATCCGCTCATGCGTGTCCTTGATTTCCAGTACCACTGTGCCTTCTGTAGCAGAAATCACCTTGAAGGGTCCATCCGCCACAGGCGAGAGCTTATGCCGTTTGTCCTTTTCGGGGTTGTAGTGTTCCTTCCGTACGAAGACGTAGTTACCCGCCTTAATTGGCGGCGTAGTACCTCTTCGCAAGCGAGAATCGAAATCACGCTTGTAAGCGGCTTGGGCACGTACCATAGACTGGCGAGCGGCTGGTACCAGCCTGGTTAACCAGTTTTTCCACTTCTGTCGGTAGTCGCCCACAGAGGGGAGGTTACCCCAGCGTAGGCTGTGATTCCAACGCCACAGGCGGGGGCGTACGGGACAGAACCAACTCGAACGGTGAAACACCGGTAGTCCTGTGTACCTGCGTGTTGTACGCGAACGTCAGCGCGTCAGTGTACAAATCCCATGTCTTTGGGTGATCAGCGACGTAAAGAACGGAGAGGCAGCTAGCATAGTCCGGTTGAACCGTTCGACGTGACCCATTACACTGAGGATGATACGTCGTAGTGAACAGGTTCTTGACGTCCAGGATGCGATAGACATCCTGGAAAAATCGCGATGCGAACTGTTTCCCCGTTATCGGAGAGTACTTCAACCGGCGGACCGTAGACAAAGATCCAGTGCCTCACGAAGGCCTGGGCGACCGTGAATGCGGTGATCCTCTTCAGAGGTACAGTCCGAACTAGTTTCGAGAAACGATCCGTAATAACGAGTAGGAACTTGTGGCCTCTCCGCGTAGAGAGGAGGGGTCCAAGGATGTCGATTGCGAGAAACTCGAGAGGCGCCCTTGCGGGGAATAATCTCAGTTTCTTTGACGTTCTTCCGGAGTTTAACCCGGTTCTTCGCGCACTCGGTGCAGAACCGCACCGTAGCGTAGCAATCAACCGCCCATGGCGGGCCAATAAAAGTCCCTTCGCAGGGTTAAGTATAGCTTCCTACCACCTGCGTGGCCACCAAGTTTCGCATAGTGCGATAGTTGGAGTATCCGCGACTGCAGCGTGTGGGGCACCACGACTTGTGGGTGTGACTCGACCACTCGTACGAGGTAGCCAATGTCATTAACCTCGAACGGGAGGGTAGCACCACCGTTAAGACGGGCACGAATGCGTACGCAGAAGAGATCGCCGTGCTGTTCTCGGATCATTTCCTCCGGTGTTACCGGGACAAAGTTTCCCCGGTAGGGGCTTGTCAGCCTCGCTCTCGTTTGCAACGAGTACGTCGTCCAATCCATCGTCGAATTCCCAGTCTTCTGGCCACTTGTCGAAATCCCATTCCGGACTTCCGACTCCACCTCGTCAGCGACGAAACATGGAATCTCGTCATCTCCCGAGGGGAGGGCTTCCCCATTCGTGGGTAAACGCGACAATGCGTCGGCTTGGGTGTTCTTATCCCCTTCTTGTAAACGACTTGAAAGTCGAATTCTGCTAAGCGGAGCCTCCAACGCATGAGGCGGCCCGATGGATCGGAGATGTTCATCACCACCTCAGTGAGGAGTGGTCCGTGTAAACGGTGAATTGTCCACCCATAAGATAGGGGCGGAGAGTGGACAGTGCCCATACGACTGCAAGACACTCCTTCTCCGAAACGGAGTAATTCCGTTCATGAACGTTGAGCGAGCGCGACCAGAACCCTATGGGTTTGCGTTCTCCCTCGGGGGTGGTCTGGAATAGAGCACAACCGACTTGGTAGTCGCTCGAATCCGTGTCCACGGAGTACGGTAGTCCGGGTTTTGGCAACGATAGAATCGGAGCAGTTGTGACAGCCTCCTTTAAGGAGTTAAACGCCTCTGTCTCGACAAGCGTAAATGGGTCAAGTTTCGGTGGCTGGCCTTTCCGCAAGAGTGCGTTGAGGGGTGCCGCGATATCCGAAAAGTTCGGGACAAACCGTCGATAGACGTTGACCAATCCCAGGAAGGAGCGCAATTCCGTTTGGGTTCGCGGTTCCTTCGCCTTGGCGAGAGACTTCACTCGAGCTTCCTCGATCGACAACCGTCCTGGACGGATAACGTGGCCCAGATACTTGACAGTGTCTGTGAAGAACTCACATTTCCTCAGCTTGAGGGTTATTCCTGCGTCACGCAGAGTGGTCATTACATCCCTGACGTGGGTGAGATGATCGTCCAGATTACTGGAGAAGACAATAATGTCGTCTAGATAAACTAGACAAGCCCGCCACTTGTAGCGATTCAACAAGATGTCGAAAGCGCGCTGGAAGGTAGCGGGAGCGTTGGTGAAACCAAAGGGCATACGCTTAAAGCGGTACGACCCAGAGTGGCATACAAACGCGGTTTTGTCGCGGTCTTCCTCCCTTACGGGGACTTGCCAGTAGCCCCAGTTGGCGTCTAATGCCGTGAACACGGTTTCGTTTCCGAGCGAATCGATGCACTCGTCCATACGAGGAATGGGATACGTGTCCCTGATCGTCACGGCATTGAGCCGGCGGTAGTCGACACAGAACTTCCAGGTTCCGTCCGCTTTGAGTGCCAGTACCACTGGGGATGCCCAGGGCGACTGAGCGGGCTCAATCACGCCTGCGCGGAGCATCTTGTCCACCTGGAACTGTTCCTCTTCCCGAGCTTTCGGTCCTGCCCTGTAAGGGGGTTGCGCAATCGGTCGCGTGTCCGACATTAAGTCAATCCGGTGTTCCGTAGCGTTGATCTCTCCAAGAGAGCCATCCCACATTGGGGTAAATTTCCGTAACATGCTCCTCAGACGTTCACGGTGTGACTTCGGCACATAGCTGAGATCGAGTTCCTCGAGAGCTTTCACGGGGTCAACCCGGTCGTAGCTCGTTGGGCCATGCTTCTCCGTGTCGGATACGGGCGGTGACCCCGAGTTATTCGGCAAGCTCTCCGTTGACACGGTAGTACCAATGGCAGTACCCTCCCCCTCCTTAGACGGAACTTCGGGGTGTTCGGGATGGCTTCCCTCCTTAGAGGATAACAATCCGAGTACATCGGCGGTCGTCATCCGGGTTGGTAGCATGACGAGTGGGTGTGGTGTGACCGATCCAATTACTTGGTTCTTTACCAGATACTGGGCGGTGCTGCCAAGGTTGGCAACGAGTATCCGAAACGGAGTATCCGGTGTCACGTGCGCGACGCCATTCGCTACAGCGAGTTGATACTTCTCGTACAACGAGGGCAAGGGTTGGATAACCCGAAGACCGTATTGACGGGAATTAACTTGCACCATTACTTGGGATTCAGGCGGGATAGAAACCGACGCGGCTACACGGAGTTTTGTGTATTCGCGTGTAGCGGGTGGTGGTTCCTGCGCAGCAGGGAGTGGAACTTGTTTCTTCGATGCACGCTTCAGCGGACGACAGACAATCGGTACCGACGAACCGTCTTCAAATTCCACGCGCCTGAGGCGGGGCCTGATTGCGTCGACGAACCTGTCGCAGTAATCACATCCCAATATAACTGGGGCAGCCAATGACCGACACACTATAAAGTCGAGCTTCACCACGGAAGTTCCGAGACGCACGACTAAGTCGATTGTTCCTGCCGTTTTCAACGGGTTGTTGTTCGAGTCTGCGACGTCGGGTACCGCTTGGCGGCGAATACGTGTCCGCACATGCAATGGCAGGAGAGATTCCACGATGAAGTTCGGTCCAGCGCCTGTGTTCAACACAGTGAGAATGCGCACCATAAACTGGGGGTTTAGACCTAGGTCAGCGTAGACTTTATAGTTACGCTTGGCCATTACCAGGACTCTATCCGGGAACCGGTTATTCTTAACCCGTATCCACGGTCGACGGAGAACACCCAAGTGTTCCGAGTCCGCGTCAGCGGTGTCTTTCCTCGAGAGGATTTTCACCGGGGAGCGAGGCGGCGACGCCTCGAACGTCAACAGCCTCGGCTCTGAGAACGTCTCTCCCGAATGGGAGACTCCCTCGATCAGTTTCCCTGACCCTCCGCCTGGGGCGGCTGCTCAGGTTCTTCGACCATCAGCGCTTGGGCACGCTGGCCTTGTGTTCCCGCGGTAGCGGTGTCTGGTCTGTTCGCCACGTGATGAGCCAAAGCCATCGGTTGTACCGGGACGCGCTGCGGTGGCGGCGCCGTCGGTACGACGTGGGCGAAGTCCGTCTTGGCGCGGAGATACGACGTCATTGGGACGGAACGCTTCTCCTCCGGAGTGAGGGCCTCATAATTCACCGTCACCTTGGCCATCTCTCGCATGGAGAGAAGGCACTGTGGTGACGTGTGACCATGGGTGTAGCAGAGGTGGCATATTAGCGCCTGCCTACCCTGACGAGGGTGTCCATTCCGGTGATCCGTGAAGCGTACCGCCGGGCGGTTATCCTGCCATCCGGGCCGTTGATAACGGGTTTCACCGTTCGAGTACGGGATGCGGGGCCCGTGAACTCGAGGGGCATCGGCGTAGAGCACGGTGCCTTCCCGAGCGGTCTCGAAGGAAGCATCCGTCGTCGACGGGAGTTCCGTTGTCGGGATGGAGTCGACGCCGCTCTGAGCGAGCTGGACGTTATCATACTCCTGTGGAGGTGCCTGATCCGCGACGAGCGAGAGAGACGGGGACCGTGTGTCCATCAACAACGCTTTGGCAGACTTGGACCGAGTAGTCGGGGGCCTGGCGCGAAGCGCATCACCTTGAGCTCTTGCATACTGAATGAGCTCAAGATATGTGGTCTTCCGCTTATCCTCGCGGTAGCGGGCGACCAAAGTCCGGATAGCCGGGTCCAATCCGTCGATAAACATTGTGCAGCGCTCACTAGAGGGGTAGACATTCCCACATCGGTGGAACGCTTTGTTCAGGCGTACCGAGAAATCGGTTTCTGTCTCGCCTGAGCGCTGACGCGTGTCTCGCAAGGCGAGGATTGCCCCCTGAATGGCGTTGTTCGTTGCATACGACCGTAGCAGATACTGCACTGCTTCGGGCCAGCAGGTAACTCCTCCTTTGGAGGCTCGCGAAGAACCTCTTACAGAGTTGTACTGGTCCTCGGCCATTCCACGTAAGAAATACGGTAACGCCACGAAGGCTTGGCCCTCGTTGCGGATGTCGGCTTCCGCTACAAAGCGTGCAAGGAAATCCAGTACCAATATTGGGTCTTCTCCAGTGAACAACTGGTTGCGAAAGGAGAGCTGCATCCGCTTGATGCAGTCCTTAACTTTTCCCGTACCACGGGGTGTACGATCCAATGGGGAGTCTTCCTAACGGTAGTACCGGTATGACAACAACATCCTGTACATCAGGTTGGTAGGCTTCAGCTCCTTCAAGCCGGAATGCTTCCGTCCCTTAGTACGGGCACGAACCACACCTTGTGTGACCGTAGACCGCTTAGAGCGTGATGAGCGCCTTACGCGATCATCGTCAGACGACGAATCTGACGAGTCAGCAGCATCCGAATTGTTCGGGTCCGAACCCGACGAGGTCGATGAATCCGAGTCCTGGTCGCCCTGTTGGCCTTTCCGCCTACGGCGGTTCTTTTTGCGGGCGCTATTCTTAGCACGGTGCGATACAGCGACCGGCTCCGCCGGAGTGGGGGCATCCACGAGAATGGTTTGCTCCAACGTCTCCAGACGGGCGCGCACACGATCGAATCGGGTTTGTATCCCTTCGACGAAGGCGGCAGGCCCACCGAAACATTCCAACATTGTGTTGACGTCAGACCGTAGCGTACGGAGATCTTCAGCAACATCCTTCACAGGGGAGTCGTCCGCCTGTTGGCGAAGAGTGTTGACCACCCCTACAAGAGAATTATGAGCAGTGCGCAGCTGGCGCATTTGCTCTTCCAGATTTAGACTCTGGGGGGTGCGTCCCTTCTCCCGATGAGGCTGTGCCACCGCAGCAGCGGGTGTAACTGTGGCAGCGCGAGCCGCCGCAGCAACGGCTGGAGCCGGGCCAGCACCTTCAGCAGAGGGAAGCAAAGGGGAGAAAGGAAGTGTCCGGCGTGCCGGTTGTTGACCAGACGTCCGCGAAGACGTTTTCGCCCCCAGCGTAGAGCCAGCGCGAATAGGTATCTTCGAAATAAGCCGAGTATCGGGGAATTCGCCACCATTGTGGGAGCGACTGCGGGTGACCGCAGGTTCCGCCTCGGACGGCTTCTGAGACATCGGTAATCGAGCAACCGTTCACACGGGAACTTCCAGCGATGTAGAAACGAACCTCAAAGAGGGTAAAAACACGAAAGTGACCAGTCCGTTCTAGGTCGGGAGACCACTTTGTAGTGCAACGCCAGAGGCGGAAAAACCCCACGAAGACGTCCGAGATCTTCCTCCCTAGGAGGGCAGTCAGCAGACAGAGCCTCTCTGGCAAGGCACGACGAAGTCGGGTGTAAGCCGAGGCCAAGCCGTCACGACGGAGCGTAGAGAGTTGAACACAGAACGGTTGGGGCCACCACGTGTGTGGGGGTATCCTCGCAAGAGGCACGAGTCCACAGAAGTGGGGAAAAAGGAAAGGGGAATCCGCGAGAGCGGGGAATGGAGAGAAGGAAAAGGATAAAAGCGACAAAAGATACGGTACACACCGGGGTTATCCCTGTACGGGTCGAACGCGACAAACAGCGGTTACACACTCCCACAGTTGGGTTCTTTAGAAGACGCAGGGCGGATAGACAATCCGTATGCTACGGGATATCTCTCCAAGGAGGAGTTGAATACCGCCGAAGGCGAAAGAGTCTAGAGCCAACCCCGGTTGGGGGAGCTTTACTGTGCGCGGCCGGCGGTGGGTCGGCCGGCGCGCTAAGTAGAATAGCTCTGCCAACTACCATTAAATAAACTAATTAAACAGGCCCACGCACAGTGGTAATTACCCACGGCGTCGTGGCGACCGTTCCACGTGTACGTGGCCAACCTCCGGGCTCATCCGTAATCCACGTGTTCTACCCACAGTAGTGGCTATCGCTATTCATATGCCTCGAACAGAGGGGGTTCCCCGACTTGTCGGAATATGACTAAGTACCATCAACCACCTCCCAGAGGGCGTTGCACCACATGTCCCCATCCTTAGGCGGAAGTATCACGTCTAAGAGGGAGACGACGGCGGCAGCAATGGAACGTATAAGCACGCCCTCTCCCGGCTCACCGGCAACTTCTTCGGCAACACTAACGCGCCCTCCTGCAGTCGCAGTACCCAGCACTTCACAGCGCTCATCCGATACCTCGGCTTCCTACCAACGCCTTCCGGCTACTCCCGTGCTCGACCTCACCATGAGTGGCAACCAACAGCCTTTCAACCAACCACCCTCCGGGGGCTTCACCGGATTCCGATCCGTGCAATTGCCGCAGAGCGGGCAACAAACCGGTACCAACCAGGCGCAGCCGTTCGCCTCAGCGAATCAACTCTCCCTTGCGGGGGCTTCAACTGGATCCCAGGCAGACCGCGAGTGGCCTTCGTATGATTCCCTCGTTGGGCGAAACCCGCGCGAGCGGCAAGGCCCGATGCGCCTCCGGCTTGCGCCGTGGTTCCACCCGATTGCGGTGTTCAACGAGGAGCTCATTGCCCAGTATTCCGACGGAACGGAGCGGCTCCCCGGAGACCTTCCGGCTATCGTCACCCTCTCATGGGACTGGCACCGGCGCGTTGCCCTGCCTGCTCACCAGGTCCTCCGCTATGCGGGCGAGTCCCGAGCTCAAACGCATGCTGCGCTCGTGCGCATCGGTTACCAACGGCAAGGCCGGGCGCTCTTCGAGTACCCGATCCCTTCGGAGATGAAGTTCGATATCAAGCAGTTCCGCACTCGCGGGGAAATGAGTTACTGCGACCGTCTCTCGACGTTGGAGACCGTCGCCTGGCGAGGGTTCCCGGCTGCCCGACAAGAAGCCGTGTGTTGGCAAAGACCGATTATTCGGGCCGAGTTCCCGCCATATGGCGCGTCGATATCGATCCTACTTCCTCCAGGAGTTCGTCCGCTTCGAGCGTCGGTGCAGATCCCGATTCGGGTACTTCGTCCCGTATCAAAACGTGGAAGTGGAGCGCATTGCTCCCGCTCACCGACACGGTCGGTACGTCCCTCTGCCGGCCTGGTGGGCACAGCTCGAGGCATGCCGGGGGTGCTATGTCGAGCTACCTCCGGTATTCATCTACCTGGGGTCATACCTCCTCACTGATCCGCGTAGCGGGCTCTGGTCGATCGTCGTCACGGAGTGGGCGGTCCGCACTGCGGCTTACATCCTCAGTGAGGCTTACGACCAGTGTCGACTGTGGTTCATCACTCCGCGCGTGCGGGCGGCCATCCGTCAACTGGATATCTCCATCCCCCTTGGGGGGAAGGCTAACGCCGAAGAACTTCTCGAGTTGATCGATTACATCGACAGTGTTGACTGGAGATCGGTCCCGCTTCAGCAGAGTGGCCGGCTCGCCGGAGGTGGCGGGAATGGCCCGGGTCTGGGTCGGAACACCCGCGCTATCGGGAGACTTCGGTCTACTTCGATCCGTGGGAACAACGGGAGATATCCGCCAGTGAGGCGGCAGAACTCCGGAATGCTCCGAGAGAGATCCCAGACGGTCACCCGGTCGGGTTCGTCGACTCTGACGATTATTACCGCGCGAGCGGGGAGGATGATCCAATGGTGGACAATGAACCCGAAGAAGCGGGCAATGATGACGACGACGTGGGCATGACGGCTGACACTCCTCCGAAGATGGATGAACCTGACCCTCAGGAGCCTGAGTCCGCAACAGCGGGTTCTGCCTCTGCCCCTTCGCAAAGCACGGCGGCTGCCGGGAACGTTCCCCCAGACGGGTGCGAACCCGGGTGAGATCGTGGCGCAGTTCCTCCGCGGCGTGGGGCTCGGTGCCGACACGACGACCGGCGATATGGCCGCTATGCGAGATGCGCTTGCGCAACGCCTCGGCGAGGTCCAATCTTCCAACCGGGGGGAGTGACAACAACCAGTAGCACTGGGTCATAACATACCCGGCAACGGGGGTGGTAATGTGCCAAAGTATGAGTAGCATATCGAATAAAACATCCACTTGTGAACTTCTTCCGTCTATGAAGTATTCCTTCCTAGCCTTCTTCCGTTTCCAACGGTTCCCCTAGCCCACTTGGGCCCTGTCCAGCGTTGCTGGTGGCGCGGTTCCCGTGCGACAGTTGGTACTGGACCACCTTCGAGAGTGGGAGGAGTTCGATTGGTTCGAAAGTATCCCAATTTGGGTCGTAACCGTACCAACGGACGCGGGTACTCGACGATGCCGTCCTGATTCCAGGTGTGCCCGACAAGTCGGTCCACATGTATTCTTGGAAGAATACCTGCCGGCCTTGCCGAGTTGTTGTGACGGCGGGGGGTTCGATGCCCTGTGAGGGCGAGGTTCCCGTGTTCGGGGCGTTCGCGCGCGCGCCACGTTTGGCGGTGCCATCCTCCGCGGCGGTGTCGCGTCGTGAGCGCGAACCGCGAGTCGGCGGGCATCCGGGCGTACCGCAAGCTTGCGGGTCTCCACCCGTCTAGACGGAGGTCGGGGTGAAGGCGGTGCAGTGCTCCCGCGTTGCGCGGCGAGCGGTGCGGGTGTTCCGCGACATCTCCGTGCCTGCACGTGATTGCGGCGGCGTGTGGCCGGTATGCGCCGTGTAGCGATCCGCCTCCCTGGACAGGGTGTCCTTGTTGGCGAGTGCCAAGTGGCGGCGGCGTGTCAACCCGTTCCCAACGGTTACTTCTGGCAACTCCAGGCATCTATCGGCGTTCCCAGCAGTGCTGGGCACAGCGCGTGCCGTGCCCATTACTTGGGAAGTTTCCGCCATGTCCGGCGTGCTCGTCTCGTCCACGGCGCGAGCGATCTCCGGAGCGACCGGTTCCTTTCCGCCGCCGACGCCGGGGTCAGCCGAGACACTCGGAGTCCGCACAATCGTGCGCGGCGGTGCGTAGTCCTTCTCCCGATGTCGGGGGGTTCCAGTCACGCTTCCAGCGGTGGGCTCCGGCTGAGCGTCCCCCACTACGGAGGGCGCCTCCAACCGATTGCTCGAGACAGTACCCTGCGGGGGTTGTTTGTCGCTGCCCAGCTGAGCTGGTACTTTCGAACGATTGCCTTCTCGCCTTGGGCGATGGTGGGGTCAACGGAGCCGCTTTTGCGTGTGCATCCGCGGGTCGCGGTGTCTTCTTCTCTCCCGTACTCGGGCTTTACCGATCCGGATGCGTCGGGGTTCCGGGACTGTATGTCCGGCGCAGGCGATGGGGTATCCCGGTTCAGCGTTAGCCCACCGTGTAGCACGGGTGTCAGTCTCCCGTTGCGACGGCGAATAAACTTCGGCAGAAGAGGCGTCCTCCCCCCTCCTTAGACCGGAGCGGCGGGAGGTTGGGGTGAACGTTCCGGCATTGCGGGGAGAATCCCCGCACGCGGGTTGAACAGAGGAATGGCCATCCTGGCCAGCAATTCCCGATGTTATCGGTGTGTCTGACTCCAGCGGTAGGTCTGACAGTCCCCGAGTCGGGGTGTGGCAAAATCGATGGGCGATTGGCCATGGGTGCACCCGGTGTTGTAGAGTCCGTATGCACGGGTCGGGCAGGTGCCGGTTCGACCTCAGACGAGGGTGGCGGTGCAAGTACGACGCGATCACGGGAGATCCGCTCATGCGTGTCCTTGATTTCCAGTACCACTGTGCCTTCTGTAGCAGAAATCACCTTGAAGGGTCCCATCCGCCACAGGCGAGAGCTTATGCCGTTTGTCCTTTTCGGGGTTGTAGTGTTCCTTCCGTACGAAGCACCGTAGTTACCCGCCTTAATTGGCGGGCGTAGTACCTCTTCGCAAGCGAGAATCGAAATCACGCTTGTAAGCGGCTTGGGCACGTACCATAGACTGGCGAGCGGCTGGTACCAGCCTGGTTAACCAGTTTTTCCACTTCTGTCGGTAGTCGCCCACAGAGGGGAAGTTACCCCAGCGTAGGCTGTGATTCCAACGCCACAGGCGGGGGCGTACGGGACAGAACCAACTCGAACGGTGAAACACCGGTAGTCCTGTGTACCTGCGTGTTGTACGCGAACGTCAGCGCGTCAGTGTACAAATCCCATGTCTTTGGGTGATCAGCGACGTAAGAACGGAGAGGCAGCTAGCATAGTCCGGTTGAACCGTTCGACTTGCCCATTACACTGAGGATGATACGTCGTAGTGAACAGGTTCTTGACGTCCAGGATGCGATAGACATCCTGGAAAAATCGCGATGCGAACTGTTTCCCGTTATCGGAGAGTACTTCAACCGGCGGACCGTAGACAAAGATCCAGTGCCTCACGAAGGCCTGGGCGACCGTGAATGCGGTGATCCTCTTCAGAGGTACAGTCCGAACTAGTTTCAAGAAACGATCCGTAATAACGAGTAGGAACTTGTGGCCTCTCCGCGTAGAGAGGAGGGGTCCAAGGATGTCGATTGCGAGAAACTCGAGAGGCGCCCTTGCGGGGAATAATCTCAGTTTCTTTGAGTTCTTCCGGAGTTTAACCCGGTTCTTCGCGCACTCGGTGCAGAACCGCACCGTAGCGTAGCAATCAACCGCCCATGGCGGGCCAATAAAAGTCCCTTCGCAGGGTTAAGTATAGCTTCCTACCACCTGCGTGGGCCACCAAGTTTCGCATAGTGCGATAGTTGGAGTATCCGCGACTGCAGCGTGTGGGGCACCACGACTTGTGGGTGTGACTCGACCACTCGTACGAGGTAGCCAATGTCATTAACCTCGAACGGGAGGGTAGCACCACCGTTAAGACGGGCACGAATGCGTACGCAGAAGAGATCGCCGTGCTGTTCTCGGATCATTTCCTCCGGTGTTACCGGGACAAAGTTTCCCCGGTAGGGGCTTGTCAGCCTCGCTCTCGTTTTGCAACGAGTACGTCGTCCAATCCATCGTCGAATTCCCAGTCTTCTGGCCACTTGTCGAAATCCCATTCCGGATCTTCCGACTCCACCTCGTCAGCGACGAAACATGGAATCTCGTCATCTCCCGAGGGAGGGCTTCCCCATTCGTGGGTAAACGCGACAATGCGTCGGCTTGGGTGTTCTGTATCCCCTTCTTGTAAACGACTTGAAAGTCGAATTCTGCTAAGCGGAGCCTCCAACGCATGAGGCGGCCCGATGGATCGGAGATGTTCATCAACCACCTCAGTGAGGAGTGGTCCGTGTAAACGGTGAATTGTCCACCCATAAGATAGGGGCGGAGAGTGGACAGTGCCCATACGACTGCAAGACACTCCTTCTACGAAACGGAGTAATTCCGTTCATGAACGTTGAGGCGAGCGCGACCAGAACCCTATGGGTTTGCGTTCTCCCTCGGGGGTGGTCTGGAATAGAGCACAACCGACTTGGTAGTCGCTCGAATCCGTGTCCACGGAGTACGGTAGTCCGGGTTTTGCAACGATAGAATCGGAGCAGTTGTGACAGCCTCCTTTAAGGAGTTAAACGCCTCTGTCTCGACAAGCGTAAATGGGTCAAGTTTCGGTGGCTGGCCTTTCCGCAAGAGTGCGTTGAGGGGTGCCGCGATATCCGAAAAGTTCGGGACAAACCGTCGATAGACGTTGACCAATCCCAGGAAGGAGCGCAATTCCGTTTGGGTTCGCGGTTCCTTCGCCTTGGCGAGAGACTTCACTCGAGCTTCCTCGATCGACAACCGTCCTGGACGGATAACGTGGCCCAGATACTTGACAGTGTCTGTGAAGAACTCACATTTCCTCAGCTTGAGGGTTATTCCTGCGTCACGCAGAGTGGTCATTACATCCCTGACGTGGGTGAGATGATCGTCCAGATTACTGGAGAAGACAATAATGTCGTCTAGATAAACTAGACAAGCCCGCCACTTGTAGCGATTCAACAAGATGTCGAAAGCGCGCTGGAAGGTAGCGGGAGCGTTGGTGAAACCAAAGAGCATACGCTTAAAGCGGTACGACCCAGAGTGGCATACAAACGCGGTTTTGTCGCGGTCTTCCTCCCTTACGGGGACTTGCCAGTAGCCCCAGTTGGCGTCTAATGCCGTGAACACGGTTTCGTTTCCGAGCGAATCGATGCACTCGTCCATACGAGGAATGGGATACGTGTCCCTGATCGTCACGGCATTGAGCCGGCGGTAGTCGACACAGAACCTCCAGGTTCCGTCCGCTTTGAGTGCCAGTACCACTGGGGATGCCCAGGGCGACTGAGCGGGCTCAATCACGCCTGCGCGGAGCATCTTGTCCACCTGGAACTGTTCCTCTTCCCGAGCTTTCGGTCCTGCCCTGTAAGGGGGTTGCGCAATCGGTCGCGTGTCCGACATTAAGTCAATCCGGTGTTCCGTAGCGTTGATCTCTCCAAGAGAGCCATCCCACATTGGGGTAAATTACCGTAACATGCTCCTCAGACGTTCACGGTGTGACTTCGGCACATAGCTGAGATCGAGTTCCTCGAGAGCTTTCACGGGGTCAACCCGGTCGTAGCTCGTTGGGCCATGCTTCTCCGTGTCGGATACGGGCGGTGACCCCGAGTTATTCGGCAAGCTCTCCGTTGACACGGTAGTACCAATGGCAGTACCCTCTCCCTCCTTAGACGGAACTTCGGGGTGTTCGGGATGGCTTCCCTCCTTAGAGGATAACAATCCGAGTACATCGGCGGTCGTCATCCGGGTTGGGAGCATGACGAGTGGGTGTGGTGTGACCGATCCAATTACTTGGTTCTTTACCAGATACTGGGCGGTGCTGCCAAGGTTGGCAACGAGTATCCGAAACGGAGTATCCGGTGTCACGTGCGCGACGCCATTCGCTACAGCGAGTTGATACTTCTCGTACAACGAGGGCAAGGGTTGGATAACCCGAAGACCGTATTGACGGGAATTAACTTGCACCATTACTTGGGATTCAGGCGGGATAGAAACCGACGCGGCTACACGGAGTTTTGTGTATTCGCGTGTAGCGGGTGGTGGTTCCTGCGCAGCAGGGAGTGGAACTTGTTTCTTCGATGCACGCTTCAGCGGACGACAGACAATCGGTACCGACGAACCGTCTTCAAATTCCACGCGCCTGAGGCGGGGCCTGATTGCGTCGACGAACCTGTCGCAGTAATCACATCCCAATATAACTGGGGCAGCCAATGACCGACACACTATAAAGTCGAGCTTCACCACGGAAGTTCCGAGACGCACGACTAAGTCGATTGTTCCTGCCGTTTTCAACGGGTTGTTGTTCGAGTCTGCGACGTCGGGTACCGCTTGGCGGCGAATACGTGTCCGCACATGCAATGGCAGGAGAGATTCCACGATGAAGTTCGGTCCAGCGCCTGTGTTCAACACAGTGAGAATGCGCACCATAAACTGGGGGTTTAGACCTAGGTCAGCGTAGACTTTATAGTTACGCTTGGCCATTACCAGGACTCTATCCGGGAACCGGTTATTCTTAACCCGTATCCACGGTCGACGGAGAACACCCAAGTGTTCCGAGTCCGCGTCAGCGGTGTCTTTCCTCGAGAGGATTTTCAACGGGGAGCGAGGCGGCGACGCCTCGAACGTCAACAGCCTCGGCTCTGAGAACGTCTCTCCCGAATGGGAGACTCCCTCGATCAGTTTCCCTGACCCTCCGCCTGGGGCGGCTGCTCAGGTTCTTCGACCATCAGCGCTTGGGCACGCTGGCCTTGTGTTCCCGCGGTAGCGGTGTCTGGTCTGTTCGCCACGTGATGAGCCAAAGCCATCGGTTGTACCGGGACGCGCTGCGGTGGCGGCGCCGTCGGTACGACGTGGGCGAAGTCCGTCTTGGCGCGGAGATACGACGTCATTGGGACGGAACGCTTCTCCTCCGGAGTGAGGGCCTCATAATTCACCGTCACCTTGGCCATCTCTCGCATGGAGAGAAGGCACTGTGGTGACGTGTGACCATGGGTGTAGCAGAGGTGGCATATTAGAGCCTGCCTACCCTGACGAGGGTGTCCATTCCGGTGATCCGTGAAGCGTACCGCCGGGCGGTTATCCTGCCATCCGGGCCGTTGATAACGGGTTTCACCGTTCGAGTACGGGATGCGGGGCCCGTGAACTCGAGGGGCATCGGCGTAGAGCACGGTGCCTTCCCGAGCGGTCTCGAAGGAAGCATCCGTCGTCGACGGGAGTTCCGTTGTCGGGATGGAGTCGACGCCGCTCTGAGCGAGCTGGACGTTATCATACTCCTGTGGAGGTGCCTGATCCGCGACGAGCGAGAGAGACGGGGACCGTGTGTCCATCAACAACGCTTTGGCAGACTTGGACCGAGTAGTCGGGGGCCTAGCGCGAAGCGCATCACCTTGAGCTCTTGCATACTGAATGAGCTCAAGATATGTGGTCTTCCGCTTATCCTCGCGGTAGCGGGCGACCAAAGTCCGGATAGCCGGGTCCAATCCGTCGATAAACATTGTGCAGCGCTCACTAGAGGGGTAGACATTCCCACATCGGTGGAACGCTTTGTTCAGGCGTACCGAGAAATCGGTTTCTGTCTCGCCTGAGCGCTGACGCGTGTCTCGCAAGGCGAGGATTGCCCCCTGAATGGCGTTGTTCGTTGCATACGACCGTAGCAGATACTGCACTGCTTCGGGCCAGCAGGTAACTCCTCCTTCGGAGGCTCGCGAAGAACCTCTTACAGAGTTGTACTGGTCCTCGGCCATTCCACGTAAGAAATACGGTAACGCCACGAAGGCTTGGCCCTCGTTGCGGATGTCGGCTTCCGCTACAAAGCGTGCAAGGCAATCCAGTACCAATATTGGGTCTTCTCCAGTGAACAACTGGTTGCGAAAGGAGAGCTGCATCCGCTTGATGCAGTCCTTAACTTTTCCCGTACCACGGGGTGTACGATCCAATGGGGAGTCTTCCTAACGGTAGTACCGGTATGACAACAACATCCTGTACATCAGGTTGGTAGGCTTCAGCTCCTTCAAGCCGGAATGCTTCCGTCCCTTAGTACGGGCACGAACCACACCTTGTGTGACCGTAGACCGCTTAGAGCGTGATGAGCGCCTTACGCGATCATCGTCAGACGACGAATCTGACGAGTCAGCAGCATCCGAATTGTTCGGGTCCGAACCCGACGAGGTCGATGAATCCGAGTCCTGGTCGCCCTGTTGGCCTTTCCGCCTACGGCGGTTCTTTTCGCGGGCGCTATTCTTAGCACGGTGCGATACAGCGACCGGCTCCGCCGGAGTGGGGGCATCCACGAGAATGGTTTGCTCCAACGTCTCCAGACGGGCGCGCACACGATCGAATCGGGTTTGTATCCCTTCGACGAAGGCGGCAGGCCCACCGAAACATTCCAACATTGTGTTGACGTCAGACCGTAGCGTACGGAGATCTTCAGCAACATCCTTCACAGGGGAGTCGTCCGCCTGTTGGCGAAGAGTGTTGACCACCCCTACAAGAGAATTATGAGCAGTGCGCAGCTGGCGCATTTGCTCTTCCAGATTTAGACTCTGGGGGGTGCGTCCCTTCTCCCGATGAGGCTGTGCCACCGCAGCAGCGGGTGTAACTGTGGCAGCGCGAGCCGCCGCAGCAACGGCTGGAGCCGGGCCAGCACCTTCAGCAGAGGGAAGCAAAGGGGAGAAAGGAAGTGTCCGGCGTGCCGGTTGTTGACCAGACGTCCGCGAAGACGTTTTCGCCCCCAGCGTAGAGCCAGCGCGAATAGGTATCTTCGAAATAAGCCGAGTATCGGGGAATTCGCCACCATTGTGGGAGCGACTGCGGGTGACCGCAGGTTCCGCCTCGGACGGCTTCCGAGACATCGGTAATCGAGCAACCGTTCACACGGGAACTTCCGGCGATGTAGAAACGAACCTCAAAGAGGGTAAAAACACGAAAGTGACCAGTCCGTTCTAGGTCGGGAGACCACTTTGTAGTGCAACGCCAGAGGCGGAAAAACCCCACGAAGACGTCCGAGATCTTCCTCCCTAGGAGGGCAGTCAGCAGACAGAGCCTCTCTGGCAAAGCACGACGAAGTCGGGTGTAAGCCGAGGCCAAGCCGTCACGACGGAGCGTAGAGAGTTGAACACAGAACGGTTGGGCACCACGTGTGTGGGGGTATCCTCGCAAGAGGCACGAGTCCACAGAAGTGGGGAAAAAGGAAAGGGGAATCCGCGAGAGCGGGGAATGGAGAGAAGGAAAAGGATAAAAGCGACAAAAGATACGGTACACACCGGGGTTATCCCTGTACGGGTCGAACGCGACAAACAGCGGTTACACACTCCCACAGTTGGGTTCTTTGGAGGACGCAGGGCGGATAGACAATCCGTATGCTACGGGATATCCCTCCAAGGAGGAGTTGAATACCGCCGAAGGCGAAAGAGTCTAGAGCCAACCCTGGTTGGGGGAGCTTTACTGTGCGCGGCCGGCGGTGGTCGCCGCGCGCTAAGTAGAATAGCTCTGCCAACTATCATTAAATAAACTAATTAAACAGGCCCACGCACAGTGGTAATTACCCACGCGTCGTGGCGACCGTTCCACGTGTACGTGGCCAACCTCCGGGCTCATCCGTAATCCACGTGTTCTACCCACAGTAGTGGCTATCGCTATTCATATGCCTCGAACAGAGGGGTTCCCCGACTTGTCGGAATATGACTAAGTACCATCAACCACCTCCCAGAGGGCGTTGCACCACACAGACTTTAACTTCTCCACCCTCGCCTCGGAACAGTTATATTTGAAACTGAAACTGGCGATCTTAGCTGTGTCACTCCATAGACAGAAAATCGGCCTTGACACCTTGTACCTGTAAAAAAATGGAAGAAGATACAGCTTTGCATGACCCTTTACATCTCCGGATTTTTATTTCGAAATGTGATACAGAGATTGTGGCGGTCCTCCCCATGAACTAGGATTTTCTATTGCTGATTTATCCATGTCATAATTGATTTTCTAAATAAATTCCCCCCTAAATTCCCCCTGTAGAACGTGAGCAGGTATGCACTACTCGGGTTTCTTCCTCATCATTTGAGGACGAGAATGCTTTCACTGGTGAGTTTCAGAATCTGTTTCGTTCAGCAAAAGAGAACAAGATGCATTGCATAGTAGCGAAATGAGTATTCGTAGTCCACAGACAACCCAGACAAACATGACCTTTGTTTCATCCCTACCAAAGCCGTCAGTGGGGTTTTCGAATTTGTACTAATTGTTCTGGAGCGCAGTCTTTGCCAGGCTGGAAGAACCTGAGCATTGGTTCGTTTCTCAACACGTTGGATTTCTATTATTTCATTATTCTGATGACCAGAAGATTTGCGTATTGGATTCAAAAGCATCCAGTATCACTTTGAAGATGAGAGAGTTGAAAGCACGACTAAATATAGCTGGTATAGAGTTCAAAACAGTACAAACAATTCGCCAGGAAGATATACGTCTTTCCCTTCTGTTTTTGAAGCATTCAAATCCGTCCCCGGACAAGTTTAGAAGAACTAGGAGCTTTCCAAAGTCTGCATTCCAATTTCTACGGGAAAACCGAATTTTCGGCATTACATTTTACATTTAAGGTAAGAAGTTGGAAAACTGCAGAGACCGAGCGTAAGTGCAAGACGGAGAGGCCGATATCCAGCTCAATCTCCCCGAGTTAGAAGCCTGCCAGAATGAGCACATATGTACATAGGACCTTGCAAGCAGAAATCTTCGAAATGGATGATGGGATTGAATGCCTGTATGAGAATTGTAATCGTACTGGTCCTATTTTCAACAACCTTTCAATAGCACTTTCAGATATAACGGGCATCTCTGTACTTTAAAAGAAGCTGGCAAGTGTCTAGAACTCATTCTCTACATTACGAATGTGCTCTGCTCCGTTGTTTTCAGAACATGGCCATGAACAGCTTTGTAAGATCGATTTTGCGAAAGAATTTCAGCATATCGTGATATTCAGCGAGTCCAAATCTAAGGCGGATGGATTCAAAAGCCTTGATCCAGACATTTTTTCGGTGTCTGTCTTTCTCGCCCAAGGGAATTCTGTTGTGCGTGTTTCCAAACTCATCGTTCGAACTATCAAGTATATAAATGCTCACATGTGCAGAGTTTTGTGAAGAGCCTGCAAGAATAAGAAATACTGCTGTCAGTGAACACAGCGCTGGTGACGATCCCTCGATTTCCTACACGCCAGGAATTTTAATGCGGACGGTTCAGGGTAAAGTGCTCGGTGGTTGATGGAATTTAACGTCTAAGGGCGTCGCAGACCATGGAGAAAAGAGATGAGTACAGGTTGGTTCCTAGAACACTGTTCTGGAACTGCAATCCCCTGCATCGAATGGTTGCACGTCCAGTAAATATGGAAGAAATGCTTTTGATCGGTTCTGCTTTGAAGGAGTCAACGACTATAACGCGAAAGATTATGTTTGCTGACAACGTGTATACCCACGCAAGCTTTGTTAACTATCTCATGGATGACATTGAAAGTGTTACACCCTCGGAAAATGCATCACAGTCTTGTGAAACTGCTCTTACGGCGCTACATGGATTCATTATGTGGGAGAACGAACTAAAATTGATGCAGACGTTACTCTTTCTTGCTCAAGTGACAGCCAGTAATCGGCGTGTGAGCCAAGGAGTTGGTGGCAATGACGAAGAAATAGAGACAGACAGTGCAGGGTGCTCAACGGAAGAAAAACCGGCAGAGAATTGCAACAGAATTTCTAATCAAGAATATATATAAGGCTAGACAGGCCTCCCCACTTAGGAATAAAAAGCATGCGCAACCGGTTTCAGTTGTTGACGGCAAGAGGCGGAGGACAAAAAGATATTCAGGGAAGTAATGGTGCGAAAGGAAAACAGAGATATAATGAGAGGAAAAGATGAACCAAAGTCGGTGTGGGCGATGAAAGCCATGATAGAAGAAGCAGTACTGGTCGTCGCTGAGATACTGTCGATGAATTTCACTTCGTCCCAGTAAGACCGCCACTTTTTGTCTAAATCAAGAAGCCAGCACTTATCGCTCTTGGAACCAGTTGTTTATTACCGAAGAATAGATCGTTGAAGATTCTGAAACCTGTCTTGAACAACAAATTACCACTTAGGAAGCTCATAAAGTTTGTTTCAAAATGTTTAATTCCGTGAAATTTATTACCAAGACATCCATCGTCAAATATTCGTCAGTATATGGTTGAGAGCTGCTGTACCTTCGCACAGAGTCACCCACCCAGTCCCCCTGCTTTCATGTTGTATGGTGACGTCCACTTTCATCCGAAACGAAAAGTTTTCGAAGAAATAGCAGATTGGAAACTAATTGTGAACAAGATAGGAATCTTTTAGGGGGGAAATTAACAGCGATAACTCGAATGCTCATTTCGGTGAGCAACATCTCGATTCGAACGAACCGAAACAAAGAAGAAGAATGTGGAAACGAATGCAATCTATAGATTTCGAGAACCATGGTTCGGTAGATTCCCTGCCGTCTTCAAACCCTAATTGGAATCTCTCTGTTTCACAAAGAAGGAGAAAGCGATGAAAGACCGAGAACTTTTTTGACAATTATGATGAACAATGTCCAGATGATCTTATCCATATAGAAGATGATAAGAACTGCCCTTTTCATGAGCCCCTGGTGAATGTGGACCCCGAAAATAGTATCACTGACGATATAGTTATTCGACTCATGCAGCGGACAACGAGCAAGGTGATACGATCTTACACAGTGCAAATGAGCCCCACCCATCCACAAGCTCTCTTCCATCATTAAGATATTCATCTTCACGGGAACATTCAGATCATTCTCGATACCAGAATAAGCGATTAAACCATAGAATTTTCGACCTTAGCGACCTTGCCAGGGAATTGGAGTACAATAGAATCCATGCATTTTTGGTTACATCAGAATTGGTAGGGGTCCCACAACGGATCATACAGAAGCTGATATCCGTTGAGCCAGTGTTTTCAAGATGCTCTTATAGGTATTCGCTTCCATTTCCCAAGAAAGAACCCAATGTCCCTAAATTCTATCTTACCATGTATCTGAACGAGTATGCCAGCAAAGATGGATTTCTCAAGAATGAAAGCGAATGCTCTGAATGCTATTAACCACTTTCAGGATTCTCTCCCGAAACGTTCTGGTAATTGAGAGCCTTATTTATCTTGGCAGCATTTTGCCGTTCTACGGAATGGTTTCTGGAGATAATGAATGGATGCAAGGAAGTAGAAGCCTTGATAGAAAAGAAAATCAATGCGAAGGAGGACCACACAATCCTATCATAGCCAGGGGTTCCACTGTAAACGCTTTGTAAAGGCAGGGTCATATCGGTGAACTGTCGTGGGTGCCGTAGCTTAGAATCTCAGCACCGCCTCCTCACGCTGGATGTGCTGGCCCAAGCAAATGTGCAACTCGAACAAGAAAAAGTGATCATAGAACCCGTGGTACAACGCCATGAACTGCGATTCGCACCATCTCTATCGAAGCCCTGATGCCATATAATGCAGTATTTGCCGACATTGTCATAATTTTACTTCTTAGATAATGACGTACATGACGAGGGAATCATCTACGCTCTGACAAGAAATTTCAAAGTTCTTGGAGCCGTGTTGTTGCTAGAGGTGCGGCGGAATGGCCACCATCTGCCCTGGGCTGTACAAATGGTCCTCGATCTTGGTCTACGCAATGCCTTGCGTGGCAGCGGGGGGGAAATTTCCAAGAGGGCATTGTTGCTAAGATTGTTGTTAGCGCAAGGGAGGGCGTTTTGAAAATGGCGCTGGCGCATGCGCCGCGGGGGGGCTGCGAGAGCTTCAGTGGACAGGCGGCACTTTATTTTGACGTCCCACGCCTCCGATTGGATGGAGGCGGTGAGGGCGGTGTGGAGGGATCAAAGACGAAGACGGGCACTGCAGTAGGCGCGACGGCAGCCATAGCTGCAGCGGCGACAGGGGGTGCTGTTCGGGAATGACAATGATTATATGCAGAGGCAAAATGACTCGTATGCTCTTGCGAGACATTGCTTGGACGGTGCGGTAGCGGTGCGGCGGCGGTAGCAGGGGTGAGACTTTTTTCACGATGCGGAGTAAATGCTGTCCGTGCTGTTGCATCCTTGGTTCGACACGCCTGCATTCCGTTACGTCGCTGTTGAGAGGGGCGACGATGCACTGCACAACGTGCCTAGCTTCTTCACAGATCTCGCCGATTTTGACGCCATGGGCGATGGAGTGCCTGCAAGGGTGCGAACTGTTCTTGAACTGACCCGGCTGTGCTGTATCCGCGCAAGAACCGCTACTGACGCCATCTAGTATGCTCGCGCTAACAAACTGTGCTCGCGAAGTACTGGCGTTCCTGGCGCAGTGCGCGTGCAAGGCGCGTAATGCGCACACGTTGTCGTTTCGCGCAGAACGGATGACGCTGGTAGCTCAGCCGACCATGCAGATGCGGTAACAACAGCAGTTTTTGCTGTGGTACGTTTTCAACTACTCTTTCAAGTGCGCTATTCGTAGACGTGGTCGAAAAGCTCCATGCGCGTATCACACTGAAAACTACTTGCTGCGCCATGATGGCCTGCAGTGAGTATCCACATCGTTAAGTACCGCCGTTGACGTGACATGCCTACGTGTGAGAACAGTAGGCTTCGGTATGTGCCTACAATCTGAGCTTGACGTAGATGACTCATCACAACTTACGAGCGTGTGTAGGCCCGTTTCTTTGCCAGCTTTCTTCTACCAGTTACGACTGCGCACGTATCTGCTACATGTCAAAACGAGCACGCGAGTGGCGCTAACGCCGGTAGCGTGTGATACGTTGCGTTTCGAGCTTCTAATCGCCAACCAACCAGACTTTCTAAAACCCCACACCGCATTCTTCAGTCTCTGTTTTCTTTCTCTCTGACTCGATAGCACCGCATTTACCTCATTTCACACCTAGTATTACATCTCATCACCCCCTCATGTCGCTAAAAGTTACAGCAAACAACGGCAGCTCCTCGCCGTTTGACACTTTGGCGGCGCCCTCGCCGTACGTGCCTACTGCGACGTTACTCGTAAGGGCCTACGATGCCCGCACGACGCTGCAGCTAGTGGAGGCAACATCGTCCCCATCGCCGCCTCCCGGGACTCTCACCGGCACAGCGTCACCCGCCACCGACGGTTCGTCGCTACTGTACCGCAGCGGAGCTGCCACGGCCGCACCGACCACGCGCGCGTAGCAACGACATGCCGTCGTATACAGAAATAGGTAGCGCGCCAACCTGTTAGTGCGCTTGGCCAAGCGCGTGGAGTACAGCGCAGTCAACAACGTAGAAAACGGTAACATGGATCGGTGAGGCAACAACAATGTCGCGCGTGTCGCCGAATATGGTGTGGGAAATGCCTCCGTATCTGTGATGGGTGCGGCCGGCAAGGTCGTGGCAGATGAATTCAGAGGCGTGTCTGGCACCGCCACTACCAATTTGATACCGGATATCGTGAAGGAGATTCTGTCCCTACCTTTTCCTCATTCTGGCGCTCCTGTTGTTCTGGAAGTCCGCCACGTACAACGGGCCACTGGGACTTTTTACAACGCAGGTAGAAGTTGCCTTCATCAGTTGTTCACGCAAAGTACAGTCACAGGTGCGAGAACAAATTCCAAAGGTGTAAAGAGCGCTTGACAAGATTTTCCTTCCCATAACAGCCACGCTCGTCGTGTGAGACTGTCTCTCCATCTTCTGACTGGGATACTCGTCGCCCTTTGCGATCAACGCCAAGATCAACGGCTGGATTTATGACCTCGAAATTCGCGAGATTCGCGTCAACACCACCACCATCACTATCACCAAACACCAACACGTCACGGTTACGTCACCGTCGGCGATCTCTTCTGGTGCTGCCACATCGCCTCCGCAACGTGCCGCCTCTGACTCCTGGAGATCTATCAGCGCAGCAATAACTGTCTATACACTCGACCTTTGGCACGCGTTCGCCGTGTGGGAGGCCGGCGTTTTGATGTCGTGGTCGTCTTGGCATGGGTTTGACCTCAGCGTCGACAATGTAATCGAGCGCGTCACAGTTCACAAGCATGGCGCAGCCGAGATGATCGAGCACTTCTTCCACCGATATTTGTCTGCGACACCTCGCCCGGCTGCATGTGAACTACACCAGCATGTTGGTGAAGTGGATTTACAATGACATGGTCATTTTCCCTTCAGTCATGCGTGACATGTGTACCTTCACGAGTTGGGAGGGCTTTGGTGCGTTGCTTGACCCCTATAGATACGATGTAAGGTGAGATGCGACTGTTGCTTCCAGCGGACATCACCCTCGTTAAGGGTGGCCGTTTTGACTCTCCCATTGGGCTTGTTCTCCGCCCTCGACATATTTTGAAAGTATAAGCACACGACAATACGCGTCGACTGATTTGTTGCTCTCCGCCTACAGCCATCATTGACGAGTCCGCCTCGGAGCCGCTCGAATTGACTTTGGCACTGACATTGACCGCATTACGCCCTCCGAACTACGAATACAGCTGCATTTGCTTGGTTGTGAGCATTATCGCGCTGCCTCATTTTGTTTGGCGGGAAGAATCAGCCCCATAGACAGCAGAAACAACTTTTACAGTCAGATCCTCAGCTCTCTGCCCAATAGCGAGTGGAGGGTAATGGTCAACGTCTTTTCGTTGCCCGATATGCGCGATGTTGATAATATGGGCAGCTCTGACCCTTTTGTGTGTGCCGTCATGACGAGCACTACGAAGAAGACGAGTCGAAAGATACTAAAGAAAATTTTTTTGGTTAAAAATTACTCGGTTTCTCTATTGTACATATTGGCTGCAGTTTGAGGATGAAAATATCGTCTTTTAGCTCTTCGATTGAAACCTAAGTGGGTCACCAAAAAAGATTGACGTGTACATTGTGGATGCAAAGCAAACGCTCGATCTTCCTGGTAATGCCTTGTACCGTCAGGAATTCGTGCTGCAGGATCCTAATGTAATCAAACGTCCAGTTCGTTTAATCAAAGTTCTTTACTACCGCTGTGCCACTGGGGGAGCACCGCGTCACCATGATTATGTTGAATATAAGAAGTCACTTTTTTCTGGCATTCTGTTGAAGAGTAGTTTTGGTTACACCCTCCACATTTCTTTTCAGACCTGGGGTGTCCACGTAACCGTAATTGAGCTAAATTGTTTCCAAACATGGTGGGCGTAGACTATCACAGCACAATTCAAGGCTACGTATTTCTTTAGTAATTCAAATGGAAGGAGTGCCCGGCCAATATTTCTATTGCCGAAGCAAAGAGAGTTACTTATCCAAAAATTAAAGACGCTTGTACTGTATAAAATGTCCTATATATACTTCTGCTCGACGTCAACAATGATCGAGTTGCTCAAGAAGGAATCAGCTTGACGCAGTATCACGAGATGATGCCTCGTCTGCAAGATTCTTTGGCGCGAACAAACCCTTTGAGAAAGAAAAAGTGTGGAATGAAGAACTCTTGACGAATATGGGGACCACGGATGTTCGTGGAGGTTCTGCTGATAACGAGGACGAAGAAAACCGACATCGAACTGTGCCGCTTATGAAAATGTGTTACTGCAACTTCTATGGAAAGTCCCAAGTAGAAGCAGAACCGTATAGAGAAGCCATTTTCTTCCGTAGAAGAGTATTTATGGCGTCGGGGGAAAGCTGGGTGATATTGCACTGCCACTTGTGAGGCTGTGTTCTCGCCCCCCCCGACCGACGCTCCAGTCCTATAAGCCGTGACTCTGCGTTCCTCACGCTACCGAGATGTCACTGAAAAAAGGAAAGAGATGAACATGAGAAAGACTTGCAGCAGGAATCAAAGATATTCTTGAGAGGCAAGCTCCATGGTTATGCACTCGATATGGAGACAGCGATATTCAACGTGGAATTTTATGGTATATCTAGTAAGTGTTAAGTTGGATGCCGACCAGAGTTGCGTTCCGGGAAGTATCAATATGTTGGCCAGCCTGTGTTGTTACAATTATAAGAAAAACGAATCTCAGGATGGTGTTTGCACTACCGGTGTTGATGCACGACTTTACGATATTTCGCAGGCTGAAAACGAAGTGTCCTAAGGACGATATAAGGATTGAGAGTCTGAGCACTGCCACATCAAGTCAGAGGCAAACTTCTACAGCAGAAGAGATGTATCGCATGGTAACTATTCCCATGTATTACATTCATTTGATGCCATGCAATACGGTCTCAAAAGTCGTACACCTTACGTGCTCTAATGAATAAAGTTCTATTCCTTCCAGACGCTGATCATGACGGACTTACAGACCCGAATGATATTTTCAGGTAGACTTCCACACTCAAAGAGGAACCATGACTTGCTAGAAGACAATGCTTCTCGCGGCCGTGCGTGCCGTGTACACAGGCTTTTTCTTCTAACTGGCGAAAAACGCAGCTCGAAACGCTGAGCGGGAAGTGAAGCAGAGCAGACACCACCAGGATGTGTATGTCATGCAAAAGATCGCCGATTTCCTTCAGAGAGCCGAAGACACGTTGCTGGTGGAAGCCGGGGTCAAATTTGCAACCACTTCGGTGAAGATTTGAACTTCCAGCTGGTTTCAGATGGTTTTTCTTCATAGCCACAGCGAGAAGACGCCAACGCAGGGGCGTTAGAGGGGAGATTTGGGGTGGGCTGCATGAGATTGAACAACTGTGGAGAGGCCGTGGAAATTGTTGTGGTGTAGAAGAGAGCCACCAGCATTAGAGTATCAAACGAGCTCAGAAACTGCAACGCAGCTCATCGCATGGCGGACGTCTTTGTAGAGGCATTCGAGATGGTAGGCACGTTGGCATTGCTGTATGCTATCTACATGGGGACTCGGTGCTATCTGAGGAGATCAAGAACAACGTGGCCGTGGCGCTGGTGGTCCCAATGCAGCGCAGCATCCAGCGCAAGCATGGCGTAAGCGCCACGCAAGCACTGTACACGCTGATGAGCAGCATGCCGCCGTGCTTCTTCACGACCATCTGATACCACACTAATGTGATAACCCACGGCCCCGACTGCTACTGCGTGAGCGACTGGGTGCTATTTTTCGCATTCCTGGAGCTGCGAGGTATGGAGATGCTCATTCTGTCCAAGCTGCATCAAGTCGCAGCGCCATAACGGAGTGTTGCCGTTAGAAACCGCCTCAAATGCACTATGTTGCCTTCGTGATATTTGACGAAGTACATTTCGTTAGCCATGCGTTCAGTGTTTTGCCAAAATATAAAAAGACACCCCTTGACACTAGAACTGTCCAAACGGAGCTTCCCGTTGCAGCCGAGATTGACCTGTACTAGTATTTCTGTCGTACGTTGTCGAAGCTGCATCAAAGATTACTTGCTCAAAAGCGATGTCATTTTATCGATCGCGGATGACCTCGAGCATAAGCGCGGTGCTGTGATACTTGGCGTTGCAGAAACCAGCCCTGTATTTCTCGCAACAGAGAAACTCTCTATGTCTGGGAAGTGAGATGCACGCCATACCAGTAGACAAAGTCGCTGCAAACGGGTCCATGGAAAGGTCAACCTGGTTGGTGAATCGACGAATCAACTTCTCTATCCAATCCCTAGACTTTTGTTCTGGTCTTATTTACTGAAACTTTCGTACGAAGACAACGTTTTCAGCCACGCTCCAGATTAACCCTCACCACTCTTCGGTTTAGGCACTCGGTCAATGACGTTACTGTTCGCAGGGAATGTGATGAGGACGAATTTATTTTGGTGAAACGGGGTTAAAATTGCTTCCTCTGTTGCCGTCAGTCCGCGCTGCACTCCATATACGGCGTACTCTGTTAAACACTGGAACACATACTTCATTGGATTACTAACGATGTTGCCTGGATCACCAATAAACGCCATTCGATTGGCATCAATTCAAACACAGCCTTCAAAAAGCCTCATCTTTCTTCCGTTTACATAACACTAGCGTTGTTAAAAAGAATCTTATACTACAAATAATTCTGGACCATGAAACAGATTATGGTGAAGTGCCCACCTGCACGCAAAGCAGAACTAAGTGGTTTCCATGGTGCTTACCATGTCTTCCTCATCCAACTAATCATGAGAACTGTTGCGTTTGCTTCTCTTCCTTCGTCGGTTGAATGGTGGGTCTGCGAGTCTTAGTTAAACCTCCGCTCAACAGAGGTTTGCTGTCACTGACGAAGGTCTGATGCGTATGTTCAAGGTCTTTCATGTCGCAGTGATATGCGGCAAAGTAGGGTTTCCGTAAATGATTCCAAATTTTGTCCACGCTCATGCACTGAAGATTTGACATACTTTTCAGGAGCAGGTCAGTAACGGTCTCCTAGATGTTAAAACCGCCCCACTCGTGACGCATGGTGTCCCTGTTTCCCAAAGTCGTCTTCGTCTGAGCATAAAATGTTTATGAACTCGCGACGAAGTTCATGAACATCTCCAGCGCCACTCTCTCGAGTACTGGTCCCACTTTCGTATTCGGCAGAGCAATGCTTATCCTTTCTGGGCTTTTCCAGGTCCTCGAATAACTTTTCGAACCTCAAAAAGAGCTTAGATTGACGTAATGTATTCAGAATTGTCTGCAGAAGAATGTCTAACCTTCGCTCTCATTTTCTTGAACTTTATCCACTCTTCAATTGAATCCAAATCCAAGCTGTACAGGCCGTTCTGTTTGCATATCTTCTCCATTTCTTGCAAGAACTCTTTCCCTAGAACCCGCAAGTCGGCATCGCACTCATCGTCGAGGCTGTGTGGAAAGCCACCTATATTTTTCTTTTGAAGAACCCCGTTTACAATTTTCGTCTTCTCACTTGGCGGAGCATACAAGGACTCTCGTGTTTCTCGAACCTTGTGTTTCAGTCTTTGCATGTCCAGGACCATGTACGGAGTCAACATCTCCTCGGCGATCTCCTATTCTATTATGTTCGCAAACACATTCCATCTAAGAAAAATATACTGAAAGCAAAACCCAACCGAGTTTGGATCGCATTCCAAAGACATGAAGTTCACGCAAAGAGCGTTTACGTGAAATAAGTGAGGTATAAATAAACGGGCTTCCGAACTGTCACGGAGAGAAAAAACCTTGAGAATGCGCTGAAGGAAGCTACCACAAGCGGGGTTGCCCAGCGTAAGTCGCGGTTTAAAGGTCGTACTCTCCGTTTTCAAAGCCTGTGTGCACAGAAGTCGTCCAAATGATACATTAAGTATTGAACCGCTCGCAAGATGAAGCAGTCGAAACTGCGTAATCGTCGCGAGGTGAAACAAACTGTGCAGTCGGCTTCTAGCTCTCCGCGTACACCTCACGGTTTTTCTTCATTGCAGTGTGGAATGCGAGTTTCTTCATACATGGAAACTGAGAGCGAAGGTAGAACAAAGGTTTGTGAGACTGTGCTCCATGGTGTCGGCTCCTCTTTGTGTACCAAAATGAATCAGACACCACTACCACCAGGCCTCATAGTGATCGACAACGTTCAGATCTCTCGCACGGTTGAAACTTACTATCAGTATACCACCAAAGATCTGAACCTCCCAAACTGCATTGAGCAAATACGAGAAGTTGCAGTGTAGGAAAAAGGTATAATGGAATCTGTGACCGCCAGTACGCCAGCCAAGAATATGGGGCCAGTTTCGCAGTTGAGCCGGTAACCACACGTTTCGCGAGGTCTTCATCAACTGGAAAAACTAATCGGATATCTACTGAAACAAAAAACAAAAACACAGGGGCGAAGAGTGCCGTTAAGGCCACCGCGTCGTCAACCACGAAGAGAAAACTTTTGCAGGGGAAACTATCTTGGCAAAGACAGCCTTTGGTTTCAAAGTTTTCGAGATTTGAACCCGACGATATCATGTAGGATCCTATTCCTGACTCGGGGCTAGGAGATGCGACTACAAATTCCTCACATGGTAGTCCGCCATCTACAGCAGTCGTTACGCAGTCTGAATTCCAATTTATGCTTCTTTCTGTTCGAATCGTTGCTTCCAATGTACAAGAAGAGCATTCTCGACCTCGTTGGACAGGAAGGAACTTCAGACGTATACCGAAAATGTTACCGATAGTGAACCTAGACAAGTACACAATGGCTCCCGTTCGTGTTAACATTGAGCTTGTAAAGAAACCACCCAACCGACTTCGTGGAATTAGTAATGTGCATGTCCAAAGTCTTATGAAAAGCATGAAGGCACGAGCAATATTGCAGTCTATAGACACCCCGGTCGTAATTATATCTTCTGACCGAACTGCAGTCCTGCAGAACCAACTCTATCTTGGAATAATACGAATGAAGTACTGCATCGTCGATGGCTGTCGTCGTCTAAGGGCGCAGCAGGCCGAGATCGGTGAGCGGAAGTGGTTGAGATTACAAAATACTGATACTGCAACTTCTTGAGACGAAGCGATTTACATCTCATACGTATGAAAGAATTTTA
Organism: Gracilaria gracilis; assembly: GCA_030374805.1. Taxonomy (NCBI): domain Eukaryota; phylum Rhodophyta; class Florideophyceae; order Gracilariales; family Gracilariaceae; genus Gracilaria; species Gracilaria gracilis. The sequence goes on along the minus strand of JARGSG010000265.1, from coordinate 208,273 downwards.
AACATTGATTCTGATTTGAACGAGTTCACAAGTTCAAAACGGAAGATGATGTTTGCCGGAAATGTGCATGCCATCGCAAGCGTTGTCAATTATCTCGTGGAAGGTGTTGACAGTATGGCTCCCTTGGATTTGGTTCCAGAGAAGGTCATGGAAATCTTGAAAGAGAGTCAAGTTGTTGATAACACACAAGAACGCCAGCACCTTCGGTACGCTAAAGTCTCTCTACAGCTAATAAGTCGAAAGGGTCTGCTGCGACATTTGAGAAGATATGTGAGGTGCAGAAAGGTGTGCGGTTGACTAATTTGTCATACAATCCGGGGCTCGATTTCTTCGGCGAGGAGATGTGCTACGTTCTTGATTGCTTGAAAAAGTTCGATTTCAAACGGAATTCGTCGAAGTTGAAGCAATAGAAGAGCTTTGAGGAGACTCGAGGTTTCTCTTATAAACCGGCGGTGCCCATTTTTCGTGCCGTCAGATCTGTAAGGAAGGACGCGGATGAGAGTGAAAGTATAAAGGATCTTCGTAAGCGAGATATCAACCTCTCACTAGAGACTGACGACCAAATGAATGACCGCGACAACATCGCCAGTGTGTCCCAGTTTCTTATATGGCAGTTTTTGAACTTGAAATGGCTTTGACTTGTGTTTATCCGGGCGAGGTACATTAAGAACGCGACTTTGTTCCTTCTTTCTCCTTGAAAAAAAAAGTTGAAACTCACAGCACCTTCCGCCAAGGTGAACAAGTCTGCGAAGAAGAATAAAACATCTGGTTCTGCGTCTGGCATGCGGTTTGCGGTGCAGAACGGGCAACTCCGTAGAAGTTCGCGTTCAAAACTAAGGAGCAAGAAAGAAGGTGTTCTGAAAGACGAACTGATGATGGTGGAGTCATGGGATGAAGATGCTCCAGGCCCTCCAAAAAAGAGGCAAAGAACGACTTTTAGAGTGACTATGACGAGATCTCTGAGGATTATATACACAAAAGCGCTCATTGCGGAGCTAAACAGAGAATTCTGAAGGGAATGTCTATGAGAGTACAATTCGTTGCCTTCGATAGAGAAGCTGAGGTTGATGCGGAAAAGCATGATGGTGAAGGAGGGGTGTCTACGTTTATGAACAACCACGAGTTGCTGGCTATGGGAACCCCGGTGCCGCCAATATTCTATGGCATAACGGAATATGGAGAGGGTGCAGTTCATGAAGCAGACGACGTGAGTAAGGTAACTTTTGAGGACATAATATCTTCTGTGCTCCTAGAGTCCAACCATTTTCAGGTGCACCGAGGATAACCTTATGCTGGTCTACCGAGTCCTTCATGATGTCAATATAGGACACGTAGATCAGGTGAGTGGGAGCGGGTTAGCGTCATTGGAAACAAGAATCTCTGGCTAAGGGCTATTTACTTGCTCGCTTCACACAGGGCGGAGCTTTTCGATATTTCTGCTTTCAGAGATGTGCATCACCTAGTGTTTTGGCGTAAAGCTAGGAAAGAACCTCGGAAGCGGAAATGTACGGGTTCCAGTACCCTCGAAACCGACCATCTGGGATGAGTGATGACGAAGCTCTACGGATGGCAGTGAAGAAGAATGATGAGCTTGGCCAGATGTTCTTTTCAAGGATAAAAGTTGAACTCATGCAGAGTGGATTCTGTTCGTTTCACAGATTTTCAAGCCACAGAGACGTAGCCTGCTCGGAAGATATGCGACCTATTCTGGAGTTCGGAGACCTATCAGAACATGCTGGATATGTGGAAGGGCGACGAATTGAAGTCTTCACGAAAATAATCGACGAAGCACACTTTTGGAATGAAAGAAGAGGGGGCCCATTTGAGGGCATAGTGATGTCCACTGGTTAGGAAACCATAACCACGGCCGAGGAAGAAGAGGAAGACAGGTGGGTTGTTAGAAAGCGTGTTTGGCTTGATGTTCGAATGGAAACGATTGGAGCCGCTTTAGGACGCTGAGAAAATAAAAAAGAGAATGTGCAAAAGATGTTAACGCCCAAGACTGCTGACCGTTTTCCGGGAACAACCACGAAATCCAAACAGAAAACTTTACATACCGATTTTAGTGAACCGGAGACGAACGAAACGTTGTTGACTGGTAATCCTGGATAACTTTGAATAACTTCGTGGAAGGAAGGGTTCCATTTGTGAGTGAGTGCTGGGAGTCATCGCCTTATGGGTATGAATAGCCAGCAATTGCGGCTGATGTTGAAGATGTATCCCGTGACGGAGATCAGTATCACATCTTTCCCTCTATTTGTCGGAGGGAGAGACGCGTCATACGCTGGTGCGAGTAAGAAGGACAAGTGGGATAGACCTGAATCTATGGAATTCCTGGTGCGGTACCACATGTATATGGTACCGGAGGGATATAAGCTTTCTGATGCAGTTCACACCGTCAAAGAGTTCGATCCACGGTTCCTCAACGACGACAATGAGGAAGAAGATGTGACGAAGGATGTAAAAGATGTGATAGATGACGATGGAAGTGATGTAGTTGTGGCGAGTGTCGACGAGGAACAACAAGTCGTTGAGCATTTCTCAAGTGCTAGTGTCGACAATGCGTTCTTGATGACCTTAAGAGCACCTCAAAGTCGATGACAGTTCGAAAGCTTTAATTATGTCCTACTATACATTGAAAGAGAGATGTTAGGACTGCAGCCACGGAGATTGAATAGAGCATGTGGTATTCATCTATATGTGGTGTAGTAAAAACGCAATCTTCTATATCGTATGAAAAAATTTCTTCTCATCTTAATGTCAGGGCATCGTCTTTGATTACATTCATGGGAAGTCCTACGATATGATTTAGTGATCTGAAATACTTTGTGCCACTGTTCGAGAGTAGTAGAATGGTAGAGATAGCGAGGAAGTGAATGAAGGCGCAAATTGAACGAAGCCAAGCTCCAAGCACTTAAGAGTAGTTGGTGCCGTTTCAATGAAAGGGTACCTATTGGATTCAAATTGAAAGCAAGTATTGCACGTGATCAAGAAATTGTCTTCTTTTATCTCGATTTGTGGTAAAGCGGGTATGTACAATAAGAAAATGAGCTCAGCTTGAGTCGGAAGAATATTTGTGGATGCATGAGTACTATATGGCAAATAGTGTGAAGGCATTTTACAGTTATGTCTGCAGAGGGTTTAGCCGAATTGATATTCTGTAATGGCTACAGGATCATAAGTGATATTGATGGGACGCTTGAAAGGAGTGGAGAGAATAAATCTGAACAGGTTGTGGATTGCATGAAATTTATTAACGAGAAAGTTGGGTTGAAAATCGCTACTGGGCGAGATATCAATGTGGCGCAGTCGTTTACGGAGAGATTAGAGGGGTACAAGTTTGTCATTTCATCTAACCACGGTACTCGTGTAAGACTGTCTGATGGGAGTGAACTTGATCAAGATTTTAACTGGAACGCATTTGAGGAATGCTGTAGCCAGTCATATCACTTGCAGTGGAGCTCAACCAGAAGTACGGATGTGAAACAGAAGACGAGATGGATCGTATGAAGATACGGAAGAACAGCTGGCTCCCTAACTTTGTAGTCGGTGACCTGGTGAGGTGAAAGAACGAAGTTGGGTTGAGTATTGCAGAGATTTTGAACAAATATCCGAATCTAGTGCACTACCTACAGTTCCAAAATTGTGAAGTGGAAGATAAGCTGTACACGAAGAGAAGTAGACAAACAAATCTTTTGGGTAACAACCCGAGTTTTTTTGACAGAGATGAGGTTGTTGCGTGTGGAAATGTATCGAATGATGGGGACTTGTACGAAATGGCTGTGTGGGAGGTTCATGGGAGAGGTAAGGAGGGTCCTGATGGTGTCGAACACAGTTTTGAAGAAGTAGAACTCGTGCATGCAACGATTGAGAAAGTGGAGGAACTGTTTGGATACATGAAAGACTCGTAAAGAAGGTCGAGTGAGAAATGGAGTTAAGAGCGAAGTGGTGACATTAGCCCATATGCGTGAAGGTAACTTTGGTTTTTCGAAACAGGTTTATCCCAAAGAGGAGGAAGGTAAGCAGCGATGTGGTGAAGAGCCGAGTTCTTATGGCAAGTATGGATGGAGGTGGTGTGCGAAGAAACGTAGAGTCTACGCGAGCCGTGGAAAAAGGGGAAGAAACGGATATGATGGAGGAGGTGAACCTTACGGGCAGCCGTTCGGAGGGGAACACGATAGCACAAATTTATAGGGGCGTACTTAGCGGCGCTGCAATAGAGAAAAGACGAGGTACAAGCGAGTGGGAGAGTGTCTATCGTGATGTTAATCTGGAAACAAGTGAGACAGAAAGAGAGGAGGTAGTTAGCGTTCAAACGGTGAATCTACTGGGAACCAGTTTAGTTGGTGTTACAGAACCTACGGAGTCAGAGGAAGAGCGAGTTGGGCTTGTACAAGAAACTGGGAATCGGGGAAAAAATAAAATGGGGGCTGCACATAAAACGACGGAGAATGAATGAAAGAGCGTAGCGGAGGAAGAATAGGGCGTCTGAAGGATGGTATAAGAAGCAAATAAGGTAGACATACGATGGAGAAGCGACGGGATAGGATCCCGACAGATGCTTCACGACGAAATGGTGTGGAGGAGGAGACGTAGATAATGTTACGGGGATACCAGGGCGAGAAAATGACATGGAAGAATTGAGGGCACTCTGACGTGGAGTTGGAGGTGATGAAGAGGTCATGGACAGGTTTTCTCCATCTCCAGAAGGGATGCGCTTTAAGCAAAAGACAATCACGGTACCCAAGAGTTCTGGATGTAGAACCCGGCATCAATGATGGGGGAAGCAGAGTGGGAAATCGTTCAGATGAAACGGATTGTACACGAAAAGGGGAGGATTCTGAACAGAACTTTAGTGTGCTGCCGCGTTCTGAGCTTGTTAAGAGGATCAATTCGATGAAGGGGCAGTTGGGGAATTTGAAGGAGAATCACCATAGCCTGATGGTGAGTTTGAAGCTGAGGCAGGAGGAGTTGAAGCGTGTTAGGGAGGAGATGAAACAGCAAAATGTGGTGATCGAGAGTTTTAGGGCGGCTGTGCAGAGGAGGAAGCAAGGCGGGAAGTGAGTGATAGAGATGTGAGGCGGCGTCGAAAGTATGATATTGGGGTGCAGAAATGCTTTTTTGGATTCGCCAGGGCCGTTTTTGATAGGATTCTTGTTTATGCCAAGTTAGAGGCGTCTAAACTTTGCTTCGACGTGGAGAATGTGGGTACGAGCTGGAAGAACAGAAGTGAGACCGTGGGAGACAGTAGAGAGGGTAGTTTTTTGTGACTGGAGAAAAGGAAATGGTGCCTTGGTGCCCGTTTCAGTTAGCCCACGAGATGAGGAGTTATACACCGTCGACGGAGGATGGAAGTGACGTGTTGTTGAGGTATGTGGTGCACACGGAAATGATTGGAGAAAATTTGAGGCAATACGAGAGGCGGGAAGGGAACGGGAGTGCATGGAGAATGTAAGCGCAGAAAAGTGCCTGAGGCAACGGATGAAGCAGACACTGAGCGATGTGGTTGGCGTTCGGAAACGATCGGCACGAGACAAAATGTTGTCGATGCTTGGGTATGATTTGATTGCAAAGCCGGCGACGCCTAGCGAGGGGACGGAACTGGGCGAAGAGTTGAAGGAACAGATAAAGGAGGCGCGGGAGAAGTTGGTGGGAAGTGGGGAGGAAGGGAGCACTAAGTTATGTGCGTGGAGGATGAGTCGGTTCCAAGATCTTGCGTATTCTAGGTCGAAAGTGGTTGATGCACTGAGAAAGTTGGAGGAAGAAGACATTTACTTCAAGAATGCGATGGCATTGGCAGTTCTGGAGCAGTATATGTGATACTCGGTGGTCGACGAGATTAATGGTGAAAGGCAATACGTGGATGGAACCGTAATGCATCTCGCCAGACTTGATGCTTGGATTGCATGTGTGGTGAAAACTATGACCGACGGTGTGAGACAGGGCGGACAAAGACAGTCGTTGTTTTCATCTTTGTATGGGAAGTATCTACCGCGGGCTGTTGAAGAGATACTGAGGGTCGCATGGAAAAAGGTGAAGGAGCTGCATCCCGAAGAGTTTGAGAACGATGGGTTTCTGGCGGGGGATCCTAGAAGTGTGTTTGGGAATTCAGAGAGAACTGCAATGGTTCGAGTGTTAATATCATCGACCGGGAGGATATATTTAGCGCTGAGGGAGAAATATTCTATGGAGAATCTAACGCGGCGACTTGGAGCTCTCTGGAATTGCTATATAGCTGCGTTCCGACCGCAAGACTCGATGTTCACGCGTTTAGTAGGACGCGTTGTAAGAATATAGGTCACGTGGTGGTGATGCGGGGGAGGAGAGTGGGTGAGGGGGGGATGGTGGTAGTATGTATTGTGTGGAGAGAAAGTGCTCTTTGCTTCTTATTGAATACGTAACAGGTATACAATGAAAATGAACTGGCACTTGCTCTTCAAAGAAGGGTGTTAGTAACCGGGATCTATTAGGGAAGGAGAGAAAGGTGGAAGATTTGCTTATGAAGCCAACAGGGAATGAGTGCTATGTGAAGTGCGGAAAATACGGCTTTGCGGCTGGGTCGCGGTAGAACCTGTTGAGGTAGAATCGGTGAAAGCGCCAGTGTAGACGAGGTGAGAAGGAAGGTGCGCAGTAGTTCTGGCAGAGAACGTAAACCGAACCGAGAATGGAAGAGGAGGAGATGAGTCCAATCCATGGGAAAACCTTGTCCGTGGTGGAGTGGGTGGAGATAGGAACTGGATGGGTGGTGCGATTATGTTCGTCGTCTGTGGCCATTCGAAGGCATACGCAATTGAGGGTGACGTCGACTTCGTCGCTCGGTGGATCGATCTCCATGAAGCGCACGAAGGCGAACTCTGTCGGAGAAGTAGAGGTTTGAAGCGTGACGCGGAAAAGGGCGATGACCTTGCAGAGCCAAACGATTGATCTAGAGTGGGTGGTACTAGAGCCGGTGACGAGGATGTGAGAGAACTTAGGGGACTTAGATGGACCAAAGGAAGATGCAGCAAATATTCGTTGAATGATGGGAACTTGCGGATTCTGTGGAGAGATTTCATTTCGCTCGACGACGTAATTGCCGAGTGTTGGGATGTACCCCCCCACGATGTAGGCGGAGTTGACTACGCTGATTTGTGCACGACGGAGATCGAATGAATGGTCGGTGAGGTCTAAGACTTCGAGAGAGAGTGTATGAACGAAGTAAGAGCATCTCCTCGAAATTGTGAGAGGATGGAGAGAGTGTGGGCGGGGAAGAGGTCTTGGAGAGACTTGGGTTCCAGCTGAGGGTTGGAGCGAAGGAATTTGTGGGCGGTGATGAGGTCAGCGAGGGAGATTTGTTTTCCATCTCGAACGAGACCGGGCTGGCGAGCTTGGCACGGGGAAGCAAGTGGATGGGAGGAGGAAGAGATGGAAGGGTTACAGGGGACTGGGTTCCAGTCGTTGGTGGCGTTGGAGCGTTGAATGGCACGAAGGGTTTCTTCATGTGCGGTGGACGTGCGTTTGGAAGTTTTGGAGTAGTGTGCCTTGGAAAGAGTATGGGAGTGTTCGAATATGACGGTATCATTGAACTGGAGGCCCCCATATCGGCCAATGTCTTCGACGCTGTGGTCGAGGAGATGAAACTTGAAAGTGCCCAGGCTGGAAGCGTGATGCGGGCCGAGGACGGCGACCGCTGTTTGCTTGAAAGACCGAATTTGTCTGTCGAGAATGAAGATGCTAGATTCCATCCATTCAGTGAAGAAGTTGTACCGCATGGAGGAGAGAAGAAGATCGGAGTACTTGGAGAAGACGGAAGTGATGGAAGCTGCATCGAATTCGTGACAACAGCGGTCCAAAAAGGCGCCGATGAAGTGGAAGCCCATGTCCAGAGCGCGATAGTCTTTTGCTTCAAACAAACCGCGCAGGCCATCGGTGGTGAAGAGACCGTTAAGGTTTTGTCCATTGTTGGAAGTGGAGAAGTCGATGTGGAGTCCGTTGGCTGGAAAGTGTTTCTCGATGGCTGCGAGGATAGTGTTGGAATGTTTGAGAATAGAAGTGCGGACGCAGTGGAAAGAACGACGGGATTTGGAGGAGCCGGCTGTGGGGAAGAGTGCTTCTGACCTTGGTCTTTCGATGGCGGCGAGCTTGATGAGCTTGGAAACACCGAGGTGGAAGTTGTGGAGTGGTTCAAAGGGGAAGATGTTGTAAGCGAATAGGAGTGAGGTGATGTTGAGAAGTGGATAAGACTCGAAGAGTGAGGAGTACTTTGCGAGGAAAAGGAAGTGGAGTGCTCGAAGGTCCTGCTCCTTGGTGTTGCGGGGGAGTCTGGGCTTGCAGGCGAGGAGGGCTTTCTCTGAATCTTGAAGGAGTGTGGAGTGTGATTTGCGTGCGGCGAGGGTCTGCTGTTGTGTTCGAGGGGAAGGGGAGCGGGTGTGTAGATGGAGGTGTGAACGACTGATGGTGCATCTGTGGCATTGGAGCTGTGGGCGGGTGCCGTTGGAGATTGCGAGGATGTTCTTTGCTTCGGGGATATCGGCGCAGTAGTTGGCTATGATTGGGTGGAAGTGACATAGAACACCGTGTGCGTCACGAAAGGGGATGCCATTGAGTCCAGATGTGAGGAGGGGATCGTGGAGTCTAGAAATGGCGAGCTGAACGAGTTCCCTTTTGGTGTAGCCGGGAATGTTGGATGCGGTTAGAGGAATGCCGTCGGGGTTTTGAGGAGGGCCGGTTGGTCGGAAGGAGGTTGGCAAGTAACCGAGAAGGGTGAGGTTTTTGGTGATGCACTTGCGACGAAAGGAATCGGAGAAGTGGAGAAGTGTGATGTGAAGAGGGTAGGAGGTGATGGAGGAGGATTTGAGGGAGGTGGAGGACTTGTCGGAGTATATTTGGACCAGGCCGACGAAGGAGTCGATACCGGTGGTGTGAGGGTGCGCCAGATCTAGATATGGTTAGTGGACTGCATGATTGCTGCTTTGAGGGCCGTGACAGCTTCCTTTCCAAGGGAGGAGGCTATGGGGTGAGCGAAAGCGGAAGAGCCGGAGGTGGTTGCTTAGGAGACGGATTGGAAGAAGTTGTTGTGGAATTGTGCGAGGGCGAGCTGTTGTTTGAGGACCTGGAATGCATTTTTCTTGAAAATGGTGGCTCTGAAGAGGTGCGGGGGTCCGTGATTGTGGATGGGGTGAAGCCGATGGTGCTGACTCACAGCTAAAGGGGGTTTGCCTGGAGCTTGAGGCACTGAGTGGCTGAGAAGACAGCGTTCTGGAAGGTGGATTTGGAGAAGGAAGGCGTCTGTGTTCTCGGAAATGGAATTTCACATTCAAAGTTGCTAGTTTTGGTGACCGATTATCTGGTGACTTTTTCCAAACTTTTTTTCGATATTTGTGTTTGACATGACTAGATACATTTTTGATGTGCTAGTTTTGACATTCAAAATTTGCAGTTCTCGAAATTCAACATCTCCAGAATTTTAAATATGCTAGTTTTGAAAACGAATGACTTCCAGAACTCCAAATTTTGAATGTCAAACTAGCACACCAAATACGTATTTCTTCATATCAAAAACAAATATCGGAAAAATAACTGGAAAAAGTAACCAGATAATCGGTCACCAAAACTAGCATTTTTGAATGTAAAATTTCATTTCCGAGAACACAGACAGGGTAGTGGAGGAAAGAGATGAGCTCCTCAGCCTTGTGCTGGCCAAGGTCGGAAGCGATGGAACAGATGTACAAAACCATACGTTCGAGGGGGGGGTTGTGGAGAAGAGGGGCCGGAGGGGGCTGTGGGGGAGGAGAAGAGAAGGACATGGAACAGATGGAGGTGGTCGCGATGTGGTAGGCGTCCTGCCTGTGGAGGGAGAGGGCGAGCTGTCCCTGATGGTAAGAGTCGTCCTAGGCAAGGGGGACATTATCGGAAGGGCGATTGGTGGGAGGAGGTGGAGGTAGAGGTGGGGAGGAGGGAGGGAGATGAGGCATGGACTTGTGACGCTTTGTGCATGGGGGAAAGTGGGCAACGTCTCCGCCTAGGGAGAGGAAGCGTTCGTTAGTAGATAGGCGGTGGAGGCATCGTTTCTGATGTCTCTGGACGGCCGGGATATTGCGGGCGAGGAATGAGCAGCCCTGAAAGCAGTATTTGGGGATGCTGGCGGGCAATAGGGGGGTTGGGAGGGGAGAGAGGGTACGTAGCAGAGAGAGTACTATGGCGCACGGACGGTGGGACGCAATGACGGAGAGGATGGCACGTGATAGGAAGGCTTTTAGATAGTGTGGAAATAAATTGATGGCCTGGAATCCCACGACCCCAAACCAAAATGCTATTACGTATATCTGTAATACTCTATTCGTATATTCTATGGAAATATATATCTATCTATATTTCTATTTCGCGTTCTATTGTTCTATATCTCTCCCACTAACTGCGGCTTCACTACATGAGTCGAATTCTGAAACTAGCTAAAATGGAAGATGTATGCTAGTTTTACTTTCAAACAAACTAGGATTCATGGAAATAAATGCTAGTTATTCTTTCCAAAAAACTAGCACACCTGAATAAATGGAAATACTTTAGGAAATTTAGTTTTCCATATTTGGATAATATCACGGGTTTCTCGGTCATTTTAACTCGGTCACGTTTGACACCTAAACTAGCATTCCGAGAACACCAAGGCAAGGCCTCGTCGAGGACAGCAAACGCATGAAACCAAGGCGCGTTCATCAATCTGATGGCATGCGACTGATTGTTCGGATTCAGCCCCACCAGCGTCTGTGTTCTCGAAAATGGAATTTCACATTCAACTACGCTAGTTTTGGTGACCGATTATCTGGTTACTTTTTCGAACTTTTTTCGGATATTTGTGTTTGATATGAAGAAATACGTATTTGGTGTGCTAGTTTGACATTCAAAATTTGCAGTTCTGGAAATCTTTCGTTTTCAAAACTAGCATATTTGAAATTCTGGAAATGTTGAATTTCGAGAACTGCAAATTTTGAATGTCAAAACTAGCACATAAAAGATGTATCTATTCATGTCAAACACAAATATCGGAAAAACAGTTTGGAAAAAGTCACCAGATAACCGGTTACCAAAACTAGGATTTTTGAATGTGAAATTCCATTTCCGAGAACACAAAGGAGGGTGCCGTACTGCGGCCACACGCGAACCAGATATCCCGGAACGATAACCCCCGCCATCGCGTTAGGCGTTTGAGCGCCCTCCCCGCCGCAGGGTTGATTGGATAGCGGAGCCGCTGTCTGCGGAAATTGGTTCCCCCTCTGCGATTGTTGTTGGTTGGTGTTGCTCTTGGGCAAGGAGACAGACCGGAGACCGTTGAAGCAACCCTGCGGAGGGTAGTTCGGAGGTTGGTTCGGCATGCCGGAATTGCTCGTGAGATCGAGAACCGGTGTAACGGGAGTGTTGATAGCAGGAGTTATACGAGGAAAGAGCGCTCGGTGTTGTTGGTTGAATTCGAGAAGGGAGTTGATTGCGTCTGCAGGAGGCTGGTGCTCTGAGTGAGGGAAGATGACCGGCGAGCCGGAAGAGGGCGTGCTATTATAGTCGTTTTCCGCCATCGCGGAGCTCGCGAAATCGTCGCGCCCTCGGCTAAAGAGGTAGATATGCAGTGCAACGCCATTTTGAGGGATACTTTGGTACTTGGTTGTTTTCCCGATTTGTCGGCAGGTGCAGTACATGACTACATATGATGGCCACACTAGTGGGCTGGACGCGCGGGACACGGTGAGTCAGGGAGGTTGGCACAGCATTGCTGGTACTTTCTAGCATGTTTTGGGTACTTTAGATATTTATTATAGTTTAGCCGTACAGTACGGGAGGTCTACTATGCTCTACATAGTGCCAGGGCGCAAAGCCCCTGACACCCAGTAAATCTCCTCAACCAGGATTGGTTCTAGACTTTTTCGCCTTCGTCCGTACTCTACTCCTTCTCGGAGGCATACGCCGTTGCTAACGGGCTGTGTACCTCCCTGCGTTACACAAACGAACCAACTGTGGGAGTTTCACCACTGTCTGTCGCGTTCGCTCTTGTATAATGTTTATCCCGGCTTTGTCGTCATACACGTCACTCTCGTGACTTCTTTTCCATCTTTTCCTCTTTATTCGGGTGGTTCTCCCGCCACTCGTCACTCGTGCTGACACTTCGTCGCCCTCGCCACAATGTGGAACTTCTACCCTTTTTTTAGGACGAACACACCGTTTCTACGGACAACGACTTCTGGTTTTACCTTCCTACGATGGCCGTAAAGTGTTGGCTTCGGTCTTACAGCCGACTTAGTCGCGTCAACCCTGGAAGGGCTCTTCCGTTGGGTTTGTCTTCTGAAAGGTGGATTCGGAGGTGTGCGTGGTGTTTTCCCGTCGCCGGGCATTGCACTACTGTTTTGAGACGAGTTTCGGAACAGCCGTAGTGGGCAGTCGTTTTACTGTAATTAGTTCGAACGGAAAGGCATGGTTGGGGAACCACCTGCAGTCGAAGCGAAAGTGAACGATCGGTATCACCAAGCGCTTAACAGTGCGCGCGCAAAATGGTACGAGCGGTTTGGGAATGCTTAGGCGAAGTTATCGTGGTGTCTATCGTTAGGCCCATTTTGCCAAGGAAAACATTTAACAGAATATGCTTCTAGTTTTCGATTGAGAGGCAGCGGGATCCGAGCTACAACAAAATATCGGGTGTAGGCCCCATATCAATTATTGTACGATCGGTCTAACTGCCTTGACATGGCCCGGCACTACACAGCATGTCCGCGTGTCCTGATTGTACGTCCCATCTGCATCGGCATACCACTGCGACACCTCCTCCGTACATGAACGCTTAAACAATCGCGTTCATAGTCCGATTCGTCCTACTACACCACAGATCTCCCTCTCACACATGCGCGCCATCCTCGGAGCGGCGCGAAGCCCCGCAAAGTCTTTGTGCAAATGTTTTTACGGTAGAGAGGACACCATAGGGTTTATTCGGACACTTTGCCCGTAAAAGTATGTGTAGTACGCTCACGCGAGTCAGTATCAACAATGCCCAATAAATAGGAAAACTATGCGATGCACCAAATCGGGAAGAAAGAAGGACGCGACGACGATAAGAACGGGCCACGAGACAGGCTTAGAGCACCGGTATCGTCGGAAGAAAGACCATTGTGGGAACAAGATGTTAAAGAATCGGCTATGGGGCGCTTGAGGTTTAACATCGTCAGCTCCGCCCAACGGGAGGTGCTTAAGTGCGCCTCCGCGGTCGGCAGCCACTTTTCGAAAAAGATTTAAAATTTCACCAACAAAGGGGGCCCGCAAAAGCTGGCACAACTCAGTGCACAAGCCATACACGTGAACACCCTAAGGAGCACCTTGTGCACACTAACTAGTACAACTTCGTACTATGCACACGCATAGAGGGTGCGCCCATTGCACTACAGGCTTCTCTTTTTAGATCAGACCTCGTCCCGAGGTCGTATCTATGCATGAACCATGTCCCTTGAACCGGTTTCCATCCTGCTTTTCTGCAGAGACTTCGCAAGATTGTGGCCCAAGCAGAACATAAACTAGCTGAGAAGCACTTGTGGTCCAATTCTCACGAAGGGTGCCGCCCATAATCACATGTATACCGTTAGTCCTTGTTGGAGAAAGCTTGCGCCACCATGGAGGCACACGTCGCATATGCAGTGGGATATCTTATTGCACTGGCAACACGACGGACGTCCATCCAATCAGGGAGCCGGGGAGCAAGCTGCCGAAACCGTATTCGGTTTGACACCTTGCATCAGTCTCGTTAAGGTCATTGCCATAGCATTAAGTGCGCCGCTTCTGTACTTTCGTTTGAGTTTGCGTTGGGATGCCCATGCCTCTCATCGCTTGTGACCCTCAAAGGGAGACAAGAATCATGTGGGCGTCTCCACATCGCGAATGCCCTTTTACAGTCTTTTTTGGGTGTTCCTTTGCGTTAAAGAAGACTTCACAGTATGGCTGAGGAAAAGCTTTCGTCCGAATAGGTCTGGATGCGGAAATGCATTCAAATGCCGTGTGAGGCCTAGCAGTCGTTACCATGGAAGGAGCACGCGGCGTGACGGGCTCAGCATTACAAGAACCAAGCAGAAGCGCAACATTCATACCTCACCCTCGCAGTCCACCGCTGGTTCCATGTTCGATCCCAAAGGTGAAATCCTGCGTGTCCCACTACCGTCTGCTTCCGCTGCAGTCTCTACTTCGGTGCCTGTGTCCATCCTGCTCCTTGCGTCATCTATTCGCGCTCCGTGTAGCGCTATGACGTCCCAAGCCGGAGGTCGGTGGGTGAAGCCCACTCAGGTCTTTAATGACACCGCTACCAGCACCGCTACCAGCAACAGGGTGCACGTTGAATCTCGGCATATCGCCATAAGTTATACAGATCCTGAATACTTACACAGGCAGATGATGTACATCGATACAAAATGGTTCGAAGCTGTCCCAACCCGCCAGGAGTTCTCGGAAAAGAGCCATCGTAATCGCGTTGAATCATGGCCGGCCCATGGGGACTTTTTCTTCTTCGTTTTGATTTATAACTCCCTAATACGAACCAAGAAGAAAGCTGCACTACCTACAGCCAAAAACTTTGAAGGCCATTATTTGATCATCTCAATCATCGTTTTCTCCTCATCTTCAAGCACCTCAGGCGCTCGTTTCTTCTCACACAGTTTCTGATCAGGCTTCGGAAGAAGTCGTGCTCTACACTTCTCTTCACTCTAGTACCACACTGGTATTTTTTTTCAGGTTTAGGCTCTACGTATGTAGACATTGTATGAAGTTTGTAGACGTGGCCAGTGGAGAAGTGTGCCAAAACGGTTTCCGCTTTTCGCGCGTCGCGTTCATTTGCGAATGAAGCAAGGTCACTTCTGCGCAATGCTGTTGCTGTTGCCGGCTGACTTCAGCAAAGCCTTGATATCAGAGCTGACTATGAGAATCTGCAGTTGAACCTGAAGAGAAATTGGTGGCCAAACTTTGCCGAAGCATCCAATTTTTCGTCCGAGGGAGAATCACACAGCCCGGGAACCCAGCAGACAACCAGTTTGCAGCTTTCCGGGAGCTTGTTCAACTGAATGGCAAGAACTTGCGAAGTAGCTCATTGCTTCCGCAGGTTCTTTTCGATGCTTCAACTAACGCATAAGAATCTGTGAAAACGCAAAGCACCCCGCTTATCCGAGACTGTACTCTTTTGAAGGCAAAAACAATTGCTGCCATCTCTACTGCATAAGGTGAGGCGTTGATAACCGCTGCCACGTCTACATGCTCTCTCCCGGACTTGCAATTCCAGTATACCTCGTAAGCTCTTGCTGAAGCAGAACATTAGCAAAAGAACCTGATTGAGTGAATGACTTTTTCTTTGTTTGTCACCGTTGCTTGAGCTTCCTCTATATTGCAACTATTTCTTGTGTCGTCATCGTAGTGTATTCACAAGAACAGACATCTTTTTTGCTTTTCGGAAAACTCTGATACGCTAACTTGGTTTGGAAATGAGAGACTACGGTAGTTAAGCGTTTCTGCAAACTATCAGTCTTCTCATTGAACCGCTGCTCACTTCTTCATGTCTTCGTGTTGTCCTTCAAACTGGCGTAAAGTAACATCACATCAGATGTCACGGTCTTTCGTTGGGAGCCTTTCGATAAGCTTCGCTATGGCCTGACACTGATCGTCAGGTTTTTCTTCAATCGACCATAGAGCTTACTTGAATTCGACCGAAGAGAGCTTAAGAATGCCGATTTCTTCCGGTAATGCTTCTCTTTGTCTGAGCTGCAGAATTCTTTTATTAGCTACGTATTCCTCAGCTACTCTCTTTAAAGAAGGGCGAGTCTTTCGAATTCCGGGTGCCATAAGTTCGGTGATCACCGTTTTCAGCTGAGTTTCATGCTCCTGTCTCATTGTGCGTTCGTACAGGGAAGTGGCTTTTGATTTGGATAGGGCTTCCATGGGAGGAAGATGTACCCATTTTTGCATTGCTAGTACCCTGGTTGACGAAACGGAGCCAGTTTGAACTAACTCTGTTTCGTTTTGGAAAATATCCAGGCTATCAACCGTGGTTTCTTTCGGCATTCGGGATAACAGTGCCTGTCTCATAAGCTGCTATCGGCTATGAGCAGCACTTTTGGATTGTGTCTAGGGTGTCCCAGCTGCAATTTCAAGACTTTCTGGTATGGCAACGCATGGTGGTGTTGCGCTACATATACCTTGCTCGTATGAGGTCAAGGTGTACCTTGAAATTCAGCCGGCTATCTAGTGGCAGTTCCGGGAAACGCCAGCTTTCACTTGAGCGTCAGGTCTCATCTCTCACGACTGCTGAGTACAGTCCTTTGCCATTCTTCTAGTTTGCGATAGTGAACGGCACCACAACTGTATTGGACGCACTCGTTAGGAAAGCATTGTGACGGCACTACTGTCTTTACGCGTTGAGCGCTCTGTGCAGGTCCTCCTGTCTATTCGCAGGAGTCGACTCCGTCGTCCAGATCGCAATGTCATTGGTTGAAACTTGCTTGGTGTACTGCATTGCAAATTGTGGAAGAAAATTGGGTAAAAAGTACAATTCACAGCCCGCGGGACAAAGTTACTGCATGTGGCAAGCCCTGCTGGACGAGGGTTTCCGAATTCACCACAGACCTTCCCCGACAGTTCCATCGGCGGTCCATGGCGAACCAACTCAGCCAGCTCCACGGATATGGTGAGCAGTGTCTTCTACGAAGCTTATGGAACAGTAGGTGATGCCGAACACGGTCGCAGGACTACGAAAAGTCAGAGAAAGCCACAAACGTTCACTCTATTCTGTCTTATTCGTTGCGAGTTCTTTGGCACAAAGTCGCAGTATGCTTTTCTGTGTTTTTCCCAATCCAAAATCATGCTAGCGTTGGCGGTAGACGTTGCTCAAGCTACTAAAAGAACAGCTTGTGCACCACCCGTTTAGCTGCTCTTGATAAAACCCGTGTAAGCGATATCGACTGGAACTTGCATGGCATTCCAGGTTTCGGGATTGGCATTAAGGTGACAATTCTCCACTTTGTGGCGGTGACACTTTCGCGGTAAGAATTTTTAATGATGTCCAGCATCAGAGCCACTGCCGGGTCTGGGAGCATGCAGAGAAAGGCAATTTCGAGATTGTCTCCGCCAGCAGCACGTCTTTCGACCATGTGTCTGAGAAGCGAGTGAAGGTCTTATATCGTGAACTCCTCTGAAACAGTATAGCAAACGGAATTATAGTGGTGAGAAGTCTCCAGAATACTGATTCTGCTCTTAAAAAACTTTCCCAAGGTCCTCGCTTTCCATACGTCACTTTGCAGGAATCATGTGACATAATTCTTGTTACTCTAGACGTAGCCATCTGGGGAACACAGTAAAGAAGAAGCTTTTTCGCGTGTTCATGGCTTTCAGTAGCTTGCAGACCATTTAATCTTCGGTATATGGTTTCAAACCGGTCACAATTTCGGTTTGCGGTTTAACCATGTTGCATTTACAGTTTGGGGATTTAAACCAGTGACAAGCTCTTTCCATGGCGTCTATAAACTGAGCACTTTCCCTTCTTATATCGTGGAACTCTACACTATTCGTCGTATTCGCGTCGTCCCGCCCCCTCTGCAAACCCTCCTTCCTTCTTTTCATCGCATGTGATGCTTTTTCGCATTATCAAGAAGCTCGACGGCGCCTCCGCCCTCTAGTAAGAGCGCGGTGAGCAGCTTTGTTCATGGACGCCACGAGTGTCTCGTTTTCATTTTGTATGCTCCAATCATCTTCGCCGGGTTGAGCTGTGAGCTCGGTTTGGCCAAGTCTGCTTTGCTTAGACTCCACCTCGCCACTTTTTTTGGCTCAGCCCAGAAATGACAATTGAAAATCCAGTAGCGTGATGATCAGAGAACGGAGTCCGTCAAACTCTCATGTTGTAAACGGAAGCCATTTCAAAAGCGTGATTGTAATGCCCATAGCTCGTTGTGTACTAGTAGAGGGCTCTGTCCCTATTGGGGCGCCAGCAACATTAACAACAATTCGGTTTGTTGATTCGAAGAAGTTTTCCATATCCATCCCTGAAATCTCCGTTCCTCGTTGGTACCAGAACCACAACCATTGCAGTCATCACAGATAATGCAGTGTGGAGGAATGTTTTTGTACCAGTTTGAGAGTCTCAATGACGGCGTAGTGTATGCGTTAATCACTGACATCAGAACTTTGATACTCCTTATAAATATTGTGAGGGTCTCGATTCTAGGCACAGTAGAAATTTCTTCTATTTGATCTGCTGCAAGCCCTCGTTCCCGACAGAGTGCAAAACCTTCACCAAGAATTTTTGCCTTGTGTATCCGGTAATTCTGTCACACATGCCGGCGACTTCGTAACCTTCGTTTCCGAAGGAGTGATCAGCAACGTTCAAAAAGGTTTCTTGATGACGAAGTAGATGAATGTTCTTCTCTCCAACCATTTTAGAAAGCTCATCTCGTTTGGAGGGCCAAAGAAGGCACTGGCAGTTAATCTGAAGAAGGCGTATCGACAATAGTTGTTCTGAATTTTGAATTGCCGTCGCCGTTTCTCTCCTCCGTAGGAGTCCCGTACGCTTAATAATTTTGCTTCGTCCGCTAGAGCGCGGATCGAGTTCAGGCACACCTGTTAAAGACGAATAGCCGCTGTCCTCCGTTGGGGACGTATGTCCGTAAACATGTGCATTGTAGAAGGTTATCGATGACAGTACTATGTGGCAAAACGTCAAAGTAACGAAAATATGCGAGATTCATGACTTGTACTGAAGAATGCGGAGGTAAAACTGAAACAAGAGCCACACAATGAACTATCGATGCTGTAGAGTGTTCCCTTCTCACCAAGACGGTGGCGAAATTTGTTTTTCTGCTAAAAACGAATGCAGAAGTTGCAAAAACATGTTGCGTCACAAGGTACTTGTTCAGTTGTAAGACGATAGAGTTAGTCGCTGATAAGTAATCTGATATAGTCCGAGTCACACTACGTCGTAGAAGGGCAGAGTTTATCAATGATTTGAGTTCGTTGAGGATTGATGTGAATGGAGTTATCTTACAAGGCCTCGTGAAGCAGGTGGACGAACTCAGGAAGACCCTGGTGGCCTATCTGCTCAACTTATTAATACGGTGTTTGTGTGCGCATCATTTTCTTGCAAAATCGATATAAGTAGGCATCGCGAGTATATTTTTGTGACTCATTGTTGAACTGAGTTCATAGTTGTGAGAATATCCTTCGCTTCAGGTACATCTGCAGAATGGCTGGCCAAAAGTAGGAGACACATCGTCGGTGTTATCGGAATGCTAGCTTGGTGTCAAAAATGACCGAATTAAAATGAACGAAAATCGGGTGAAGTTGTCCAGGTTTGGAACTGCCAAGTATCTGAAAATATTTCGAAATTTCCACCTGTGCTGGATTTCTTGAAAAGAATTATTTCTCTCTATTTCCATCATTGTTAGTTTAGATGGAAGACAAAATAGCATGTTATTTTCGTCCTTGCTATTTTCCGAGAAGAATGTAAGTCTGTAAGTGGAACATATTTAGAAGTAAACGGCGGCAAATAGGGATAATTATACATAGTTAGCTGCTTATGGAATAGGATTAGAGAAACCAAAAACAGAGAGCAAGGTGATCCCCATTATCGGATAGTAGTTTCACGCGTATTCCGTAGAAAAAGACCGAGTGTTGTACGAACGCCATAGCAACCGCAGAAGCGCTAATCATCGAAAACAAAAGTGTACGGACCATTCTGGATAAACAACGTATGATAACTAGAAGAAACTTATGACCGCGAGGAGCTCGGAGTAGAGGTCCCCGAATGTCAATGTCGATAAACTTTAGGAATGTCCGAGGTGGGAATAAAGCTAACTTCTTAGAGTACTTTCGAAGTCGGACATTATTTTTACAGCATTCTATACATTCCTTTTGAACTACGTAGCAGTCACACGATATAGTAGCAGGCAGAAATCTATCCAGAGAGTAAGACAAAACTTCCGGCGATCCGGGTGCAATACAGTTTCCATAATGTGACAAATATAAGATTCTGCGTGGCAGAGAGAGATGGACGACAATCTATCGGTTTTCGTTGATCGGTCTGACAGGATATCCCCGTGATTTTTCTTCACGAGGAGAATAAGAAATCCTCGGTTGAGGCGAGAAGGTATCCGTTTTCAAAAAAAGTCCGTCTATTGCTCAGAAAACATTACCGGCCTCGTAAGCATTGGCGACGGTAGGAGTCGCCGTAGGGGGGGAGAGGGTGCTGGCGTTGGCGGGCGAAAAGCGGCGCGAAGGGGGTCGTCAGCGTCGCGTAACTGCGCAAGAGTACGAGCAATTCTTGCCAACGCCGTAATTTTTCAGCAGCAGCAGCAGCAACAAAGCTCGCTGCTGATTGGTTGCTGTTGCTGTGAAATCATTGGCTCTGCACTGCATCTCTTTGTAGTGCACAGCCAATGACATCCGCTGTAGAAATAAAACTACGGCAATGGCGCACACTGCATCTATTGCAATGTACGGCTCGGCCGATTGAACTCCACGCGGCCGCGTCGCGAAGCGCCACGTGCGGCCGAAGGCCGAAGGCCGCTTTCCCTTGTCTCCTGAGTATCAATTGGAACAAAATACCACTGCGCGGGATTCACTGGTTCGGTAACCATAAAATGGTTGCAAACGCTGTCCTCTAACAGTTGGACTTTTTGGTTCTCGCTCAACATCATTAAACACCGGATGGTCGTTTCTACTGGCTCGTCGACGTCAGCATTCATACCCAAGCAGGATGGCGCATCTGCCTGGCAGTTCATGTTGCCCTTTTTGTAATAAATTTCGTAGTCGAATTGAGAGAATCTCAAACGCCATCACATCGAGCAACCCGAAGGTTCTCTAAATTCTATGAGCCGACGTAAAGAGTGGTCGGTATATAGCACGAAGTAGTTTCTCAGCGAGTATGGTCGAAGAGTCGATGAAGCCCACACAAAGACTAAAAATTCTTTCTCAGATACTCAGTAGTTCTTCTCGTGCATGTTCAACGTTCTTGACCAATACCCAGTTGGGGGCCTTATACTGTCTTAGGGCGTTTGACAAAGTGCACAACCAACTTGATGCCCAATAAAATCGGTATCGATCCAGTCTTGTAACCCAAAAGAAAAGAGTGCCCAACTTGTCCTGGCGTAAAAGCATCCACTAAGGATTTTAAAGCAGTAGACTGGGTCTTGTCGAAAAGCATTAGTTGTACTGGTTTCGCGTTCTCCAGAAGTTCATTCAATGCGGCTGACATTTCTGCGAAACTCGGTAGGAATCGATGGTAGACTTTATACAGCACCAAAACTGAACGCAGTTCCGTATGATAACGAGGCTGGTTAGATTCCTTCAAGGATTTCAGACCAACCATCTGGACTGAGAGCGTACCACGAAAGTATAGCATTACCCATATATCTAACTGAGTCGATAAAGAACTCACACTTCTTGAACTTCAATGTAACACATGCCTAGTAGAGAGCTCTCATGGCGTGCTAAACGTTATCCAAATTATTTTCCATGTTATGGGAATATAAAATGATATCTTCAAAGTACATCATACAAGTTTTCGACTTAACTCTCGTTACGAGAATGTTGGTAGTCTGCTGGAACGTTGCGAGAGCATTTTTAAGCCCAAATGACATCCATCTGAAACGATAAACCTGTAATGGCAAGCAAACGCCGTTTTGTCACAGTTTTATTGAGAATATGGATATACCAATACCCAGAATTATCGTGAAGGGTTGTAAAGACATTCTCGCTCCCACGGGAGTCAATATAATAATCAATCCTTGGAATAGGACAAACATCCTTGACAGTAATCGCGATCAAGCGCTGGTAATAATTTCAAAATCTCCATACACCATCCGGCTTCGAAACAAGAACAACCGGCGATGTTGAGGGAGATTGGATTGCTTCGATTACCATTACTTTCAACATCTTCTCAACCTGAGATTGTTTCTTCGTTCGAGCTGTTGGCCCAGCTCTGTAAGGCTGTTTGGATATCCGCACAGTAGTCAGAAGGAGATCAATCTGGGATCTGGTTACAGCAATGTTCCCAAGGGAAGCATTCCACATTTCGGTGAACCCGTTTAACATATCTCGCAAACGTTTGCGATGTGACTTCTGGCACATGCGATTGTAGCATTCGAGATGCACGAGAAATGCCATTGCGAAACGATGCAAGTCGATGTCGACGCTCATACCCAATGACTAGGAATCGGGCTCATTATCGAGAAGTCATGAGAAGGGATGCTTTCTGGGAAGACGTGAAATGGATATTATTGCAAAGATACTGCACAGCAGTGCACCTATAGTGGCCGCCGCCAATATAATTTTAATTTCTTTATTTTAGAATTAGACCATAGTGGCATGCCACGCATAGGCACATTACAGTGCAAATCTAATCGGCCTGCCGGCCTAGTAAAAAGCAATGAGCCCAGGTGAGGACTTCGCAGGCCAACCAACAACCAACTTCGTACCCAAGTGGTAATCTTTGGAATCCTAAAGTCGCCATCGACTAAGGAGCACCTATAGCATCAGTGCTTAATCGCGTCTGAGCTATAGCTCTTGCCCCGAGGATCTCCTCCGCTATCGCTGCGCTGTCCGCCCTTTTTACACCGTGTGTGTTGTGTGTCGTGTCTGTTTTGTGTGTATTTTGTCACAGGACTGCCTGACCTCTGATCAACCGGACGCTCGCCCGTACCTCAGTGCCGGACGCCCATTCATGCCCGCACGTGACTTTGCTGACGCTACTTTTCGCCCTGCTCACACCTGCGTTCTAGGCCCGTCGCTCGCAAGGCGACACCCGCCCTGTGCGGTCGTTTCAATGGTTTTCCACCCACTACCGAGGAGCTCTGCATCCGCTATGGGTATACCACATAAACTGGTCTCCCGACTTAAAAGTGTTTGGTACATTTGAGTAATTGGATATCGACAAGTCGAGCACAAGTCGCTGTGTCTAGCACGTTTTTGAATCCGTGTACGGACATTGAACGGGCACCGGTGAAGGCGGAATCTAAGTTGAAGCCATCGTTACGGAAGTCTTTGGGGCAGAAGACCCTTAGATCTGAATTTTACGGTTTCCTTGGTTCGTCGGTTGTCCGAAGCTGTTAACGCAGTATTATTATCGGAAATTGGTTATCGTTATCGATCACGTTGGTTGAAATCGATTTCGATTGTCTGTTTTCGTTTACGCTTTCGTAATTGATCTGGAACACCAGAGGGAGTTCGGTCAATATGCAGACAAGAAGCCGCTCAAGCGCAGGTAAGCCTGAGACGGTAGCCCCACGTTTAGCCACGTCTACAGAAGATGGCAATCGTTTGTATCAACAAGCGATGAAGTCGAGATCGACAGGAGGTGCAGGAGCTTCTTCTGACGTACCGACGACCGTTGTTCAAGAGGCAATTACCTCACAGGGACGTGAAGTCAGGGAAGGTAACGCTTTGAGAGCAGAATTGCTGAAGCTCGGTGCGGAATCTGCGACGCAGAAGTTTTGTCTGGAGGAGATGGAGAGTCAAGTTAACATGCTGGGATCGTCTTTGGAGACGTTGAGAAGGGAACACATAGCCCTGAAGAACAGGAAAGAAGATGCCGATCGAATGGCTGACACATTTCGAACCATCCGAGAAGATCTTAATCGTCTATTAGAAGAGCAGGGAAATGCCACTGGAGCCTTACCGGCACCACTGGTCACTGTCGAGGGGGTCTTCTCACGTGTCAACCCCCGCTTGGAGCGTTTGGATACTGTGGTGAACGCACCGTTAGCTATCCAGCACCCTGACACTCAAGAGGTTGAGCCGTTTCGTGCTGAAGCACAGTCATACAAGCAGAAGTCGAAAAGTCAAAAGCGTTCTTCGAAACGTTCGAAATCGAGGAAGCTCGCAAGGAAACATGACTCGGAAGACGAGGAGGAAGATTCCGATGAGTAAGACGATAATTTGAAGGACTCGGAGGATTCCGACGAAGATAGTTCATCAGAGGATGACAGTTCGAGCGAAGAGGATACTCGAAGGTCGAGGAAAAAGAAGGGTGGTAACTCACCAATGCGCCGTAAAAAGGGACCCCCCTATCGAGGTTTGAAGAAACTTTCGTGCACCAATCCGCTTTATCGGAAGATAATGAACTACCGTATGTATCGGCTGAAAGTCCGAAGGAAGAAGCGATCTGGTCGCGAGACGGCGAAGGTGAAGGATCACATCAGGCGTTTGAAGATTGGGTTGGGTAATCTTTCGTTTAACGGAAGGGACCCCATAATCGTATTCGAGTTCTTGAGTCGATTCGCGACGGAGACTGACACACTTATTATGAGTGAAGCTCAAGCTTTCGTGGCTTTACGACATTTTCTCTCTGGGTTTGCTCTGGAACAGTACCGTGCTGTAAGTGGTTCGCTCACTGTTGATGAAGGTGGAGTCACCTGTTGGCCAGAAGCCGTGCAGTATTTCCTGCGTAGTTACGCCACATCGAACGCTATTCGTGAAGCAATCCTGAATCTTAGGGATGTTATCCAGAAGTCTGGTGAAAAGGAAGTCGAGTATAGTTCAAGGTTGAACAATGCAGCCACACGATGTGGAAACGTTCACTGAACGGATGAGAAGATGACTCTTTTTGTACATGGGTTGGACCCGACTATCAAGTTCTTGGTAGCCCGTCATCGGGAGAAGCATGCTCGGATCAACTTTCTTGAGCTAGTGCAGTACGCACAAGCCGAAGGTGAGGCCGTACGCGCACGTCGCGGAGGTAATTGTTTACTGGGAAGATACTCAGTTGATCCCAAGGATCCTACTCGCCAGTTAAAACGAAGAAAGGCCTTACACCTGGAATCTCCGGAGAACTCTCGTGTCTCCACGACTACCCCTCGACAGACGAGCAACACCTACGAGGACGCACTACATTATCTGGGTCATCCAGAGGATTCAGTACCCACCTTGGAATTACCGTCGACTGAGTCCTTACCAGAGAATGATCTGCTAGCGATAGAGCATCGCAGGTACCGTGGGAACACGATGGTTTCACCGCCTGGAGGATTCAGATCAGCTAAGCCTGGATGGGTAGACACACGTGGAATGAATCAGCCCCATGGCCGTTTGAGCAGGAAGGGCCTGATTTGTTACAGTTGTTATGGGAGACATCATCTTTCATCAAAGTGTACTCTCCCAGAGAAGGAGTTATATCGAGCCGTCTGGATTTATGAAGCCCTTTCGGAGATAGAACAAGCGCGAGTGCCAGGCCAGTCGTACTGGAAGGCCAAAGCATGGTAAATCGCTGACGAAACTCGTCGAAGCCAGGCAATGAATCAGAACGCTGACGCTTCACAGACTGTTGCCTTTAGAGGTGGAATGGAAGTCCAAGTGGCGAAAGAGAATCCCTCTCGTTCGGGAATCTAGACGAAGGAGTCCTCAAGGGGTCGGTAGGGATCGATCCCATTAAACCGGCTGGGGTTACGACATTACCCCGCTCCCGGGAATTCAAGCCGAAGATCCTTCTGAGACCAGATAGGACTTCGAATGTCGACAAACGAGTGCAGCTCGACTGCACCCTGAAGCCCCCTTGGAAACGATATGTGTGTCCGGAGAGACAAACTGAATACATCATGATAATGGCTCGCCGTAATTATAAGGTCTATGCCGATGTCGGTTCATCTCGTTCGCTCCTGTCACGCAGGCTCGCAGTGCTGGATACTGGGGCAGGGCCCAACTTTATCAGACTATCTGAGTTGCGTTCCAACGAACGAACCCTAATCCAGGAAGCACAGCTGCCGGTTATCCGGGATGCTGACAAGAGGCCCATCAAGTCTCTTGGAACGATACGCCTTATCGTTCAACTTGGAAATCATGTAGTCATGCTACCATCCATGTTGTGTTCCACGATGGCCGCGCCAGTAGTACTGGGATGTGATTATTGCCACCGCTTTGTGGAAGCAATTCGTCCGAAGAATCGGGAAGTGGAGCTAGACGACGGATCAACCGCACCGATTGTACGCAAACCGCTGCGAAGAGTTGCCTCAGCAGTGCCGTTACCTCCTTCACAGAAATAGGAGGCCCCAAAAGGTAGAACTTCCCCGAAGATTCGAATTTGCCAGATGGCAGGGATACCACCGAAACATCAGGCATGGGTGTCAGTCTCCACGGAGAAGAATGGACTCATTGTCGTCCAGCCGAACGTGGCACTGTACCATACCTATGGATTAATGGTCGCTAACGGCATTGCACAGGTAGACCCCAAGAGACCTTTTCAGATTCTTGTAAGCAACTTAGGCTCGGAAGAGTGTCGCCTACACAAGAATCAGGTCATTGGGACCGCCCTACCACACCCTTCGGTGATAATACCAACCCATATTATGACGGCTGACGTCCTGGGAATACCCCTTCCGGGCGAGTCACGGCCGCCAACGGCATCCACGAAGAATGAAGACATCATGAAGACCTCGAAGGAGGAAATCTATGAGGAAGAGATGGGAAAAGCCCTCGAGGGCGTGAACATGGAACACGTTTCGGAGGAGCATCGAGAAAGGTTGCGCAGATTACTGCTAAAGTTCTCACACATGTGGAGAGGCCATGTCGGCCAAATCGCCGCTACGGAGCATCACATAGACTTGCTACCTGGTACCCGGCCGGTTGCTCAACCGCCTTACAGGGCAGGGCGATACACTCGTCCAATCGATCAGGAACACGTTGACTGCATGCTGTAGAAGGGAATAATTGAACCAGCTCAATCAGCTTGGGCCTCGCCCGTGGTTCTGGCTTTGAAATCGGACGGATCTCTCTGCTTCTGTGTGGACTATCGTAGGCTGAATGCAGCCACAGTGAGCGATACATATCCGTTACCGCGTATGGATGAATGAATCGATAGTTTGGGAGAAGCCAACTTGTTCAATACGCTTGACGCAAACTGGGGATACTGGCAGGTGCCAATCGCTCCGGAAGACCGGGACAAGACTGCATTCGTATGTCACGCTGGACTGTATCGCTTTAAGCGAATGCCTTTTGGTTTAACCAACGCTCCAACCACCTTCCAACGCGCTATCGATATTATATTATCCCAGTACAAGTGGAGGACTTGCTTGGTATATTTGGATGACATCATTGTCTTCAGTAAGAATATCGAAGATCACTTCAACGACGTAGAGGAAATCCTCGCGAGGCTCGCTGAAGCTGGTATCACTTTGAAGATCAATAAGTGTGAATGGTTTACCAACCAAGTGAAGTACCTAGGACATAGGATCAAACCAGGAACTTTGGAGATGGGCGAAGTGCAGACTGCTGCTATTCGAGAAGCCAAGTGTCCGAAGATTCAGACCCAATTACGTGCCCTCTTGGGGCTCTGTAACGTCTACAGACGATTTGTTCCACGCTAATCACACATCGCAGCGCCTCTGAACGCCTTACTGAAGAAAGGACAGTCTGTACAGCTGAGGGAATTAGGAGAATCCGAAACTGAAGCGTTTGAGACTCTGAAACGCATGCTGATAACAGCCCCTGTTTTAAGCTTTCCTAGATTGTATCTGCCATATTCTGTCGACACAGATGCCAGTGAATATCAGGTAGAGTGTGCCCTTTTCCAAACCCATGACGATGGTAAACGCTATCCCATCGGATACTGGTCACGATCGCTGCACCAGGCAGAGAAAAACTACTCCGTATCAGAGACGGAATGCCTTGCTGTTGTATGGGCTCTCACGACCCTACGTCGTTACCTTTAAGGGGTACACTTTGCGGTTAATACCGATCACTCATGCTTGAGATGGCTCATGTCAATTTCGGATATTTCCAGACGTCTTATGCGACGGCGTTTTACGCCTTTCAAAATTCGGCATCACAGTCAATTATAAGAAGGGAACTGCTAACGTTCAAGCCGACGCGTTATCGCGACTCGAGACTTTGGGGGAAACCCAACTGGAGATCGACGACGATATACCTTGTTTAGTAACGGGCGAACCGCTGGAAACGGAATTGGAAGAACTATATGAACTAGATGATACTGAGATTGCCTTTGACTTACTAATCGCTCAGACTACTGAAACGGATGCTGCAGATCAGCTCAAGCTTATCATGCTTGAAGAGCTGTTGCGTGAACAATTCACGGATGCTTTCTGCGCGGCTATCCGCTCTCGTCTTAATCGGCGAGAGGGCTTGCCTTTTCGTCTCGAGTATCGGGGTATTTTAGTTCGAACAGTCGAAGCGAGTGAGCAGATTGTGATACCACACTCACTCAAGAGCAGGGTACTGCATTTGACTCATTACTCGCAGTTATCTGGTCATCCAGGTGGTACAAAGCTGTATCTCAGCCTTAGAAGGAATTTCTACTATCCCAACGTTGGCTATGGATTGTCACGCGACAGCTAAGTTGTGTCCGACGTGCGCGAGAAACCGCGTCAAATTGTGGAAGAAGAAGAAGCCACTGAAGCTATTCCCGGCGACTGCGCCTTTGCAGTACGTGAGTATCGATATACTTGCGGAGTTGATTCGTTCGAAGCGAGGAAATAGATATCTCTTGGTAATTACGGACCGCTTCTCTAAGCTGGTACAAACTGTGCCGCTTAAACGGATCACTGCCGCCGTGATAGCACGAGAGTTTATCCATCATTGGGTTTACTATTACGGACCTCCGGATACTCTGCTCTCGGACAATGGCAAGCAATTCGTTGCACGATTCTTTCAGGATGTATGTAAGATACTTGGCATTCGGAACGTGTTCACCACGACGTATCACCCACAGTGCATTGGGCAATTTGAACGGTACAACCGCACTATTCTGGTCGCTCTACGGCACTACATTGCCGATCATCCAAAGGACTGGGATCTGTATACAGACACACTTTTCTACGCGTACAATACGCAGGTTCATTCGACTACGAAGTTAGCGCCATTCGATTTGGTACTATCTCGCCGACCACCGGCGTTGCCAATCGAGATTGGCTCGCGCAGGTCTGGAAACGAAGACCCGCCGACGCCGGCTCAGTTTCACCTACGCTGGAGGAACTAGTTACGCGAACGCGCGCTACAAGCTGCCAAGGAAATGGGAAAGGCCCAAGAGCGCTACAAACGCAATTACGATGCGGCGGTACGACCGGCCATCCGGGATCTGCAAGTCGGAGGACACGTCTTCGTGAGATTAGAGAAAAGAGATGGTATGAAGCCCGGACAGGAAGAGAAGGAACGGAGACGGCGTCACAAGCTAGCGCCAATTGCGACAGGACCGCACGAAGTCGTGAAGTTCAATGACGAGACCGTGGTCATCCGGAGAGGTGATGAGGTGGAGCGCGTTTCACGCAACAGGGTAGTGGGAGCACCACGTTCAGAAGCCGAAGCCCAGCGAGTGGAAACAAAGCGTGTCAACACGAATGAGCACGTGACACAGCCACCCATGGCGCCGGAGCTTTCTGATTTGCCTCCCCGTGGCCGATTAATTTCGCCAAAATTGCCACTTGGCAGAATTGGTATGGAACGTCGTCGTGACGAGTTCGGAAGCGGATTGAAGCCAAGTGGCACCGCTGTAAGCGATATCATACACTCGAGTTGTCCCGTAACGGCACGCAGTGCAGGGCACACCGTGGACACACCGCATGTGAGGGGCTCCTCAGCGGAGGTTACTACACTCACCAAAGTGACATTTGAGATATCCCGCGGGGAGCCGGACACCGCTATCGTAGGTGATCCTGACAAACGCACGGCGAGCCGCGAACGTCAGAGCGAAGAAGGCGAATATGCCGCTGTCGGCCCCAGCACCCCGTCCACGGAACCAGGGGGTACACCGCGTCATGAGACGATAGCCGCTGAGAAGCAGCAGCAGGACAAGGTTGTCAAGGAAATGGAGAGACCACAGAGGAAGGTTGTACCGGCGGACCCAACCGCAGAGGGAGCTGTTCAACAAGGAGAGATCCCCATTGAGAGGGCAGTAACACGCCTCAAAAAAGAGGCACCCCCGCGGGTGGACCTCAGGCGTACGGTGACGACAGACGTCGCGTTTTCGCCAGAAGAATCGGGTAAACCGAATGTGAAATTGATGGCGTCGGCCACCCCGGAACGAAGTAGAAAACCAAAGAGGTGGGCCCTAAAGCACCAGACGGTGAAGAGACCTAACACCCGCGGCGACGGGGCAAAGGAAACCGATGCACCGGATGGAAATATCGAAGAGACTCGGGATGTCACATACAAGGGACGTGAGAAGCAACCCGCTAACGGGAACCCGCCCCCGGCTTCTGAGATATCCAGCAACGAAGACGAGTACGTCATTGAACGCATTGTAGCTCACGGTAGAGATGAGAATAACGACAGCCTACTGTTCAGAGTCCGTTGGTATGGATACGCTCCCAAAGACGATACATGGGAGCCCATACGTAACCTGCCACGATCTCACGTGTTAGCGTATTGTAAGCGCACCAAACTGGTGGTGCCAGACAATATCAATGACGCTATCGTCGGGTTAGTGATCTCAAAAGAGAAGTAAGAAGCTCGAATCCCAATTCGGACAGGTCGTGAAGCACATCTTGGAGATGAAGAAGAAGAAAGTGATGAGTCACGAAGAAGGTCATGAAGAGCAGGAAGATGAAGGAGATGAGGAAGATGAAGCAAGAAGGTTGCAGAAGTGTGTGTTTATCACAAGATCGTCCTGTCGAAACAGTGTCGATGACGTCTAAGCGCCGCTAAGTTACGAATTCGTATCAGGATTGCTACAACCAAGGCGATTGCGCAGAAGAGACAGCATCTGCTGCCGACCGCTCGGAATTTGATCGGACGGGACACCGACGTCAATGAGGAAACGCCTCAGGACACCGAGCTCAGCCTCGTTCACCACACTTGTTATTGCATGGGGCGCAGGAGTCGTGTTCGACACAGGAGCCGGGACCGGCTCGACGTCGTCACCCACTGCTGGGACAGGCTCGTTGATTTCAGCATCCGCCATTTCCTCGTCGTCGTTCTCGGCTTCGTTCAATTCGTCGACGAGTACATCCGAATTTACCAGGACCGGATCGAACAGATAACCAGTTGGCTGAGTGGGTGGCATCGCTCGCGGATTCTCTGGCAAATGTTTGGCTTGTTCGCCATCAATGTGCTGCCTCGTCCAGGGATCGTACGATAGAAAGTCCCCACCGGGACCGGTCGTTCCAGGAGAGTGATCCGAGCAAGGCTTTCCTCTAGCATTCTGGTCCGCAGGGACAAGTGCCCAGTTGATCTGGTCCATGATATCCAACAGACGGTGGAATTCTTCCTGGTTAACGCGTGCCCCGAGCACGAAGGAAAGATCGAGCTCTCTCGCGTAACTTCTGGCGGTCGGATTCATGTACCACAAGCGGTAAGTGTCATAGACGTCCCACAGGACATATAAGGCCATCTTTGCCATGAACTCTGTGTAGACAACTACCCAAGAACCGGAGAACGGATCGTTTGCAAGCTGAGAACCGACGTAGGTCAAGGCTGGAGGAAGCTCTACAGCACAACCACGAGGACTCTCGATCTCATGCCAATGTCTTGGAATTGGAACATAGCGCCCAATGCGCGAACGATACCGAATTCGGTTGACTTCAAGCATCTGATATGGAACCAAGTATCCAATTCTCGACCTTATGCGTCGCTCCCACCGTGGGAATTCCCAATACGGTATGTCGCGCTTGCGAAGATAACGAAACTCCGCACGGAGCTGGGGATTTTCAAAGCAGAGGGCTGCATTGGAAACGCCGCGTACACCGCGCCACTGTCGGACATCCAGATTGGCCAAGTTCTCGACATACGAGTACGCTTCTCCGTTGGTACGGGCATTCCAGGTGTCGAAGTTCCAATCTTCATTCAGAAGAACCGTCCCGATAGTGCGGCGCATCCGCATGTACACCAGACGAACGAACTGTCTGCGGGCTTCCGCCATGCTCCCGTTACCAAAGCGACTTATCGCACTGTCCGGAACAACGCAATGGCTGAGCCAATCCTTAGTGTACAACGCAAACCATGGAAGACCATCAGGGAGTCGACCGGCGACCACATAGTCTCCAATGAGATCTTCATCGCGGACAGCCGCTGGGAAGAACCACGGAGCGCGCGCGTACATCGCGAGATGTTGCAGCGGATCCTAGCCGACCAGTTCGGAGTACCGCGGGAAGGTGCCAGCACCGTGAGACGTCGCGGGCGGAGCCGCCGAACTCCCAACCAGATACGCTGGAGTATGGCTGGACGAAACTTGAGGCAACGGAGCCGTTTGAGATACCGATGCCGGCAGATTCTGAGGAGCAGGAGGCTGCTGCGGTGCGTCGAGATGGTCGTAAGACGTTGGAGGATTGACCACATACGGTGGAGGATTGCTCATCGTGGAGAGATATTAAGAGAGAGAGAGTTGAGAGGCAAGGTGTCTTGTTGCGTTGGGAAGATAACCGAGGCCGGTAGCGAGTGGAGAGTGCGTCGGTGTGATGACGAAAAGGAAGTCGGAAAACCGAAGTGAACTTGCGGGAACTGCTTAAGTAGAGCTTGCGTCGCTGGTGCTCTGCTCTTAACAGTGGGGGTATGTAGCATTCGAGATGCACGAGAAATCGCCATTGCGAAACGATGCAAGTCGATGTCGACGCTCATACCCAATGACTAGGAATCGGGCTCGTTATCGAGAAGTTATGAGAAGGGATGCTTTCTGGTAAGACGTGAAATGGATATTATTGCAAAGATACTGCACAGCAGTGCACCTATAGTGGCCGCCGCCAATATAATTTTAATTCCTTCATTTTAGAATTAGACCATAGTGGCATGCCACGCATAGGCACATTACAGTGCAAATCTAATCAACCTGCCGCCCTAGTAAAGGGCAATGAGCCCAGGTGAGGACGGCGCAGGCCAACCAACAACCAACTTTGTACCAAAGTGGTAATCTTTGGAATCCTAAAGTCGCCATCGACTAAGGAGCACCTATAGCATCAGTGCTTAATCGCGTCTGAGCTATAGCTCTTGCCCCGAGGATCTCCTCCACTTTCGCTGCGCTGTCCGCCCTTTTTACACCGTGTGTGTCGTTTGTCGTCTGTGTTTTGTGTGTATTTTGTCACAGGACTGCCTGACCGCTGATCACCCGGACGCTCGCCCGTACCTCAGTGCCGGAAGCCCATTCGTGCCCGCACGTGACTTTGCTGACGCTACTTCTCGCCCTACTCACACCTGCGTTCTAGGCCCGTCGCTCGCAAGGCGACACCCGCCCTGTGCGGTCGTTTCAGTGGTTTTCCACCC
Organism: Gracilaria gracilis; assembly: GCA_030374805.1. Taxonomy (NCBI): domain Eukaryota; phylum Rhodophyta; class Florideophyceae; order Gracilariales; family Gracilariaceae; genus Gracilaria; species Gracilaria gracilis. The sequence goes on along the minus strand of JARGSG010000265.1, from coordinate 175,114 downwards.
GCTACCGAAGAGCTCTGCATCCGCTAGTAGTATACCACAGCGATAAGCCCAGTTCTTCCAATTTCTTAGTAAAAGTCTTCTATTCATCTTCAGAGAAGGTTGCTTTCTTAACAGGCTTTTGGCCAGTTTCGGGTTCAACGGAATGCACTGAGGTGGCAGTAGCGTCTTTAGTCGACATCGTCGCCAAGATTTTTATTTTCCTCCCCCTCATTAGGATCATTGTCACTGAGAATTTTGTACAGGTTCACCATCGTACGTATGATTACTGTAGAATGGGGCAGCACCGTACCAATAACTAGGTTCCTAACTAAACTCTGAATAGTAGAGCCAAAATTGGGGACCATTACCTTCAAATGTTTCCCTGGTTCCACTTGAACAAACACCGTTAGCAACGGCCAACTGGCCTGAATCGTACAACGATTATGAAGGTAGTAGAACCCGTAGAGCATGTTGGTCTGACGTAACGTGTATCCATATCTGGGATTCAGGCGGAAGCTGTATAGACCGGGGGCAACGGAGGCGAACAGAATAAGCATACAGGTTTGCAACCTTCTGTGCGACAGGTAAAGAAACTTGCTTACTCATTGCTTGCTATGATATCTTCTTATAATAGGTACGGAAGAACCGTTTTCTACTTCAACCACTTTTGCACGTGGTCTAACTGAAAAATCGATAACAGAAATAACAACGCAGTATAACTGCTGCAGCGAGCGACTCGCAGACAACGAATTCCAATTGGACCAGAACGTTACCAAGTCTCGCTACAAAATTAATAAAGCCAGACGGTCGAATCGGGTTGTTGTCCGCGTCGGCAATATCCGGAGATGAACCTTGACGAATTGAAGACCATAGTGACGGAGGCAATAAAGACTGAATCACAAAGTTGGGACCGGCACTAGTATCTAGAACAGATAACTCTCTAACCATAAAATGGTGCGGAAGGTCTAGTTCAGCGTAAAATTTATAGTTCCGCTTGGTATTGACCATAGCCCGATCCGGTAAACGTAAATTACCGGGCTGTATGCACGGATGAAAAATTTGAACCAAACTTTTTAGAGCTCACATCTGAGTCAGCCCCGTTGCTCGAGAGGATTGTAAATAGGAAGCGGGGCTTGGATGTCTCAGGCGCCACAGTCCTCGACAATGCGGGCACCCCTCCCCTCGCGGAAATTCCCGTAGTTATTTCATCGATAAAGTTTCGTTCTGAGCGGTGTTCCCTCCATCTGAGGTCTTAGATACGTAATTAGAATGAGTTGATGACGATAGGGACGGTGGTTTAGACGACTAAATCCGAGCGGGAGCTTGCGCAAGTGATAGGAACAAAGAACGAACTTGTTAATAAAAAAATCGGGACACGAGTGCTCTCCCTCCGTTAGGGATTCATACGCTACTATGACTTTCGACACGTACTTAACCGAAAGAAAAACAATTCCGAGAAATATGACCACGATGGTAGCAAATATGACAAATCATCCAATTTTGATCCAAATATTGGGGATGTGCATCCCCATGACGCTGTGTCGTATTGCTAATCCAACACGGACGGCCCGTATGTATTTGACCACCCTGCGTGGAACAGCTTGGGCGCCTGCATATTATATACAGTGGTATAGATGGCCCTGTCTTCCTCTGTGGATAAAGAAGTAGACTGGAACTCTGTACAAGTCCAGGATTGCCTTCTATCGCTATGAGCGAGATGCACGGTATCCGAGTGGTGGTCTTCCGTAAAACGGCGTACCATTGAATTCGATGGTAAGAACTCTATGTAGATTGCGTTAAAGTGACGACCTCTATGATCCAAGTGCGCTCTCAAGGCGTCCTTCCCGGATTGGGTATATTGAAACAACTCTAAGGAGTAGATCTTGCGATTGGCCTCCGGTAAGTGGTTACCGCAGTCCGCAATGCCAAATCCATTTCATCAAAAAACATTGTACACTTCTTCAACGAGGAATAAACATTACCAAATCTTCAGAAAGCCTTGTTCAACCGAGTTGAGAAAAGCGTTTCCCATCCTCCTGTATTTTGTTTCATATGGCGAAGAGCGAGGATAGCACTCTGGATAGCAATACCAGTTGCACATGACCTCAAGAGGTATTGAACGGCTTCGGGCCAGAACGTGAGTGCTTCATCAAAGGCCCGAGATGTCCCTCGTACAGCGGTAAATTGATCGTCTGCCATTTCTTGCAGGAAGTTTGGCAAAGCAATGAACGTTTGTGCCTTACTCATTCCTAGTAAATCGGCTTGATCAAAGAATTTTTCGAAAAAGTTTGGAACCATGACTTGGTCTTTTCCACTAAACACGTTGTTCTTCAACCTGAGATTCTTCCTTTTTATGCCATTTTTTCATGCAACCCGTACCACGCAGAGTACGTTCTAACGAAGAGTTGTCAAGTCGGTAATATCTATACAATAATAGTTTCCCATAGAGAGGACTCTTAGCCTTCAACTCTCTTAGTGCAATGTGTCTTCTTCCCGTCATTCGGGACATAATTGTTGCTTGTGAAGTAAAAGTGATTTTGGACCTCGTACGTTTCTCGTCAGGACGACTATATACCTGATGGTAGTCACTAGATGACGCCGACGCAGAACCACAATCGGAGTCGGAGTCTTCGGATCCCAAGTGGGTATCCAACGGCTTCCGATGCTTCAATCTATGCTTCCGTGACGAAAGTTGTTCTACATCTCGCGAGAAAGCATCGTCCCCCGCCTCGGCCGCCAACGCTTTTTCAGCACGAGAAATGGGTCCCACAGTGTGGAGTCCTCTATCTGTAGCGGTAAGCGCCAGCCTTGAAGTCTCGAACCGAGCACCAACGTTTCCAACGAATGCAGTCAGCTGTCCGAAATCTTCCAGAATGAAATTGGTATGCCAACGAATAGAGAGCAACTCATACAGCAACATCCCGAGGGGAGGCATTGTGCAACCGAACTTGAAGAGTCTTAATATCATTGACTTTCTCAGCATTTGAATTTTGCGTAAACGTAACATAGTACTTTAACTCTTTGAGGTCTGGAAACACAGAACCCATTGCAATACATATATCAGCATCCCCTACGGCCGGGTAGGCGGTATATCTGCTGTCTACTTGAGTTCAATTCGTAGAGAAACTTCTCGACGACGCTATGGGTCTGCCAAGCGCAGTGGGCACGTACCCTTGTTCGAGCCTACCTTCGAAACCTGTGAATGGCCTGCAAGACCACTGCAAATTGAAACAGTCGACTACTACAGTGGAACTGAAAAGTAAAATCCGAACAGAACCAAAACGAATAAAGTACAAAATTCAAATTGGAATAAACTCGCAGCATGATAGAAACGAACCAGATGATACCAAAAACGAACCAGCAAAGCTAAGAATTCTTGAAACAAAATTCTAAGTTCGGAGACCAAATGTAGGCCCAAACCCGAAAATGGGAAGGGACCATATGGGTGTCCGAGACCTACTCTCTGGGAGCGACGGGCCAGAGGTGGAACCATCCAAGACTGCGCTCTAGGAGGGCGTAACTCAACAGCAGTGAACTGAAATAACCTAAGGGGTTGAGAGAACAAAGAATACCGTAACGGAATCACCAGAACAGACAAAGAATAACATTGGCAGACGTGCACGCGAGTGCCACGCGAACTATTGGAAGAAAGATGGGAAAAGAACGAAACCGAACGAAGCCGGCAATACTCGTGAGACGAGAGGTGCGAAAAGCTACAAAAGAATACTCAATACAGGTACGGAGATGAGTACCACGCAGGTCAGAATAACAACATAAATATGTAGACCAAACAAAGAATAACCAGAATAGTATGCTTCGCTCCTTTCCTCGGCGGAGCCAGTCGGATGATAAGGCCGTACTAAGGGATACTTCTCTAAGAAGGAGGTAAAGTATTCGCGCAGCCATCAGAGTCAGGACCGACCACGGGTTCACTTTACACCATGGTGACCATCGTCGCAAGAATCCCATAGTTCTGTACTTAAGCCGCTTTCCCCCGTCTACATCTACACCTCTACTACTAATAGTTTCACAGCACAGCATTCAAACACTGCCTACATAATGAACTCCCTCTCAGTTCCTCTCCGTTTCACGAACACGTCAGCTATTGTTGTAGTTAGACGTCTTATAGGCACCATGCTTCACAACAACAGGCCCGCTGATGATATCTCCATATCTATCGAAGATTTCATTCGCGAATATGATATCGCCTAAGTTCCTTTTATCTTTATGGCGGAAATGACCTCTTAGAAAGAGTAGTTCTCTACTGGCATGCATCACAGAGAGAACACTAGGTGTTCGTCAAAAACGGCCATATTCTTCCAATTCTATCATACCATGGAATCCAACACTGCCCTCTAGCCGTTCTTTACATCGCCGTCCCAACTATCGGCGCTCCGCCGGAGGATGGTGTCAAGCTTCTCAGTCCTAAAGGTCTAAGAACTGCTACTGAAAACTGGTCTCATGTAGTGGAAGAGCGCTTAGAGACGGCAGGTCTTACACGCAATGTTGTTGAAGAAGACGCCTTCGCAAATTCCTACTACGAAAAGCTCGTTTGGATTTCCTTCTTCGGCCATTGTGGTTCCTCACATGGTTTCATTACCATACATGACGTTGCCATAGAGTTCAAAAGGGTTGTCTCAACTATAACAAAAGAACTTCTCGCCATGGTCACCCCCCACACAGGTATTTCGTACAAAAGGAAAAGCTTTTGGTCTACGACAGAACCCTTGTTGCATTTTCTGCTTCATTCTGTTAATTTAAATCCGGAAATGCTTACTTCTACCAATCCTCTACCGATGACAAAGGAGCAGAAAGACATGACCGCAGCGCTTTTCGCAATACCTTTGTCAATGTCCTTCTCAATGACATCCTCTAGTGTCTGAACAGCGAACCGAGGTGACGTGGGGCTTCATCGGTGCACCGATGAAGCGCTACTGCACCCTGTTTCGCTGTCGGACAGCGCAGGTGGCCAAAAAATTATGGAACTTTCTTTGCACGTGGTCACCGGGCCAGAGCAAAGTGGCGTTTCATCGCTCTTAGCGATGAAACGCCACAGCAGCATGGTCCGCTGTTCGGCCGCACTGGATTTGAAATGAATTTGTAATTTAATTTTTGGACAGCGGTCCAATTTGCAATAGCGCTTCATCAGTGCACCGATGAAGCGCCACTGCACCTCGGTCCAGTGTCCAGCCGCGCGCGGGGCTAAAGTACTAACTTTTTTTGGCATATGGACAGCTATTCAAAGCGAAGTGGCGCTTCATCCTTCCTAACGATAAAGCTTCACTTCAATTTGGTCCGCTGTCCAGCCGCGCCAGAGGTCAGAAATATAGCTTACATATTTTGAACGCAGACAACGGTGCGTAGTGGCGTGGCGCTTCATCGGTGCACCGATGAAGCGCCACTCGGCTTCGGTTCGCTTTCCAGGACGCGTTGACAGCGTTGCTGAATGCGCTTCAGCTTAGTTACCAACGGCGCATCGACAGTGTACCCCGGTGCGCCCCAGTCTCATAGCCCACGCCGTGTGGAAAGCGGACTCGATCGTACGGACTACTTCACTATGGCCGCAATGTTGCTGCATACGCGACTCCCAGTAGTAGTATCACGTTCGCCCCGGATGCAGAGTCCCAGCACCGACCGGGGCGGCGGGGCCAAAAAATGTTTAACTTTTTGGACAGCGGACCAATGTGCAGTGGCGCTTCATCGGTGCACCGTTAAAGGCCATTGCAAATCGGCCCGCTGTCCAGCGGTTGGTCTGGACCGCGGTCCTGGATAGATTTCGAGGGATTCAAGACCAACCGAACACACTCATTTAGGGTACCTGAAGAGCATCCACAGCAATCCTCACCATAAACACGTGACCAATATATAGAGCCCCAAGTGTGTGCTATTAGGCTCAAAGTCCCCAAGAAAAAGGTTTCAACTTCATGTGAACCCATCCTGTGAGAGAATGACTTATATGATGTTTGCGTACGAGCATGCTTTCGCGACAGTAATCTGTAGAGACGCCCCTGTCTCGCCTACGGCTATGAAGCGATTTGTCATGACCACACGGTATCTGGGCGGGACAGTCGCCGCAGTGATATTAATTTAGAACTAACGGACCTCTACTGCTATATATATTGATACTTGATTCTATGAAAGATCAATATCTTGGTCGAAGATTAAGCCATTCATCTCTATGGAAGAGGAATCTCTTACATTCTTCCAAACAGATGACGTCTGAGCAAGGGCCAGACCTCTAATGCCGCTTCATCGGTGCATCGATGTACCGCCACTTCACCTCGGTCTATCGTTCATCTCGTGAAAACAGAAGAGCGGATCGCGCCCCGACTTCTGTGGACGACGCCCGGAGAAAACAGACCTACACAAAGAAAAGCTTTGGCATGTATGACGAGCACACAATAGACGAAGGTGAAATGGCCTTTCATCCGTGCACCTATGAAGCGCCACTCTACCCTTGTGAGCTGTCCAGCTAGACCAGCCGCCGCAAAATTAAGTATTTTTTGGACACGGTCATCGGACCGAGGTAGCATGGCGCTTCATCGGTGCACCGATGAAGAGACACGCTACCTCTGTCCACTGTCAAGCCGGTTCGGCGGCGGAAGAATTAAGTTTCTTCTTGATACGGACAGCGGTCCGAAGCGAGCTGGCGCTTCATCGGTGCACCGATGAAGCCCCGAGCTACCTCGGTACGCTGTCGAGAAGCGCTGGCCACCAAGAAATGAAGTAATTCCTTTTCGGCACGGACAGCGGCCAGAAGTGAAGTGGGGCTACATCGGTGCATCGATGGCGCTCCCTCTCGCACCGGTCCACTTTTTACTTTGCTGGTGTCTCTTTCTGCATATAAATAGCGAGCCGGGCTAAAGTGAGTCTTTATCGCTATTACGAATTAATAGAAATAACAACTCGGTGGGCTGCCTAACTGATCTAGCAAAGTGGGTGGTATCTGATTGAGTGTCTTTGAGGTTCATGATACCTCCATTGCCAAACAAAATGAAGCTTTTGAAAAGAACAGTGGCCTCATGCAAGTGCGGTAATATGCTCTTTGATTGTGGGTTTTCGTACACATAGCATAGTTCTAAACATTTAATACGGTCACTCGGTTAATATTTTTGTAACATGACTGACGGAGATGATTTGGTGATATGGGAAACCCCTTCTTGCTACACTAAAACATATTGTACCCCACCGAATGGTATTTAAAATGGAGCCCACGAATGCCTTAGATAGTGAGGGATGTGTCGGCAATAGGAAGAGTGTGCCTGCTCGCAGACGTGGGAAGATTACATGTCAGACGAGCTGTACAAAAACTAGTACAGGTAGTCAAAGTTTTAGATATTGAGCAGACCCCAACTTGCACGTGGTGCCTAGGCCTTCGCAGACTGTAATGCGTTCCCACAATGTAGAGGTGCACCTACAAATGTAACTTTTCTCCTCCCCAACCCACTAAGAATAACCGGTAAGGTTCCTCTCCACGAAATTAATATTCCTTCTTCAGAGTTAGAGTCAACCGTTTGTTGAGAATCCCTACTATGTGTTCAGGGCGTTCGGACTCTTTGCACCTACCTCCATCGCGCGTGACGTTCCATACTTCGTATTTTCTTCACGATCGCCGTAACATACGCTCACTTACATGCTTCATTCCTATTTAAACCATATCATATGACTACAGGGCACACTAACACACTACTTTACCAATCGGCGGTCTCGAAATTGCCAGGATCATGCTTGATTGTTCGAGAATGGAAGAACGCACGGAATGGAAGAATTGGCGAGACTTAAGGGAACCGAGTACTGCAAAGAATGCTTCTGTCATGAATGGATCAATGAAGGCCTGGGTGATTAGCTTGAAAACGCTAGTTGGAATTCAAGGAATCGATCGAAGGGGAAGATATTATCCGGAAAAAAGCCTCGGATGACGTTTACAGGAGAGTTGGACTCGGAGAGGGAAGATTATTTTGGAAGTGGGGGGTTTCCATGGTTTGTCGCTTGGTGTCGCAAGATTTTTGTAGAACTGGGGAGTGTAACTTGCGTGCGGCAAGGGTCTGGTTCCTGAATCTAGGGAAAGGTCTGAAATATGTAGAGGGAGGTCAGAGCGGGAGGCCGTTCATCAGTGGCATGGGTGTCGGGGACCGGTGGAGTAGAAGATAGAGAGGATTTTCTTTGCTTCTGGAATTACGTTCCAGTAGCTCTCAATTGTTTGGTCACAGTGGAGGGGGGGGGGGGGCATGATCGTCTTATAACGGTAAGCCAATGAGACTGGAGATGAGACGAGTTTGAGAGAGTTCAGAGACGACAAGCAGAACGAGTTCCATTTTTGTAGAGCAGAGCATGTGCAATGGGATATGAGAGACGCTATCGACCTCGGGCAAGGGGGTGTTTGGGTAGAACGAACTGGACAAATAGACGAGAAAGATGAGATTGTAATGATACACTTGCCACGGAAGGGTTTGAAAAAGTTAAGAGGTACAATTTGATCGTGGTGGAGGGCATGGTGGGAGTTTTGAGGAAGGTGGAGGACTTGTCGAAGATTTTTTTTGAACGAAGCCCATGAAGTAGTCGATACTGTGTCTACTGTCTATCAGACGAAGGAGGCATTGGAGGCCTTTACGATTTCGGCCTTGAGGGAGGACGGTCTTGCGGTGGGCGAAAGCGAGAGAGGTGGAAGCAGTCATATGGAAAACTGAGTGGGAGAGTGGTTGTAGGAATTTTCCAGGCGCCTTGCCATTTGGAAACATGGGTTTTGCCGTTCCCAAAACTGGTGTTCCAGAGTGGTTGCTGTGAGTGACAGAGAATGATGTGGGCGAAACGGATGGTACTGATTCTGTGCTGGAAGAGGTTGCTTGAAGTACAAGGCACTGGGTAGTGTGGGAGGCGGCGTTTTAGAAGGCAAATTCGAAGAAGTTGGAGTCGGGAGGCAGAGATATGAGCTGGTCCGCCTTGCCGTGGCCTGGGGTGTAGGCGATGGATAGCTTCTAGTGAACCATGCCTTTCAAGTAGGGTTTTTGAAAAGAGAGAAGGATAGGGAACTTGGAGAGGTCGAAAGAGGTAGAGATAGCAGAGGGTGATGCTGGTCATATGATATTCTTTTGGGGTATGGACGCATAGGGAAAGCTGTTTCTGATGTTAGGAGTCGTCTTAAGCGAAAGAAAACTTGTCGGAAGGGCGATTGGCCGGATGAACGGGAAGTGATGGAAGGATTTTAGAGCTGGACGTGTAACGCTTTGCGCGTCAGGGAAGTCGGTTAGGCCAAACACTAAGTGAAAGGAAACGGTTTTTGGCGGAGAGGCGGTTGAGGCATCCCCTCTGTTGGCGTTCGATAGCGAAGATGGTGCAATCGAAGAAGGAGGAGGCTGCAATGGAGCAATTGTGCTTGACGAGAAACGCTTGTGGGAAGTCCGAGGAAAGAAGGGTGCGTAACGGGGAGCAAGATATTCTGCACGGACGGTGGAACGGAATGAACGAGATGGTTGTACTCGAGGGGAAGGCGTTTCAATAGTGAGATAATAATTGCATGTTTTGCTTTTACATTCTTCTCTTCCTATTCCATAACCACTTATATATTTATATATATCCACATTTGAGGACCTATATTTCTAAATATGTTCCACTTACACACTTACATTGTCCTGAGAAACTAGCATGAGCGAAAGTAACATCCTAGTTTGTCTTCCATTGAAACTAGCAGTGATGGGAATATGTGCAAATAAATCTTTGGGAAAAACCAGCACATGTGGGAATGTGGAAATATTTTCGGAAATTAAGTCTTTCAAGTTTGAATAATTTTACGGGTTTCCCGGTCATTTTAATTCCATCATTTTGACACCTAAACTAGCATTCCGAGAACACCGACGTTGCCATCGCGAGTGTAATTGGCAATTTCGAGCGGTTCAAACAGACAATGCTAGCATCTCTCAATTGTTAGGTTGCTGAGCACCCAAAACCATGTGACTTGTACACTGACGCCCCCACGTTTGCGTGCGACACGCAGGTGCACAGGACTACTGGTGTCTCCCCATTTGAGTTGGTGTTATCCGTTACCCCTCCGCTTGTGGCGTTGGGATCACAGACTACGCTGGGTAATTTCCTCTCTGTTGGTAGCTACAGCCAGAAATCGAAGCATTGTCTCAATATGTTGGTGCTTGCCAATCGCCAATCCATGGCTTAGACCGAAGCAGATTACAAGCGTTATTTCTATGGTCGCTTGCAAGGAAGTAACACATCGTCAATTAAGGCCAGGAGCTTTGTCATCGTACGGAAGGAAAACTACAACCATGATAAGGAGAGACCACATAAGCTCCCGCTCGTTGCGGATGGACGGTTCAAGGTAATTTCTATCGCGAAGGACATAATGGTACTGAAATCAGGGACGTGCTTAAGAGGATGTCCCGTGATCGCATCGTCTTAGACCCACCACCATCGTCTGAGGTCTTACTGGCACCCATCAACCAGATCACTACGGAACAGGCATTCTGGGACACAACAGTGCTGAATTGTCCATTGATTCCACCGCACCTGAACTGAGGACTGTCAGACCTCCCAATGTAGTCGGATACACCGATAACATGGGAAAACATCATTAGCCAGTATGGCCATCCTTCTCTTCAACCTGCTCGACTGGACACTACTCGCGTTGTCGAACGCTCACTTTTATCCGTGGCCCTCCGTCTAAAGAAAAGAGGTGGTAACTTCAGCCGAAAATTTTCCGCCATCGCGGGGCAGGGAAACCGTGGCACACGAAATACGGGCGCAATATTCACCACTGCACCCTCAGCTAAACCGCAATCTGCGGAAGTTCACGAAGAAGCGGAGAGGGACACTGAATTTTCCTCCCCCATTGATAAAAACAGCATCGTACCAAGATACCAGCTCGGGTGGGTGGAGCGAATCCAGACACACAAGAGATTAAGTTGAGTGTTTCATTGTTCGCGCTCACCGCAGCTGCCAAGGCAGCACTGAAGTCCACGGCTAGAAGTGGAACTGTACCTCCGATACGGCCGGTGCAAACGGCCATAACGCCAAGCACAGTTGCGCGAAGTTGAAGCGTCTGGGTAGCCCTTGGCGTCCTACCCGGGAAGGAACCGCTCGCTCAGGGCACCAGTCGCTTCATGGACGATCAGGACGCGACAAGCGAGGCGAGGAATTTTCAAGTGCGCGGTACGGTACGCGCTGCGCCCAGCACTGTCGGATGCAACGCCAGGAGCCCGGACTCCCCGAAAGTAAACGGCGGGAACGAAACGACAGGTCGTCGCCACTTTGCGAGTGTTACCACGCTCACCTTATAGAGGGAGGTGGATCCAATTAGAGATCGAAATGGCCACACGCAGCCCAATTTACGTGCCAGCACGGAGTTCTCTTGCAACGGTGCCCCACCCGCCGGGAACGCAGGAACGCCGCGTCGTACTGGTCGAAACCACCGTCGAAACCGGCTTGGACACGCAGGCTTTCGATTCGCCGCGACGCACGCCGACTTACGGTACGCTCAGTAACGAGTCTATCTCCGAGGAGGACCGTTTTCTTGACCAAAACGCGCGCAGTGACACCCGACAGGGGGAGCTATCCTTCACAGGACGATAGGCACGCAGCTGTAACGAGGACTGAGCAGGGCCGGTAAGTATACCTGCACGAGTACATCGACGACCAAATGGAAGAGTATTACTAGAACCAGAACGGTATAATACGTTCCCACGTCCGTTGGTACGGGTGCGATATGGCTCAGTACACGCCTAACCGATCTAGTATCTTCGACGTTTCAATGGGGTTCAATACCTTCAACGAAAGAAGAATGCCCCACCAGTGGCGCTGGAAAATGTTTAAGTGGGATAGGATGACCGTAAAAACGGAAGAGTTATTTAAAAACTTCATGGCTTGGATGGTTCCACGCAGAAGTGCCAAATTTTTGACAGTGGTCGTGCTTGAGGTTTCGAGAACTTACCGGATAGATTTCTTCTATTCAGCTTGCTCGTAAAAAGATCCAAGGCGTGGATTTCCTCTCTCGGAAGGGTTTGCATTTCCGCGCACGCCACGTCATATACCGAACTCTCTACGAGGGACAACGGGAGAACACTTCATAGACGAAATAGTCTACAAGTGGGTGGTTTACCTTGCTATAAAAAGATCTGTGGATAAATGCCAGCCCCGTCACTGGGTTCTCTAAGACCCAATTCTACAGGTTTGTATCTCTATTTTTATTCGAAGGTTGAGTTCCGGCGACGCGTTGCGCAGGGGCCTCCCGCATGGCGTCCAAATCGCTCGTCGCAATTTCGGTGCCCAAGAAAAACTTTCCGCCATGGCCGTAAATTGTTGAGGCTCGGTAGCTTCCACCGCAACTTCGGGCTGAGACTCCTGTGGAAGGGGCTTTTCATTCTTTCTAGAAGTACCGACAACCTGGGCCCCGTTATCATTGCTCGCCGCGTCGAGTTTTTTGTCCAACATGGATTCATTTCTCCCCGCTTGCGCCGCAGTAATCGTCCGAATTGACAAACCTTATCAGATGAGGGTCTCGGATTTTCTTTGGAGCATTCCAGAGTTCGGCTGCTTCCTGCCTGGATATTTCCCGTTGTGCCCACGGATCGAAATAGATCAAATCTACCGGTAACGCGGTATTTCAGCCCAGGCCTGGGCTATTCCCTCCGCCATCGATTAGCCGGCCACTCTGCCCAATCGGGACCGTTTTCCAGTGAGTACTGTCCACGTAATCGACCAAGTCGAGAACTTCTTCGGCGTTTGCCAGGCCCCCAGGAAGAACGATTACGTCCCATTGGCACATGGCTGCCCCCACATGCGGAGGGATGAACCAGAGTCTGTCCTGCTCGTAAGCATCGATGAAAAATATATCGTTGAACGAACTGCCCATATCCTGACGACCACCCACCAAAGCCGGCTACGCGTATCTGTCAACAGGTATGATTCTAGATAGATGAATAACAGGGGTAACCCGATAAAGCACGCCCGGCATGCCCCGGACTAGGCCCACCAGGTTGGCTAAGAGACATGGTGACCTTCTCGGTCCGCGGGAGCAATGCACTCCACTTCTACGTTTTGATAAGGGATGAACTACCCGAAACGAGATCGGCAACGACGCTCAAAGCGGAAGAACTTCTGGGGAAAACAGATCGGAATCGATGCTCAAGATAGCAGAACTGGGCCCGAATGATCAATCTTCGCCAACACATGCCCTTTTGTGGCAGCCAGTAATTCTCACGAATTGAAAGTCTCTAACGGAAAAAGGCAGTCCCAAAAGCTTATCTCCTTGTGAGTCCGGGATTTTTCCAAGTCAAACATCATCTCTCGCTGGATGAGGAACTTGAACAGAGCCTGGTTTTGCCATTAGTATCGAATCCGCACAAGCCCGGTGTGACCCAGCGCACGAGACTCGCCCACATAGCAGAGACACTGCTAAGTATGCATGGCAATCCGACCGCGCCAATCCTACGAGGTGGTGACGATAGCGCTGTGTCATTGGAAACCCGGTCGTCTTCGAACAACGATATTGGATAGACCCAGGGCGCAAGCCAGAGAAGCATGGACGTTTGCAGATGATTCGGTTCAAGCTTCACGAGGGAGTTGTCCAAAGAAACCCTGCTACCCGTACTGGAGCCGGTGGATGCCCTTGCTCGGAAGCATGAGCCACTGTCCCGGACGGATGTCCGTGGTTCGAAGTAGTGTGTGCCTGCCCTTGGTAGTAGCACGGAACGGAATCCGGTGAATCTCTCTGTATAAGGTTGTTGGTTTGCAATGATCGTAAGACCGAGAAGGGAGTAAGAAAATGAAGGGTATTCATAGCCGAGGTTTCAGGAGGAAGCTGTAGAGCGTGGTACCCTGCGGTTGCAAGCGAGTTCGTTGGTGATGTAGAAGTTACCGACGAGCCTAAAGAAGACATCGTTGGGGCCGTCGTTTTTCTCTGCGGGGTAATAATTCCGCCTGAGGATGGACGAATGTGGTGCAATGCCCGCTTACTGAGGTTTCTCAGTACTGAATCATATTCCGATGTATCAGTTGGTTGCTTCTAGCAGAAGTATATGAAAAGTAGTAACCACTACGGTGGGATGGACAGGTGGATTACGGATGAGTCAGGAGGTGGCCAGGTACACGTAGAATGATTGCCACGGAGCGTGGGCAATTACCACTTTGCTTGGGGCTAATTTATTTAGTTTAATTAATTATTTGCATACGTGAGCTCACTACTTGGCGCGTTGGCATCGACGCCGGCGCGCATAGTAAATTTCCCCGAACCATGGTTTGCTCCAAACATTTTCGCATTTGGTGGTCATCCACTGCTCTAAAGAGATAAATTACGTTGCCTACTGGTAATCTATCCTCCCTGCGTACTCTAAAAAACCGATTTATGACAGTTGTTTTCGGATTGTGTCGCGTTCGGCCATGTACAGTGATAACCCCGGTGTTTACCGTACTCTATCGTCCGTTTACTTCTTACTTCTGCCCTTCCTCGCTGCGACGGATCTCCTTCGTTCTCTACTACTGTAGACTTGTGGCTTTTGTGAGGATACCTACACTCACACGCATGGTTTCTAGCCGATTCTCCGTTCAATTTTCTACTTCCCTTCGTGACGGCTTGGCCTCGCCCATGCACCCGATTCAGTTGTGCCTTACAATAGAGTCTTTGTGTGTTGACTGTCCTTCCGGGACGGAACATTTCGAATGTCTTCCTGGTGTCTTTCGGCGTCTGGAGTTACGTTACATTTACGTTTTTTCAACCTCCGAGGTTATTTCAGTCGACTCTTGTGGAGTTACGACGACCCTTAATAGAACCATTGAGGGTTCTATCGCTGGTTAGCCTCTCCCAGAGTGTAGGCATCGGCACTCATATGATAAATTTCCGTTTTTGGGTTTTATGCTACAGCGTCTATCAATTTATATGTTTTCTAAGTCGTCCATCTCGTAACCGGCGAATTGACAGTCGTAACGTGCGCTGTAAAAGTGATTTGCATAAGACGCAAAGTGGGAAATGTAACGGTGAGATGTGTTTGACATCTCTACTTCGTTTGAGAGCCTCGATTTGTCACCTATGCCGTTCTCGCCAAGTAAGAACAGCAAGGCAAACATGTAATGTTCCTGCTGCCACGGATGCAAATTGGGGTGTGATTAGAATTTTATTCTGGATGCTTCGCAGAAAACAATTTCGCTAGAATGTCAGATCTCATTCACACTGGCAATGCTCTTCTGGGGGGAAAGTCACTTTAAGAGATTTCGTTGCAGCCCTAGTGGTTGGATGGCGAACTATAACTAACACCAGACTCGTGAGACTTGTTCCAAGTAGTCGCAAATCAACATTCCTCGCAATTGCTTCCCCTTCTACTTGCTTCCTGTTAACCGGATGCTGTGTCCATGAAGAAGCTACGGTGGGCGTACTCTTATGGGCCGTTGATCAATGCGTTGGTCCCAAATGCAGTGGTGACGGACTAGAACCATATGATTCACATGAGCTGGGAGGGGGTTGGAATGTTTTGACTTGAGGCGAATCATACACAGAGCATTGAAATACCTCTCACAGCGTCTCATGATGTGAAGGATGTAATGCGGAAGTTGATTTCACCGAACGTGCTCGAGAACAATCGCCAAAGCGTATGCACATGCTATATCGGTGCGGTTCCGGAACCGCCTTACAGCGGTAGGAGACGAAAAAGGGTTT
Organism: Gracilaria gracilis; assembly: GCA_030374805.1. NCBI lineage: Eukaryota > Rhodophyta > Florideophyceae > Gracilariales > Gracilariaceae > Gracilaria > Gracilaria gracilis. Next base: position 159,483 of record JARGSG010000265.1, on the reverse strand, counting down.
GCTGAGAGATGCAAACGGAGCATGTAATATCGAAAACGTTTGCGGTTGTCTTTTCTGCGGCGCGATTTATCGTTCAGAAAGATATCAGTATTGTGGCTTACATTTCCAAAATGGCTGAGCATGATGTGAAACTTGGGTCGAGGTTAACGTTTTTGCTTGTAGGGAATGGGTCGAAGCAGGAGATTTTGGAATTTTTTCCAGAGAAAGGGCCGGACGGGAGTGGAGCGGTGATTGTGAAAGGTTTACACGTGTTAGGAGTAGTGTGTGGACTGCAATCAAACAGTTGACTGCTGATTAAATTATCAAGTGCATTTTTGAACAAGATTGCTGGGAGCCATGAAAAAATATTTCTATGTATTCATGCATACGAATGCCATCACATGGCACCCAGTGCTAGAAACTCAACCAAACAACTGCATCCATGATGCCATGCAGTCATCTCCATTTGATTGCCAGTCAAATGTGTTCTGGCGTGAAGCCGAGATTTCAGTCAGATTTTAGGGCAAGCGCAAAGAACCATCAAAAATGAAGGATGTGTATGATCTTTGGCACTGAGATCTTTCAGTTCAAGGTTCTCGGGTGGTTAGAAGATCTTGAAGGCCCTCGGAGAATTTTCGCACTGTCCATATAGTAGAATAACGGTGTACAACCTCCGTATCTATGTGACAAATTACAGAGGATCCTTTCTTGAGCAAGGATCTTCTTTTAGGTCATCTCTTTCCATTGATAGAACGCCAAGTCAGTAAAACCTCCCTAGCATAGAGCCCTATTGGTCTCTTTCCCGGCTACAACTGTGACGCCCTCACGCCGTGCACATGCTACTTTGCGGGGGTTTGCGAGCTTTTGCAACTCGTAATGAACGACGCCAGTCCTAGCTCATGAGGTGATACTTTTTTCTTTTCTCTAAATTTCCTTTAGTCACACTCAAACACGTTTCTCTTTCCCCAGAACCTTCCTGTTTCAAACCGCACTTTTCTACTCTGCCCCGAAGCTCATCTGTTCGTCTTACAGGGAGCCAATCAGTAATGTCATGCATATAAACCACAGGAGTTTGAAGTTCACAAAACACATTCAATCTACTTATTCCATGTTCCAATTGTTAGGTTCTATTGTATTGATTCTGCGGATGGTCAATAACTGCAAGAGTTTTATCATTGTCGTCGCGGGCTGTTACTACTATATTGGAAGTACTTCTGAGAGCTTCACGGTCAGGATGCTTGCCAGTTCGGTGCTCTAACTTCTGTCTTTCACATTTCCCTCTTTCAATGAAAGATCTGTCTGGCTTCCGAGCTCTAGCACCCAGCACGGCTTTGATGATTTCCATCACGCTATGCAAAGCTTCACGTAGACTTAAAGAAGGATCCTGGACAATAGAAATCGTAGATAGAGCATGTCAAGGTTTGTGTGGGTATCCCCCAGCGTATAGCCCAGACTGTCATTAAGGTAGGCCTTCCCCGATTGGAAAGCTAAACCACCATACGTCAAGGCAATGCGGTGTATTTGGTCGCATGTGGATCTATAATCCGCACAAGTTGCATACGCAGAGATCTCTCTCCTTGGTTGCGCCTGGAGCTTAGCAAGAAGCGAGTTGGATATTTCTTGACTAGCACTGGTGGCATTACATGGAAGTTTGACATTACAGTTTTAAATGTTGCTCTGAGTTCTAATATGTCTTCTACAGTTCATTATTCTGGATTTCTGTTCCAATATGGATGCTACAGAGCCGATATATGCAACTGGGGAGGACGGGCTTCGAGAATGTGTGGCCAGTGATCTGCAACGTCGTTGAAGAGGACAAACGAGTGCGTCATGTGACCGTAAGGAGTGCTAGAGACGGTCGTGTGTCTGCGGCTTCAATTTCCGGTAGAGTTCTCTTCTGAGCCCGGAAGGTTGTGATAGTAAAGATTATAGGTCTTGTTAGTTTGCTCTTCTGGGAGCACCTAAGTTCATTGGGGATTAAAGTCGTGAGTGAGAACACCACCAGTAGTTGTTCGGAGGACAGCTAGAGATTCTCGACGCCTATATTGAAGTTGAACGGCGAATCGCGGGTGGAGAGAACTACGATATCTGCTACCCCGCAAAGAGCAGAGAAGCAAACGTTCTTCTCTAGGAATTGTGCGACACCGTAAAATGTCATGTCCTGCATAGGAATAGCTGCAGAATCGAAAGATATGGAAATCCCATAGGTCATAAGTCAGTTTCAGACTGCTTGGCTGCGTATTAAAGCCTTTCGTTCGAGCTGGGGCTTTCTAATTTGGGATAAAGAGACCGTAACATTCGGAACGTCTCAAAATGGAAGGTCACGATTCAAAATGACCTCTCTATATGTCGAATGTGATGCCTCGGAATATCCAGAACCTTCGAAAATAAACCTATACTGGAGATTCAGGTCTTTATAGGAAGGGCATTCAAATGGAAGGATTGTCGCGATATAGAAACTTGTACCATTGCAGTACTTTGTCCTTGAACTTATGAAAGTATTGTTGTTCGAATAGCGTTCTCCGGCATTCGAAGTCCTCGATCGTCGTGCTCTTCGGAAGCACAAAAAACTCACGTCCTATTTCCGTTACCAAATCTGTACTCCCTACCGACCGACACCACCGTTCGACGTTTGCGCCTTGATTTCAATTCAATTGCCAGTCATCTTACATGATGTAAGCCATAGAAAACACATATGGTATACTTCGTCGGGGTTCTCGGAATGCTAGTTTAGCTGTCAAAAGTGACCGAATTAAAGTGACCCGGAAACCCGTGAAATTATCGAAATTTGGAAGACTAAATTTCCCCAAATATTTCGATTCATTCACGTGTGCTAGTTTTTTGGAAAGAATGACTAGCATTTATTTCCATGAAACCTAGTTTGTTTCAAAGTACAACTAGCATACATCTTCCATTTTCGCTAGTTTCAGAAGTCGACGCATGTAGTGAAGCCGCAGTTAGCCGGAGATATATAGAACAATAGAACGCGAAATCGAAAGATAGATGGATAGATAGTTCAATAGAAAATACGAATAAAGTATTACAGATGCGGGAAATAGCAATCTGGTTTGGGCTCGTGGGATTCCACGCCATCCATTTATTTTCACACTATCTAGAAGCCTTCCCATCACGTACCATTCTCTCCGCCATTGCGTCCCGCCGTCCGTGCGCCATAGTATGCTCTCTGCTACGTACCCTCTCTCCCCTGCGAACCCATTCATTGCCCGCTAACGTTTGGTTTTGTACATCTGTTCCATCGCTTCCGACCTTGGCCAGCGCAAGGCAGAAGAGCTCATCTTCATCCTCCGCGACCCTTCCTTCTCCAAATATACATTCCAGAGCGCCGTCTTCTCAGCCACCCAGTGCCTCAAGCTCGAGACAAACCTCTTTCAGCAGAGAGTCAGCACCATCGGCTTCACCCCGCCCACAATCACAGACCCTCAGCACCTCTTCACAGCCACCATCTTCAAGAAGAATGCATTCCAGGTCCCCAAACAACAGCTCGCCCTCGCACACTTCTACAACAACTTCTTTCACCCCATCTCGCAAGCTACCACCTCCGGCTCTCCCGCTTTCGCTCACCCCATGGCCTCCTCCCTCGGGAAAGACGCTGTCCCCGCCCTCAAAGCAGCAATCATGCAGTCTATCAACGTTTCCTGCATCTGGCACACCCCCCACACCAGCGGTATCGACTCCTTCATCGGCTTCGTCCCAATATACTCAGACAAGTCCTCTACCTCCCTCAAGTCCTCCTCCATCACCTCCTATCCCTTTCACATCACAATTCTCAAATTCTCCGATTCCTTTCGTCGCAAGTGCATCACCCAAAACCTCACCCTTTTCGGTTACTTGCCAACCTCCTGCCGATCAATCGGCCGTCCTCAAGACCCCGACGGCATTTCTCAAACCGCATCCATCATCCCCCTCCACACGAAAATGGAACTCGTTCAGCTCACCATTTCTAAACTCCTCGATCACCTCCTCACATCCGGTCTCAACGGCTTCCCCTTTCGTGACGCACACGGTGTTATACGTCATTGCCATCCAATCATAGCCAGCTACTGCGCTGACATCCCCGAAGCAAAAGACATCCTCGCAATCTCTTACGGCACCAGCCCCCAACTCCGATGCCACAGATGCACCGTCAGTCGCTCACACCTCCATCTACACACCCGCTCCGCTTCCCCTCGAACACAACACCAGATCCTCGCCGCACGCAAATCACAATCCACACTCCTTCAAGATTCAGAGAAAGCCCTCCTGGCCGACAAGCCCAGACTCCCCCGCAACACCAAGGAGCAGGACCTTCGAGCAATCCACTTCCTTTTCCTCGCAAAGTACTCCTCACTCTTCGAGTCTTATCTCCTTCTCAACATCACCTCACTCCTATTCGCTTACAACATCTTCCCCTTTGAACCACTCCACAACTTCCACCTTGTGTTTCCAAGCTCATCAAGCTCGCTGCCATCGAAAGACTAAGGTCAGAAGCACTCTTCACCACAGCCGGCTCCTCCAAATCCCGTCATTTTTTCCACTGCGTCCGCACTTCTATCCTAAAACATTCCAACACTATCCTCGCAGCCATCGAGAAACACTTTCCAGCCAACGGACTCCACATCTACTTCTCTACTTCCGACAATGGACAAACCCTTAACGGTCTCTTCACCACTGATGGCTTGCGCGGTATGCTCGAAGCAAAAGACTATCGCGCTCTGGACATGGTCTTTCCCTTCATCGGCGCCTTCTTCGGCGGCTGCTGTCACGAAGTCGATGCAGCTCCCATCAATTCCGTCTTTTCCAAGTACTCCGATCTTCTTCTCTCCTCCATGCGGTACAAATTCTTCACTGAATGGACCGAATCTAACATCTCCATCCTCGACAAACAAATCCGCTCTTTCAAGCAAACAGCGGTCGCCGTCCTCGGCCCACACCACACTTCCAGCGTGGGCACTCTCAAGTTTCATCTCCTCGACCACATCGTCGAAGACATTCGCCGGTATGGGGGCCTCCACTTCAATGATGCGGGCATATTCGAACACACTCACACTACCTTTAAGGCACACTACTCCTAAACTTCCAAACGCAGGTCCACCGCACATGAAGAAACCATTCATGCCATTCACCGCTCCAACGCCACCAACGACTGGAACCCAGTCTCCTGTAACCCGTCCATCTCTTCCTCTCCCCATCCACTTGCTTCCACGTGCCAAGTCTGCCAGCCCGGCCTCGTTCGAGATGGAAAACATATCTCTCTCGCTGACCTCATCACCGCCCACAAATTCCTTTGCTTTAACACTCACTTGGAATCCAAATCTCTTTAAGACCTCTTCCCCACCGACACTCTCTCTATCCTCTCACAATTTCGAGATGATGCTCACACTCTCTCTCGAAGTCTTAGACCTCACCCACTACTTCCCCGATCTCCGTCGTGCACGAATCACCGTAGTCAACTCTGCCTACGTCGTAGGGGGGTACATCTCAACACTCGACAATTACATCGTCGATCGAAATGAAATCTCTCTACAGAATCCGCGCCAACATTGTTCGTATTCTGTGCATGGCGATGTCAAATTGCACTCGGCGCACACTCACAATAATGAAATGAACAATTAAAAAAATTAATCTGGCATTGCAAGTGTGTCATTTAGGAACATGGAATGAGTATAGATGAAGTGTCATCGGAGGATGTACAGCCCAAAATATGCACTCAATTTTGCAGTTACAAAATTGAAAAAATTTCTTCTAGGGTATGCACCGAAAACTGTTGGACATCTACTCGGGTTCCGATGACTCCGAATAGGACAACAGTTAGTCTTCATCGTCTTCTGATGGTTTTTATGAGACACACAGTGGCCGTAGCGAAAACCCTACTAGTCTAGGATGACCTTCATCTCCCAAAAGCTATCAAGACCGGCGAGAAGAGGAGAAGGCATGTCGGGCTCAAAGAGTTGAAAGCTACGCACCCACGTTATAGTGAAATTCTGTCATATCGATATTATCAACTCGAGGATTGGTCATTAGATCACACTCCCCGGGGGACACCTCGTGTTGAAAATCATATTAAGCGAATGGATCTCACGCTGAAGAACCAGCTGTTCAGGTGCGAAGATTCTTCAGGGCTCCTTGAAATTTTCGGAAGTTTCATTGCGGAATCCAACGTTCTTGGTATGATTGAAGCGCAAACTCTTATAGCCCTACCTTATCCGTAAAAGGATGAGCTGAAGATCAGTTCACTGCCGTTCGCGGCTCCTGGCTAGCCTTGAATGGAGGAGGTACTTGTTGGCCCGAGGAAGTACACTACCTGATCAAGTCATACGATACGCGAAGTGCAAGCCAGGACGCCATACTTTCTTTTTGTGATACGAGACAGACGTCTGGAGAATCGAAAACGCTTTATTCGACTGTCCTCACTAAGGCTTTCTACTGTTGTGGTAATTTTTATTTTTCATTCGAACGCTATACCATGTTTTTTAATGGTTTGGACCCCATTATACCAATATTCGTCGCCTGTCACATGCAAGAGAATCATAGAATTTCTTACTTGGATCTGGTTCAATATGCTCAAGCCGAAATAGGTGCCCTGAGTGCAAAAGCTAGTGATCAAAAACACGCTTCTAGAGCGCTCCCCATGGACAGTTCACCACCAATATCTTTGGTACATCGTTTCCCGGATGGCTGTAAAGCAAATAATATACATCTCAAACAAAATTTTGGTCGCTATTCGTCGCCAAGTACAGAGTTCCCTTCTACATCTGTCTCTCCGGAGGGGTACCCAGCAATGTACGCGAAGGGTACACAAGTACCAACTTCAAGAGTCTCCCATGAAAATAAGCAAACGTGTTTCAATCGACCCCGACGGCAGGATAACGCTGCACAACGTCGGACGGCCGGCCGTCCACCAATTGCTTTGTGTGCGATCATATGTCACACATGTTACCAACTTGGTGATATATATATGCATTTTCGATAACGGCGTCGACAGCGTATTCGGTGAACCGTGAAGCTCATACTCCTGAGATATCGGATGCCTCAGATGAAGAAAAGACCAACCCGGCGGCCACGCCTTCAACAACCTAGCTTTAGAAGTCTCTCCCGTGGAAGAGGCGCCCTCCGAGTTGAGGAATTTGCCCCCCGAATAGTCTCCGGCTTGTTTCCCAGTCACGTCATGTCAAGGAAAGTCGCTCATTCAGACGGAAACTCTTAGCACTTCTGTGTCATACGTCGCCCGTGGGTACGGGTTTGTACAAAACGTATCCCGGATCGAATACTAGTCATGGCGAAGCGTAATTTTATGGTTTACGGCTACCTAGGCTTGTCAGAACAATTATGGTCCTACGTTTATCTGTTTTAAATACAGGAGCTGGACCCTATCTCGAAGTTTAGTGGTCACTGCCCTCTACAGTGTGGGCTCCGATTTCTAAAGGTCCATGGCTTGATATCGCTCTGGCCAAAATAATCCATCGCAAACGGCAGGCATTGCTGACCTCATCGTGAGGCTGAAAATTTGTTTAGTTCAATTAGAATTCGTGGTATGCGAGTCATTCGCAGCCCCATTAATCCATGAGTGTAACTTTTGTGATAGATTAGTCGAAGCTATTAGGCCTCGGTCCAAAAGCGTAGTGTAAGAAGATGGTTCTACAATGCCAGCTGTTCGAAAATTGTTGCGACTGACGTCGCGGAAGCAGGTTTCGTTGCTAGTTGCTCAGGAAGCTCCGAATGTGCATGCGGTGTCCAATCGTTTTCGATGCGCCCGTTTTGCAATGATTCCACCTGAATCTCAAACGTGGATTGAAGTCACGTCGGACCAGCAAGGTATTCGAGTTGTACAACTTCTTCACTTCCTGTACGATTCACGCCATTCATGTGGAACCGAAGCGGCCTTTTAAGGTATTGATTGCCAACTTCAGTTCAGCGCCAAAGAGCTTGGTGAAGAACCAAGTCACTGGTACCTTACTGGCACATCCGGCTGCTATCGATCTGACAAAAGTTACGCTTGCAGAGGTTCTAATTGTCAACAACCCTAAAGAGGGGGAGAGTGATGATGTCTTCATGACGACTCCGAGGGGTAATGAAGTCGTTGCCACCAATGCGAAATCTGATATGCCATCTGTTTTTAAGTCGTCCGATATTAGTTTTACTTCTCCTGGAGAGGTACAGAAAGATGAGGCGGGAGTACAGGCGGGATCCACTCGGAAGTCGTGAGGCGGGTTCGGATTTGTCATTGCGAACAATGCCGGTCCGAACGCGGATGGTGACACTCACAAGTCCTACATGGCTCTCCGTTCGGCCTGTATTCCGTTCGCAGAAGAGGAGCCAGCAATGCTCGATGACGCCTTGTTGGCCGCTCGTGCTTGGATGCGCCGTGCGGTCAACGTGGAGAGTGCTCTCCGTGAGCAGGCTGAGGCACAGCTGAACCTCTTAGGTTGTCTTCGAGCTCACAACCTGTTGGTTTTGGGGTCCTACGAAAAGTCCACAGCGGCTGGATTGGGCACCAATTCGGGTCCGGGCGCAACGCCAATGCAATCGGCGTCGCCGTTGCTCGGCGAGTTGTACGCCTTATCCCATACGGGCGTCGAGCAGCAGGCCTACACGGAAATCGCCGTCAACCAGATCGTGCAAAACATCCGCCAGGTGGTCGATTTTTTCTTCAGAGACCCCGCGTGGGTACCGCGCGCTCCTGCATCAGGGACTTCGTCCGGAAAGCAATATCAAGCAAGCGGTTGTGCGGGAGTAGGTGGTGCAGAGCCAGGCTATGCTGGGGCGCCTTCGCAAGAGGAGCGTCCTCAAGGAGAGGAGCTGCCGCAAGCGGGCGAGGGTGTGCTGCAGGGGGTCGGGGTTGTCCCCATGACTTCCCCGATCGGTAAACAGGGTGGTACGATGGAAGGCCCCGCTACGGAAACTGAGAACATCATTGAGCCCGTGTCCGTTTCGGGAAACCAGTCTGGCTGGAAGAAGAAAGTAGTAGCCACTTTGCCGTGGCCTGATAGTGCGGTATCGTTCCAGCCCATCCGTGCGAAGAACGGCTCCGAATCCGGTGGCGGGTATGCTACATCTTGTGGTCATCCGTCATGGGGTATGCGTGGGCGTGGCATTACGAAGCCCAGTAAGAAGAAGATTTCTTAGTCGGCAGTGCGGACTCATAGCATCCTCTTCGTAAGTACACTTGTGATTGTTTATGACTTGTGAGCCAATAGTGTATCGTTCTGGATGCAGCGTTATCGAAAAAGGCGGCGTTTTGTTAGGATCGAAAATAATTAACCAATAGGCGTACGTCAGCCGCGGTTTGCAGACCAATGAGGGTACGTCGGTGGCGCTTTCCGTTGTACTGTGACGGTTCGCCGACCATGCGGCGTCTATGTGTACGTTCTCGGATCTCCCACACACTCTTTCCCCTCCTTATAGTGTTGTCGATGCAGAAGTGTTTCGGCAACGCCAATAGCTGGGCATGAAATGTTGGGGGATATATTCGGATGGTTCGAACGTGTCTTGATCCGTGCAGTAACCGGGCCAGCGTACACGGTATTCTTGTCCGTTCGGACTGTCGCGGTGGTCGAAGATGTCCTCGACCACACTAGAGTTTGTTCCCGACGGTGGTGTGAAGGCGTCGTTGATGGGTTCGTCCGCGTATGGACCTTCGGAAGCGGCGAATACCAGACCTCGTACCAGTTCGAAAGTTACCGGCATGGTTTTTGGCCGTGCGGTGGGCGCTTTCGTCACTCTGTCGATGCTGACGGTGTTGTGAATACCGTCTTGGTACAGAGTAACAGTGGTGTCCGTTGTAGATACGACTTTACAGGGTCCGACTGTTTTGGGTAGCAAATTTCGGTACGTACGTTCCTGATCTGTGAGGTCTTCCTCTCTGCTCTTGAATTTTAATCGGTCAACAAACACTTACGCCCCAGGGGTGAAACTCAGTGTGTACTGTACGGATTTATCGAAGTTGTCGTTATAGCGCTGCTGGGCGCCTTTCAACTTGGTCCGAGTGGTCTGCAAAGTTGCCTGTAGGACTTCTAGCGTGTAACGCTTCAACCGAGCGGCCGGGGGCTGTGCAAGCGTATTTCGGCTGAAGGACACACTGAGTTAATCGAGTAGAACATTCTGGTGCTTGCGCGTTAACGCGACATCAAACGGAGCAGTGCTAAGAGATCGATGGACTTGCAGGTTATACCGGTATGTAAGTGGTTAGACATAAGCGTGCCAGGTGTTCTGATGGTCCGCTACATAGTGTCGTAGTCCGTCCACGAACGTTTTGTTATCCGTTTGGCCAGACCATTCGTCTGGGGATAATACGCCGTAGTCAGTATGGGCTTGGTTCCCAGACATAGCATACAGTGGCAAAGAACGTGGAGACAAACTGAAATCCGTTGTCGGTTAGCAAGTAATTAGGGATTTCGTGCGGGTAAACCCAATTCTCCAAGAAGCCCTTCGCCATAGTATAAGCTGTGGTTCACAGCATGGGTATAGATCGAGCTAATTTGCTAAACCGATCGGTAAATAACAGTATATACTGATAACCGTTGACGGACTTCACGAGTGGACCGATAATGTCCTTTGCGACAAACTGCAGCGGACCGACGGCGGGGAACAGCTTCAAGAGCTTTTGCGATCTGGAGCGTGTTCTCTTTGTTGCCGGGCATGTGCGACAGTCCCGTGCAGTTCAGGATACGTCATTGGCCATATGCGGCCAGTAGAAGTCTCGACGGAGGCTCTCATACATCCGAGTAGCGCCCTGATGGCCGACCAGACGGAGATAGTGTGCCAAGTAGAGCATGCGTGCTTGCAACGATGCTGGCACGACCTTCTGAATGGCAGCGTCTAGTCTGGCTTTAGCAACAATTACTTCGCTTCGGCCGATACCGAAGAGCGTGACACCGTTGCCGATATCTTTCCGTACGGACTGGCAGAAAGGATTATCCGCTTGAGTTCGCACGAGCTGTTCGACTGTGACCGGAGCGGCGTTTGTTTCCTATGTGGTGACAGCAAGCACCTCTGGGATTCACGGTGAGTTTCGTTCGGGCGTTGGCCAGTCGACGCAAACGTCGGTATATTCCTCACCGTCAACAGATATGTTGGTGGTACGATAGAAATCGTTCCTTTGGTCCTCGACGAGCAGGCAGGCAACTTTTTCGTTCAAAACGGTGTTGTTTTCGCCGTCTTGACGAATCCGAGAAAGGGCATCAGCAGCCTGATGATTAATTCCAGGGCGGTGGAGGACATCAAAGTCGTACTCCATGAGGCGTAACCGCCACCTGGCCAGTCTTTCTGATGCGTCCGCAAGGTTCAAAATACATCTAAGGAAATGATGATCCGTTCGTACTGTGAACTTCTGGCCTTCCACATACGTTCGAAGGTACAAGATCGCCCAGACGACAGCGAGGCATTTCCGTTTGGTAGTAGAGTATTGCCACTCAGTCTTCGACAGAGGGCGGCTCCAATATCCGATCTGTAGCAAGTCGCCGTCCGGCTGCTTTTGCAGCAGGGCGCATCCTACCTGTCGGTCGCATGCTTCCGTACCTAAAACATATGGAAAACTATGAAGAGAGATAGCCAAGATGAGTGGATCTATCAGCTGCTGACCTAGTTCATCAAAGGCTTCGTATTCCGTATCGGTCAATCTCTCGAACTTCGTGGGTTGCCGGTTTTCCAGCTTGCGGTTCAACGAAACCGCACTGCCAGCAAAGCTTGCAACCAACAGTTGGAAGACAATACAGAGCCCCAAGAACAATCGCAGCTCCGTTTGGTTGGTAGGCGGTTTAGCGTGCTTAATAACGTTTTGGGTCTCAAGAGACACCTGAAGCTTGCCCGGTCGGGCTTTGTGGCCCAGATAGTCCATATTGTCACCAGAAAAGTAGCGCTTGTCGAGTCGGAGAGTAACGCCAACTGGACGGAGCATATCTAGTATGATACGTAGATACTCATCATGTTCTTGGACCGTTCGGGAGTAGATGATTACGTCATCAAGGTACATCAGTGCGTACTGCCACTTTACAGGTTAGAGGATAACATCGAGTGCACGCTGAAAAGTAGCTGGTGCGTTCTTGAGTCCGAACGACATTTTCAGATAACGGTACAGTCTCATATGCGACGAGAACGTCGTCTTATCTTGGCCGGCTTCATCCAATTTGATCTTCCAAGAACCACTGTCGGCGTCCACAGTGAAGAAGATTTTTGCATCTCCTAAGGAGTCAATGCACTCGTCCATTCGGGGTAGTGGTTAGGTGTCCTGTACGGTCGCATCATTAAGTCGGCGGTAGTCGACGCAGAAGAGAAGGCTGCGGTTCTTCCTGAGTGCAAAGACGACCAGACTGCCACATTCTGCCCATGACGGTTCTATGAAGCCACTGGCGAGCTGCCGCCTCACTTTCTTACGTTAGGGTTCTCTCGGAGTGGGTCCAGCACCGTACGGCATCTGGAATATGGGCTTACTGCTTGGTTCCAGATGGATGAGGTGTTTCGCTGCCGTAATTGTTCCGAGATTGCGGTCCCACATGTCCGCAAATGGTTTCAGTAGCTCTATGACGCTATCCCGTTCGGATGTGTACTCAGGACTGATCTGGATCTTAGTGGGCCATTCGTTCTTATCTTTCCGTACGGTTTCCTGCTCTGGTTCGGTATCCTTCTCTTTCCGTTTGGGTTCGCTTCCCGAAATCAAGGTGTGTCCTCCCTCCTCCGACTCGTCGCTCCGAGGCGATGGCTGCGGAGTTGTGAGAGCCATGGGGGAGGTGAAAGCGAGTCCGATAACTTTATTCTTATGAAATCGAACGGAGCGGTCTGAAAAGTTTACCACAAGGACTAAAAACGGTACGTCCGTTTGGAGATCTTTAACTCCACTCGCGAGGAGTGTGAGTTCAAATTTAGATCTCGTTCGGTGATGAGACTGAAGAAAGACCAAGGCGGACGTTCTGGTGGTAGCCAAGACGTTCGTTACCGACATTGAGGCCAAAACGACCAAACGGGTAACACGTATCTTGTGAGAGGGTGTTTCCCGTTTGGTCTCTGGTTCCGGCGCGGAAAATGATTTGTGTCTGAAAGCGGAAGAGAGGATCGATACCGGTTTGCAGTGTCGGTGGAGTATTGTCAGTTTCGGTGGTAGTATTGCTAAGACCTACTAGTCAGTAAAGGAGGTATCCAGAAGTAAGCTGGTACATAAATTAGAGACCACCAGGAACTGCACCAGTACCTTGAGCTCACCAATTCGTACCGTGAGGGTTAAAACTCCTACAACGTCCATGCGGTTCTTCGACGCGTCTGTGATTTGTTATCAAACACCCGGACGGAGTTGAGAGCGCCGTTTCGAAGGTCGATGGCGTTCGTGAACCAGAAAAGGTCCGGCTCCGCTGTAGAGGAGTCCCGTGAAGGGATACATAAACGATAAATGCTGTTCTGAGGCCAATAGACACATGCACCTTTTAGCTGGCGCTAGAAAAAAGGACCGCTTTGGCTTCCATGTTCGTATCGGTCAGGTCACATGTCAGAACGGGGGACTCCCCTCGGATGAGGTCTATTTGAGCCGTCTCTGACGAGCAAAGCTAAGCCTCTGTGGAGGAGGGGATGCCTTCATGATTCCTCACGGCCGCTTTCTCCGTCTAGAGAGAGCTCCTCGACCAGCAGGGCTGCCTGAGCAGGCCGTGTTGAGTATGTCTGGTGGGGGTGTCCGGCCTTGCGGTATCCTTGGTTGCCCCTCGTGATATCAGATTTCCGGCGGGTCTCGAAGCCACTGTAGTAGCCTTCTTCACAGCGTTGCTAATAATTCGAATCCCGTATCGTCAGCAACTTCTCCTTAAGGGGCCACGGGAGCAACTGGTGACAGTTGGGTTCCCGTGAAAGGAAGATTCGACACGGTCTATTCGGGGCTTGTCCCTGAGCGGTCTGCGTCCTGAAGAAAGCAGCGCTGGTGTAATACCAACGGACTGAGCTGGTGTAGAGGCTGAGGACATGGTGGATGTCGAGGGCATAGAAGATGCGCCGGATACAACGAGGACATGTTCTTCGTCATCATCTAGTACGGAATATATCGATTCCAATGGGATATCGGTACTGTCAACTTTTCGGGTGGTACAAGAGGAATCTTTCGCAGCGGGTGGCTTTTGAGTACCGCCTCGAACGGACTGTCCACCTGAGATTCGATGAGTGTCTCCGTATGATTCCGCGTAACGGGCTAGCGCATCATATTCGATACTGGAATCTGAGGTGAGATGATTCCTCACCTTTGACCGAATGGCGTGGAGAAGACCTTTTACAGAGATCCCTTTCAAACTCCGATAGATAAGTACGATTACGCGGCGGAGAGCTTTCGTCCAGAGTTTCTTGGCCAGTTCCGTTTCGGACATACCCGACGTCTGGCGATAGAGGGTGACCTCGACGGCCGCGTCGGCAATAATCTCATCCGTAGTCAACAAAAAGTTGAGGACCTCCTCGTACGTATGGAGAGACTCTTCTCCAGCACGGTCGACAGCGCCACTCTCACCGTCGAGTCGAGACAAACCAAGTCGTGGGCCGGTCCAGTCAGGTAGAATTGGAAGCACCCGAGGGCCTCGCCCTCGGTGAGTCCGTTATGGTCGTAAGCGGTTATGAAGCGCTGTAAAATATTGAGTACCAGTATCGCGTCAGTTCGGGAAAAGGAATGACCCTTCATTTGGAAAATCAATTTCTTGCTGTAGCGCGCAAACTTACGCGCAATACGTGAATCGTACGCCTCTCTCCTTCTAAGCAACCTTTACGTACGGTACTCTACCACTTTGGCAAACTTTTCGTTCAAGGGACGGATGCGTTGAGCATGGGCTTATCCGAAAGTAAACGATACCGATCGGACTTCCCACCCCCTTCGAGGGCTACGCGAGTGTCGGTCGTTTCCCGATTCCGTGCGGTGGTCGTCCGACATGGACTCCGAGCAGTCCGAGTCGTATTGGTTGATCGTCGCCTTCTGTGGCGGCGACGGTCGTTTCGTCTACGCGCTGAATGTTCCGAATCGGAGTTTCCACTCAGTCTACCACTTTGTTTGCGGCGATCGCTTCTCTCGTCGGAGGAATCTCCAGAGCTTTCGTTCGGATCGTCCTGCGGGATAACTGGCGGGAGGTACACTCCGGTCGCGTTTCTCAATGAACCCTTCTTCTGTTCCGGACGGTGTTTCCTCTCACCGCGAATGGGTGCATTTACCGTACGGTAAATGCATAACTTTGGGGGTGGGTCGGTAACTAGGCTACCAGGATAGCCAGTGTACTTTCACAGCTGACGCTTCAAGTTCCGAGCGGTTTGTTTTCACGATCTTCCTGATCATTTCATGTACGATTGGTGGAATTTCCTTGTGCGGAAGCGCCCGGACACGATCCTCGAAGTATGACTCCACATCCATAGAGACGTGGACCTCAATTACCGTTCGGAGACTCTGAAGAGCGTAGAGAGCAATCCCAGCCCAGAGTTCCGGTACGGTAGTGCGTTCGGAAAAGAAGGGCTTCGCAGGGCTAGCTTTGTCCCGCTGCTGCACCTCTGTCCCTAGAAAAAAACCGAAAGCGGGTTGCTCTTTTTCCTTCCGTTCGGACATTGACCTGTTGCCTGCGTAGCCGGCACAGATGATCCGTTCGAACTCTTCTGACGGCGTCACATAAGCCGTCGCCTTGCTTCGCGTGCTTCAGCGGCCAACGGAAGCGGCATCCGAAGCTGCGCGAGGTGCGACCGGTAAGGACGTTGCGGGGTCTTTCTCGACCATTGACCCTTCACCAAATTCTCCGTCCGGACGAATACTCCTACCGTGTATATCGTTTCCGTGGTCAGTTTTGCTACTCCGTGCAGTCTCGAATCTCACTTCTAGGTCGGGAGATCAATGTGGTATAATGCACAAGAATGAAGAGAGTACGAAGCGGTCTTGAGATGCGAGCAGCGCCAGCACACGTTCGTGTGACTGTAATGAGTCCGAGAGAAGGAAATGAGCGGAAGTACCCGGTGGTTGAAAGGAGAGTGGACGGTCGGTATCACCAAGCTCGTACAGGTGCGCGCAGAAGGCTACAAACTGTCTGACAAACCTTAATGGAAGGTACCGTACGGTCTTTCGTAACATAAGTAGGCGAAGAAGACGTTCTGCAGAAGATGCTTGTCGTTTACGATTGGGAGGCAGCGAGATCCGAGCTGCAACTAAGTATCGGGTCTGGGCCCCCCTACTGACTACTGTACGATCCGTCCAATTGCGTTGTCATGGCCCTGCACTCATCCACCATCCGTACACCTGGCTGTGCCACGGCACCGGCACATCACTGCAAGAACCCCTTCGTACCTGTACGTCCGATTGGATACCTGCAGCATCCGCTCAGGTCCACTATACCACATCCATCTTCGTGTACCTCATGAAATAATGTGTTACGCACGAACAACCTAGGTGAAATCAAACCTCCAGCAATGTTCATTCGGCATCTTGTTATTGAACCTTTGTGCATCCAATAACACAACTGGAAAAATCAATTTTATAAAAGAAGAGCAATAATAAACACGACAGCCTTTGTGCAGTTCTACATGCCGGTGCTTCCCAATAGTTACAACCACGGGCAGCATCATGAGGAGTGTCATCTTGTTTGCAGTACATTAAATTTCTCGACTCCAAGCAATAGCAAGTATATCAAAGATAGTTCCCTTGCTCCTAATATTCTTCCGTGCCGTTTCTTAATTTAAGATCAAACAATCTTTATCAAATCATGCTCCCAGTATACTGCTCACAAAACGTCAAAATGTGACCGAACGTTTCCCAGCAGGTAAGATAACTCGCAACATGTTCTATGCCGGGGAAGTAACCAAAAAATAATCACCTGATAATGTCAACAAAATAAACCCCATGTTTTAACCCTTTTAATTATCAAATGTTGAAGATAAGTTCAAAAAATTAGGAAAGAGTAAATCAGAAACTCGAATGAGTTCAATGTTGGTTTTATAAACTTGATAATGGATATGTTACACTCACAGCAGTTTTAGATATTCCCACCTTGATTAATAAAAGATGCTTCGCAGAAAATACAAACCTGCATCACATTAAAAACAAAGAGCCTGAAGATAGCAACGATGAATTTGACGACGAAGGTAACAGAGAAGAAGTTTGTACTGCCCGGAAGCGAAACGCAAACGACTTCTATTGGCCTCTTGTCACATCTGTGTGGAACGATGACAAATATATGGTACTGTTCATAATACTGGGGATTATACTTTCGTCTGTGACTATAATGGATCCAATACCAACACAGATTAGAGAGAACGGAAATGTGTGTTTTCGTTTGAATAGTGGGAGCCAATGAAAAATGTTTCAATGCTTCATAAAATTCAACTGCATGGAAAGCTTGACAAGGTTAAGCCATAGCATCTGCATAACGTCAAGAGCACATTAAGATCCAGGTGGGCCATTGCTACAAAACTAGTTCAGTCCTGTTCTCATATCGAAATAATTTCTAAGTGACGTGCAACGCCCTCTTCAGGGGAATTGAGGGACTTAGTTGTTTTTCCGACTTGTCGGCAGGTGCAGTATATGACTACATACAATGGCCACACTAGTGGGCTGGACACGTGGGACACGGTGAGTCAGGGAGGTTGACACAGCATTGCTAGTACATTCTAATATGGTTTGGGTATTTCATATATTTATTATATTTTACCCGTACAGTACGGGAGGTTTACTATGCACTATATAGTGGCTCGGCACTCGGCCGTCCCCACTCAGTAAATTTCCCAAACCAGGGTTGGCTCTAGACTTCTTCGCCTTCGTCCGTACTCTACTCCTCCTCGGAGCGATACGCCGTTGCTAACGGGCTGTCTATCCACCCTGCGTCACTTAAAACGAACCCATTGTTGGGAGTGTTTACCGACTATTGTCGTGTTCGCCCTTGTATAAGGTGTCCTCCGGCTTTGTTGTTTTCTTTGGTCACTCTCCTGACTCCCCCGTCTCTTCTCTTCCCCTCTTTGGGTTGCTTCCCGCGACCCGCGCCCTGTCTGACACCGCGTCGCACTAGCCACACTGTGGACATTTCGCCTCATTGGAGGATAACACACACACACCGCTCACGCGGAGTATCTTCTTGTCTCACCTTCCTACGCTGGTCGTGAAGGGTTGACCTCGGTCTTACACCCGACTTAGTCGTGTCATCTCTGGAAGGGCTCTACTGCTTGGTTTGCCATGTGAGAGGAAGATCCGGACGTCTTCTAGTGTTTTCCCGGTTGCGGGCATTGCACTACACTAATGTAAAATCTCCTATTATGAGGAAAAGAATAATAGCTATTAAGGGGAAAACGGGCCTGTTTTGTGGTGAATCAAAAGCACGCCTTGAAAACTATGAAAACCAAGGATAGTATTGATTAACTTAAGGAAAGTTCGAAATATGCAGTTTTGTAGTCCACCAATATTTAATACAACTTGGATTTGGTTATTGTCATATCAATGTTAACCCTTTTAAAGCTGAAAATTCTTACCTATAAAATTGTAGAGATGAGAGAAAACCAATTAGGGAGCAACACTTGTTATGGAGGGTCTCCGCCAAGTCTGCAGCTGCGCAATGTGCAACGATACACTTGTCATCAGATGAACAGTAACCTTGCACAAGCTTACTTCCACAACCACACCCCTTTCACCGCGCACAAACGATCTACACCGTCTCCACGACAGAGCTGCACCTACCTTTGTAACTGCTAGTCGAGTATGACACTGCTTCACATTTGCGTTTTCGGCATTGGATCTGGTTCAAGTTGGTTCACTCGTTTCTGAGCATTTCGGATCATCATCCTAAACTCTTCAAAACAAAACAATTGTGCAAACAATAACTTGAAGCTACTGTTCACTGCTGTTATTGACACACTGAAACACCTTACAACAACCTACATTTCTCACTTATACAAATGCATGACGCTCATGTAATAGCCAACGCACGTGGCGCACTTTTGAAACCTGACTCTCCGATAAGTTTGTAACGGACTCTTGAAGACAAACCACATTACAGAAGCCATCGTTCTTATTTAATGCTGTAACCTGTCTTGCTTCACCGACGTATCGTTCACGAATACTGTGGAGACAAGTGGTTTTGTAATCACCTCAATATTTTCAAAGAGCTTCTCTTAAATCAAGGCTTTATTCACTGCGTTTCTGCTGTTGGGTAGCGAAACAGGTGTTGATAGCTAAAGCAGCAGTCGTGTCAATTGGATTTCATTATACAGCGTTTTAGAGCAGAAGTATCTGTTGTCTGAAGTTTGTGCTCCTTCTTATATTTGGCGGTTTGTGTATGGATCATTTCAGATTTTACCGCGGGAGTAGGTCTAACACAATATTGTTTTTGCCATTTAATAACGAAAGACGAAATGATAAAAGCCACGCAATGGAAACTAATGCGAAATACACTTTGGTCATTGAAAAGTGTGGTGCAACTCCCCTCAAGGGCTATTTCATCGACTTAGTCGTTTTTCGGCTTGCACGCGGCCATGCTTACCACCGCTACACGCGAGTCGTCTGCCGCAATACGGTGTGCATAGTGTGCACGGTGCACACGTGCGCTCGCGCCGCAGCCCCAATTTGGGTGTGACTTTGACACGTGTAGCACGTTCACAAGGCATGGTTGGCACAGCATTGCTGGTAATTTAGATATTAATTTGATAGTTTTCGCCTAGTCGTAGGGAGGTTACTATATTATATAGTGGCTCGGCACTTGGCGTTCGCCACTAAGAACACTTCCCCAACCAGGTTTGGCTCTAGACTTCTTCGCCTTCGTCCGTATCAACTCTTCCTCGGAAGAATACGCCGTTGTTAACGGGCTGTCTATCCCTCCTGGGTCACCCAAACGAAACCAACTGTAGGAGTTTTGACGCCATCTGTCGCGTTCGCCCTTGTATAAGTGTAGTGCAATGCCCGCAAGCGGGAAAACACTAGAAGACCTCCGGATCTTCCTCTCACGAGGCAAACCAAGCAGTAGAGCCCTTCCAGGGATGACACGACTAAGTCGGGTGTAAGATCGAGGTCAACCCTTCACGACCAGCGTAGGAAGGTGAGACAAGAAGGTACTCCGCGTGAGCGGTGTGTGTGTGTTATCCTCCAAGTAGGCGAAATGTCCATAGTGTGGCTAGTGCGACGCGGTGTCAGCACAGACCGCGGGTCGCGGGAAGCAACCCAAAAAGGTGAAGGGAAGAGACGGGGGAGTCACGAGAGTGACCAAAGAAAACGGCAAAGCCGGAGGACATCTTATACAAGGGCGAACACGACAATAGTCGGTAAACACTCCCAACAATGGGTTCGTCCAGGCGAAGCAGGGTGGATAGACAGCCCGTTAGCCACGGCGTATTCTTCCGAGGAAGAGTAGAGTACGGACGAAGGCGAAGAAGTCTAGAGCCAACCCTGGTTGGGGAAGTTTACTTAGTGGCGATGGCCGAGTGCCGGGCCACAATATAGTACAGTAACTTCCCAGACTTGGGCTAAAACTATCTGAAATAAATATCTAAATTACCAGCAATGCTGTGTTAACCATCCCTGGCAGGAGTTCTACACGTGTCCCACGTACTCACCCACTCCAGTGGTCGCCACCCTATTCATATATAGGTAGCTACTCAGTTCACCGGAATAATGAATAAGTCCTCACAAAATTCCCTCATGAGGGCGTTACACCACACGTCCTCCTTCTTAGGCGAGTGCACGAACCCAAACATGGGAGAAGCGGCGCCGGAGGATGCACATAAAAGTACGCCCGAGTCCGGATCGCCGGGAAGTAACTCTGCCTGAGAGACTCACACCCCCACAGCAGTGGCACAACCTCGAGATCCCGAGACTCAACACTCCTCTCCGACTTCTTCACATCTTCCCATTTTCCTTTCCCATTCCTGGGCGTTCCTGCATAGCAGGACTTGTACCACACAGTGGGAAAGCCGACTCCGGTTGGAGACGTTCCACTACAGTGGTTTCCAAATTATCGCTATGATCCCTCTTCTTTGAGGTGTCACACCCCATAACTGGAAGTTAGAACGCGTACGTCTGATCGTAGCCGCGTTTCATAACCCTGAGAGGGTGTGCAGCTCGTTACGAGCTCGAAGTCCTCCCGCTTGTAGCGGTTTCATCCACTAGAATACACCCGATAGGGGTCTCGTACAGTACCGAATTTCGGAAGTCGCGTAACTTTTGAATCAGACATGCTGTGAACAAACCCGATATGTCGGCAGACTCCTCTGATCAGAGCTTTCATTTAGGACCCAGATCGTTGGGATTGCAGACCACTAAGTGGGAAAACGCGACCCATTTCAGTTCAACGAAACCCATTTTAAAATTAGAATGTCGGACTGAAATGGTGCAGTAACTTCAGACCTATCCAAGATATACGGAATCTGTCTTCATGAAAGAGTTCAGACACACCCAGAATAGCCTGGTACAAGACTGTTTTGGAAACAAAGAAGTATTATTCGAGATAGGAGGTTTTATCAAAAGTCAGCCTTATGGTACTGTAGAGGCGACACACCCGATCTCCGGGAACCTTGACCGTGGCGAACGGAAACAAACCAACCTATCCCCGTGTTATTCGGATGCAGCAAGTGCGTTAGAGCGGTCGCAAAGCGTCGTGCATGACCGCATAGCGGGGCAAAAGAACCGGTTGATCCGAGGTGAATATCCATCAGAGATGGTAATGTAGCCGTGTAGGCACCATAAAGACACAAGTATTGTGGTGTATCCGACAAGTACACACCCTGATGATGGGGAAAACCGTGAATGCGGAACTATAGACCAGCAAGCTGGATGAAAAACCTATCAGTACGTAAACTGAGTAAACGGGGTAATTAACCCGACTAAGTCGGACTCCAACTCAAAAGAGTGCGACTGCGTGACACCACATCAGGTGAGCGCCACTCCCGTAGTAGACGGCATGATAATTATGATTTACTTCTCCTTCCCGCAATAGCGGTGTCCATTACCCAACCTGGGCGTTGTCAAGCGTACCTGGGAGAGCCGTACCGGCGCGACGGTGGTACTGTACAACCCGTGAACGGGGGAGGTGTTCGATCGGTTTCTCAGTATCCCATTCGGGGCCGTACCAGTATTAACGAACTCGGTACTGTAAATTACCGCTCCTATCATAGGAATGTCCGAGAATTCGGTCGATGACGTACTCCTGTGCGTACACTTCCCGGCCATGCCCTGTCCTTGTCACTTCTAGTGGAACGTTGCCCTCATGGGGAAAGATGTCCCTCAAGAGGGTGTCGGGGTGCATCGAAGTCGTGTCGGAGCTGACCCTGCGAGGGATAGAGTCTCCACCATCGTCATAGTCGGCTCTCACCGCTAATTTGCGTGGGTCTTTTCGCTTCTGCGGTAACGATGACGACGTCTGTCCCGACTGTGGTGTTCCATGCTCCGTGGCAGGTGGTGCGTAAGGCGCGTCTTCCCGAGAGCGGGCACGTGACTCCAACAACGGTTGGTTAGGGTTAACCCAAGGTTGATCCGCCTCCCTAGAGTGGGGTTTCTCCGTGCCTTGTTGACCTAACACTCCGTATTGAACGGCTGATTCCGGTGAACCGGTGTGTGCTGCGCTGGTCTCGTATGGGTCGTGTACAGCACTCTTCCCGTGTGGGGCGTATGCAGCTCGTGCTGCGTCCATTACTTGGAAAGATTTTGATTCTTTTGGCATTGGCTCGCCGTCCTCGACGGGTACTTTGTCCGGAACGACCGGTTTGTACTGGCTTCGACGCCTGTACCTACCGAGAGGCTCGGAATGCGCGTGCGCTTACGCGAAGTGCCCTCGACGGGTTTATTTCCCTCATTGTGAGGCATAACATTCCCAAGGGTGGGTTCTAATGTCGCAGCGTCCTCCCGGGTGGAGGGCGCCACTGACACTTGCCTCTAAACGCTCCCCAGAGAGATTGTGTTCTCTGCTCCCAGCGTTGCTGGTGTATCTTCAGCGTTTCGCTCCGCATCTAGCGGCAAACTTGGCACATGATTAGCCACCTCGGTGGAGGATTCCTCGACAGTTGGCGGTACGTTCACATCCTGAAAGGGGCCTGATTCAGCAGTTCGGCTGTCGTTCCGCGGATGCGGCGATGACTCTGCAGTCCTTACCCGTGTGTCACCGTGCGAATTCCGCTGCGACGGCGAAGAATCTCCATAGGAGCGGCCAGCCTCTTCCCCCTCCTTAGACGGAGCAACGGGGAGATGCGTTGTGACTCCCGCATGGCGGGTAATTACGCGTGCCATGGAGGTTGAAGAAGTTCGGCCAGATAGGCCTGTGCTAACCGGCGAAGCCGGGTTTTCCGATAACATCGGAATGTCTGAGAGGCCCCGGGTGGGGTATGGTAAAACGGAAGGCCTTTCGGCCACAGATGTATCCGGTGTTTCCGGTGTTGTTGTACCCGTAGAATCGGAAGTTTTACTGTCCATTACTACCTGAGAGGAGGGCGGAGGGGCCGACACAACGCGATCGCGGGATAACCGCTCATGCGTGTCGCCCATTTGCACCACGACTGCGTCGGTGTTCTCGGAATGCTAGTTTAGTATGCTAGATCGCTAGTTATGAAAATAAAAGTCCGAAAAAACTAGCAATTTCGCAGATTGCGCTAGTTGGCAAGGCAAAAAAATTTTTTTTTTGGAAATCGCATTTCCAAGTGCCGCAGTTCAATCTCCATTTGTTGAAGTTGCATGCTAGTTTGCAGTTCGTGCGCCACTGCCCGTTACCTCACATTCATCGCAGTCGTCAAAATCACTCTAAAAATTTATTCTGAGGTCACCAGCGCTGGTTTATTCCAACTCGGCATTCGGATCCTGGGTCTCAGTTTCCCTAAATGTCAAGTTAAGGAAGTCCAACGGACAACTCTCCCCATTCTCTGACACCCTCCTAGCCCCAAAGCGGCTTCGAACCCCTCCCAACCTCTTCTCCTCCTGCTCCTCCAATATACGCTCCGCCGTCCTCGCAGCCGCCGCCGCACTCCCGAACCCCACCAACGGCGCCCCACCCGGCAGCTGCGGCGGCACAAACACCTTCCCATCCGCGTCCACCATCACCCCACCCTTCCTCCTCTTCTTCAGTCGACTCCCCTTCTCTTCTCCTCCCTTCTCTTCTCCCCCCCTCTCCCTCACACTCCCCCGACCACCCCGAGAGCCAGGCGTCACCGGCAACCCTTTACCTGCTCCCTCTCCCACCCCTACTTCCCCTCCCCTCACCATTTCCTTCAACTCCAACAGCAATTTGCACGCCTTCTCCACCTGTTCCACTTGCTCCTCCAACACTTCAACCCTACCCTTCAGCCCCATGTTCTCCCTCCACAGCCTCCCCAGCTCCCTCCCCACGCACTCCGACATCCCATTCACATGTCACACAGCCCCCACCCCAGTCAACTTCATCCTCTTCCGAATCGTCGAAATCAATTCCATCGGCACCCCAACCTCCGACACACTCAGCACCACCCCTCCTATCTCTGCCACCATCTCCGACAGCATGTCGTCCAAACTCTCCTTCAAACTCCCCCCCCAGCTTCCTCACCCGTTCCTACATCTCCCCCATAAACCTTCTCTCCGGTCCTCCTCCTCCATCCCCATCTCCATCACCTCCACCGCCTCCTCCATCCCCATTACAAACCCTCTGCCTCACACAAATCCCCTCACTACCCCCTCCTTCCTTCCGCGGCGGCGTCTCGGGCACTTCTGTCCTATGCAGCATAGCCATTAGCTCCTCGTCACCAACGTATCCATTCGACATCCCGAGAAAAGGCGGCGTCGGGCGATAAACGACTTGAACAGACACGAGCGACTCACAACAACTCTCGTCCTTCCCACCCCTGATCACAGCCGTTACACTCGTGGCCACACACCCCTCTACCCCGCAGGCCTATTTGTATCATAATTTTCTATACCTCAATTTCCCGCCATTCCCCAAAAACTCCAAGTTTCCCAGATATTTCCATATTTTCCCATTTCCTTTCAGTACCATCGCACTAAAGCCTCCCACAGCGCCCATTCCTTAACTTCTTACCATAACATTTTCCCCTTTATATTTGATTTCGACACATATCTTTTCATAAACACATTCATCAGTCGTAATCCCTTGATGCCAACCTACCTCATTCTTTCAACTACTTCGTCATAAAAACTATCTTTTCCTTTGAAACCACTTTGTAGATGTATACATCGGTAACGCCGTTCTCTACTTAAGCCTCTCTCCCTTCTTCTCCTGTAGCACAATATCTCCTCACAGCATCCAACAAATTCGACATAATGAGCTCGCCTTACTCTTCTCACCGTTCCTCTCACACCCCAGGTACTGTTGTATGCAGAAGCCGCATTGGCTCCATGCTTTACGACCACGGTACCCCTCAAGATACCATTCTTTCACTCCAAGATTTCATAGCCGTACACAGCATTCCGCAAGGTCCCATTTTCTTCTGCGGCAGGACCAACTTGTTGGAAACAGTAATTCGCTCCTGCCCTACATCTCGCAGACAAGACTTGGTCTTCATTCAGAACGGCCACATTCTTCCCATTCTTTCAAAACATGGTCTTCATCACACCACACGAGCAGTTCTTTACATCGCCGTACCCACTCTCGGTGCACCTCCACAGGATGGCGTCACCCCTCTTACTCCCAACGGCCTCACAACTGTCACAGGAAAATGGGCTTTCGCACTAGCACAACGCTTCTTTAACGCAGGTCTCACTTGCAATGTCGTTGGCGAAGACGCCTTCTCTAAATCCTACTACGAAAAGCTCGTCTGGATCTCTTCATCCAACCTAGTTGGTTCCTCCCACGGCTTCATTACCATGCATGACGTGGCCACCCACTACAATACCATAGTCTCAACGATAATGAAGGAACTTCTCGGTATAGTCTCCTCCAAGACAGGTATCTCCTACAATATATCCTACAGAGTACAATCCCCCCTCGCCTACGGCAGCACTGTTAACTCCTTCTTCGCCTAATTCTATGAGTACGAATTCAGAAATGCTTACTTCTACCTTTCCTCCGAGGATACCAAGAGAGCGGGGTTGCCTGACCCTGCCCCTTTTCACACCAACTATGTCAATGTTTATAGAAATGACATTCTCTTTTAGTACCAGTACTACTTTGCTCTCTTCTTGTAAAAACATATCTTCGCACTATACTCTCTCTCTCTCCTTATCCCACGCTTTGTAACTCATTTTCTTTCTTCAACAATCCTTTTATGCTCACATCACATCAAAACATTCGTTCATTTATCATTACTAGTCAAGTCCCCTCACTCTCACACACGGACCACTACACGCCCTACATGTTATATCTAGTCCTCCTCATAATCCATTATCATCGGTCCCTCCTCGTAGTCACCATCAGTGTTATCAGCCTTGTTGCCTTGTACCTCGTCATCGTCCTCCTCGTAATTATCCTCTCCAAGTTTCTCTTCCTCCATTTCAAAGTTGCTCACAGAACTTTCCTCCTCGTCCAGCTGGTCGTTCGGGTCTTCCCCGAGCCCAAATTCCTCATCTAAGAATTTGGGCCGAAAAGCAGGCTGCCTGTGCACCGCATCAGGCAGCTTGTATCCCTCGGGCACAAAGTACATGTGATACCGTAGACAATTTTCTTTCACAAGCGCATCCATGTACCCAGCCCCGGCATGAAACACATCTCCCCTTCCAATAAACATGGAGTACGGTGGAACCCTGAACTTCTTCACAACCATCGTACGAGACAGCCTCTTCAAACTCTTTTCATCCGTCACATACATGTTATGTGACCTCTCACATACCCATATCATAAAGGAGCTCCCCACGGAGGCCATCATGAAGAATCCCGGAATCTCCCCATTGTTCTTCTCCACATTCGTCAACCCTCGGAAATCGGTGTGCAACACCTGCCTCGGGCATCCCTCCGCCGTACACAACACACGTCCTCCTGTTTCCAGCGCATACATCCTCTTCTTCGCCCTACTGTTGTTACACAGACGAAGAGCGGCTGCTATCTGCCCAAACCTAGCATCCAACAACGCCCTCTTTCTCACCATCATCACATTCTTCTCATCCGATTCCATGTAATCCACAATCCCCTTCTTGGTGGTAATGTATCGCCCAATGCTCTGCATCCTATTCCCGGCGTCCTTCCCTTCTCCCGCATTGATGATAGGGTTCCATCTCTTGCGGTTCTTCTCAAACTTGAGGTCCGGCTGTTCCAAGAAATCCTTGTGAAAGAACTCCAACATACTTTCTGTCACATCTTCATCCAACTCCACTCCCCTCTTCTTCGCCTCATCTGACATGCCTTCGTCACTTCCAAACTCTTCCAGCACACAGAATCCTCTCTCCATCAACTCCATTCTCTTCGCGGCAAAATACTCTCGCGCGAGGTCATCCCTCTCCATCGCCGCCATCCAAAGAGCCTCCTCCTCCCCTTTCGGCTTTCCCTTCAACGGGAGCTTCACCCCAAGAATTGGTTCCTTCGTAGTCCCCAGTTCTTTGTGCACATTCCGGGCTGCATGCCAGTACACCGCGTGATGCACCGCCCTCAAATCCTCCAGCGTTAAACACCCCGCCCTATGCTGCTTTCGTAGGTGAAGCATATCCATCCACGGGTGCTGGTGTTTCACAGCATTCTTCCCTTCAGGCCACCCACTCGGCAGTGCACTCACCATATTCGTCCACGACATATCCGATCCTCCAGTGTACTCCCCAGCTTTCTTCATTCCCTTTGGGAGAACATCCGGATTTTTATCCTCAATGCTACGCATTCCCCGTTCACATTCCTCCCCCGGTTTATCCCCAACAAATCCACTACCCTTCTCACCACTATCACTCTCCTCCTCGCCCTCGCTGGACGACATCAAAATGATTTTCTGCTTCTTTAAGAACTTCTTCAATGCACTCCTCGTCATTTTCCTGAACAGGTTAAGAACCTCCAAAGGTATGTCCACAGATAATGTGTTCACCGTACCCTTCTTTCTTCGCTTCGGGGCAGGTTGAACATCATCTTCATCCTCGTCGTCAGTAAGCACCACAGAAGTTCTCTTCCTCGTTTTCCTCTTCTTCCCGACAACCCGTTCTACCTCCTCTTCTCTCAAGCGACCCGGAACCACCTTGCGTCTTGTGCTACGTCTTAACACTGATGGTTCCGGTTCAGGGCTTTCCACCACCATGGGATTGTTCTCCACCTCAGCAGATGGAGCCCTGAGCGTCCGCTCCGGTTCCACAGCCTCTTCAACAACCTCCTCTACAACCTCCTCCTCCTCTGAACTTCGCAGCGATACTTTAAACTGTTGTTCCAGCTTGTTACCTGCAGTCTTCACCCTCCTAGACACCATCCCGTCCCACAAACGCCTTGCTCCCGTGAGCTCCATTTTGGCTGTCTGCTTCCCGAGATATTCCAAGACAGATACGTCCTTTCCTCCAATCTTGAGAACCGTCTCCATCACTTCCTCAACTGTCATCTTCTTCCTCTTGGCAGTCATGTCGCAAAGCTTAAACATACAAATGGCACACTGAAAGAAATGCTTCCTCATATCCTCAAAACGGCCCGTCCTCCCTGAAGAGAACATTCTCAGTCCCACATGCCATTGCAAGCAACGAACGACGAAACAAAATTCCGCATCTGCGAGTCCCATAAGGAGGTCACTGGACACATATGTGAGCTTCAGCGGCGGCCCCTCCTCACACACCCTCTCAAAGAATTGGAGGAGCCCCTCGCTTTGCACAAACTTCAGAGCCAGTGCCGCATAGCGATTCAAGTGACGCATACTGTAGTCCCCGATAACCCCACTTCTTTTCAACGCGCCCGCTATCTGTTTCGGCGTCACCTTCCTCACATCCGCTCCTCCTTCCTCAACGATGTTTTCAACGAAGGACACCATGCTGTGAAGTTTGTCTGCAAAAGACATCTTCAGAACATTGGAGCTCATCTCGTTCAGGAGATTGCCAAGCCCTAGCACCTCATTCATTACCATCGAATTACCATCCTTCCTCCTCCATAACACAACATCCAGAGACTTCAATATATCCTCCCACTTCCCTCCTTCGTCACGCAGGTCCTGTAACACAAGAATTCGGTGATATCCGTCTATGAGTGTTACTGGCAGCACAAGTCTCCCGTCAACGATGTCACTCGCATCCAAGTCGCCTACAAATGTAACGGCAATCGAACCGGCGGAGGGAAGCCAACCAAAGTTGCGGCACTTCATCTTCGTTGCCTCCTTGTGCGCCAGGTTCACACTGCGAACCGTCTTCTTCGGGATGTCAATCAGCTCGATATCCGTCGTCAACCGCTGCTGAACATAATCAGCGAGGGATATCTTTG
This sequence comes from Gracilaria gracilis, assembly GCA_030374805.1. NCBI lineage: Eukaryota > Rhodophyta > Florideophyceae > Gracilariales > Gracilariaceae > Gracilaria > Gracilaria gracilis. Next base: position 130,276 of record JARGSG010000265.1, on the reverse strand, counting down.
GCAGCGGCAGCGTAGTGTCCACCTCATCCGACGGAACTCTATCTCCTTCATCGAACAGATCCCCCTCAGGTCCACCCACGGAAGCCTTAGTTGTCCCAATAACCTCCACAACATCGTCATCCGAGTCATCCACGATGTCAACCCTCTCAATGGCACCGACCGGTTTCTTCATCCCTTTAGAACCTTCTCGTCCTCCTCCTCTCGTTGGTGGAGACTGCAATTTGGCGGTTTTAGAGAGATGCTCAGCCGATTCTTCGACGTCCTCAACATCTTCGTTCTCAGCATGAGAAGTGGAGGACTTCCCGGCCCCAGAGTGCGGAGTGGGGTGCGGAGTGGGACTCTGCGGAATCTCAATTGAGACCATCATCGACGTATCCCAGGCATACAACCCAGCCGAAAACAATTCGTCGAGCTTACTCGGGGGATCCTCCGGACCTTGGAAACGGTAAGGGTACTTCGCGTCTAGATGACTTGAAATCTTCGTCTTCCAGATAACCACCAAATCCTCACCCTCTAAGGCAGTGGCGCTTGGAAGGTGGCCATGCAGCGAACGGCAGAGCCCTTTCCCGGTACCACCAGCGGGCCCCACGCCTCGTACTTCCGCTGTACCAACTTTAACCCTGCTCTTGTCCTTTCCAACGCTGAGGAACAAAGATACAGAGTCGCCACCTTTTACCATTTGTGGCGCGGGAGTGCTCGTCTTGTTCTTCATCGCGCGCGGTGTTCCCCTCTCGGCACGCGATGTTGTCCTACGAGGCGTGGAGACCTTCGTCTTTCCTCTTCCTCGCGTAAACGGCGCCATTTCTGACGCCTCGCTGTTCCTCATCGATCGTGCTGACTCCGGCCTCCTTTTATAGTTCAGAGGCGCCATGTTAGATACAAAGGGTTCAAACAATTCGAAACGGGGGTTACGACCGTCGAGAATGCTCGCGAGAACGTATAGTGGACGTACCCTTCTCAATCACGTTCGTTGCCTTCACTTCTTGACCGAACACTGCGCCCGCTCAATATAGGTTTAAACTGAAGTGGTTCCGTATTTCACGTTTTATAAATCACTATCGCTTTATTTCGAAAGTTACATGATCGTCATAAATACTACGTACGTGTAGCTTTAGAATAAAGGCACCAAATTTTGAAGGGAAAAAAAATTGAATTCCGTCCGTTATGTTGGCGCATGGACAGCGGATCGGGGTGGAGTGGCGCTTCATCAGTGCCCTGATGAAGCGCCACTCCACCCGGTCGGCTGTCCACGGCGCATGGCCCCAAAAAATTGCAATTTTCGGACAGCGGTCCGGGGTGGAGTGGCGCTTCATCAGGGCACTGATGAAGCGCCACTCCACCCTTGACCGCTGTCCACGGCGCATGGCCCCAAAAAATTGCAATTTTCGGACAGCGGACCGGGGTAAAGTGGCGCTTCATCAGGGCACTGATGAAGCGCCACTCCACCCCGGACCGCTGTCCATGCGCCGTGCCCGATGAAGCTGGACGACACCTCGGACGGCGGTCAACGCACCGTGGGCGATGAAGCTGGAGGACACTACGGACCGCTGTCCATGAGGGTTTTCACTTATGATTGTTACATGAATACTTAAAGCCATGTATCTTTTTGTAATGACGGGAGAAGGACGTAAGGGCGTCAACTCATATGAATGGCGTTCGGTGAGTTTGTTGGAATGCAATAAAAATTGCTCTTCATAAGCACGGAGAAAAGTTTAGAATAGAAGTAGTTCGCAGCTTGTTGGTCATGTATAAAACAAAGCCTCTCTTTTGGTTCGAGAGTCACACTCTAGCATTCGAAGTGGCAGTGCATCTAACAATCTGTCAACGACGTTATTGTAATTCAGGGCAGCAAATGAGGGTTTTAGGTATCACCAGTAGTTTAACCACTTCCGATAGTTCAAGCTAATGCAGTGTAATCTAGTCGTTCTAATACAGGAACAACAGTCTGACAGTGATTGAGTTGGCGGTGATGGCAAAGAACGATTATCTGAGTTGAACAACTCAAATAATCGTACTCGACCATCACGGGCAGCTCAACCACTTCCGAAAGTTCTCAGTAACTAATGCAGTCTAATCTAGTCGTTCTAATACAGCAACAACAGTCTGACAGTGATTGAGTTGGCGGTCATGGCGAAGAACGACTAGGTGAGTTGAACAACTCAGATAATCGCACTCAGCCATCACGGCCAGCTCAACCACTTCCGAATGTTCTAAGTAAAGCAAGGATCCAAAAGCGGCATACACCGTGTCCGACAACTATGGCATGAATACGCAATAAGATGAAAAACAGAAGAGTACGGCAGTTAGTACGATTCACAAAAAACGAAAAAGATGTTCAAGCCTACCTTCTGTGCCACTCACTCCGCTCAAAAGAACTAGTACAAGAAGACCACCTCGCTTATACAGTCTCCGGAGACGTCTTTTTTTTCTGCCACAACCGAGAGGATCACTTTGTTGTGACAGGGGATGAAGAGATCCCCGGAAACCGTAACGGGGAGGTAGAGGGGGTTGTGCTTACCGAGGCAGTTGGCAGGAGAGCGAAGGTGCTTAAGTACAGGCAGCGTCACATTACAGACAAGCGCCAGTCGCGAGGGGACCGCTGTGCAGGTGGAAATTAAACTTTTGCATTTTTTGGGGCCATGCGCCGTGGACAGCGGACCCGAGTGGAGTGGCGCTTCATCAGTGCCCTGATGAAGCGCCACTCCACTCCGGACCGCTGTCCGAAAAATGTTACTTCGGACTTTACGGACCGCTGTCCGGAGAGCCGCAACTTATAACTTCGCCAATACTTCCATATCTAGGAATTACCGCACCCCCCTCCTATCCCCGCCTTCTCTTATAACTATTTATCACCGCGTAAGCCCCCCCTTACATCCCCCAATTCCCTTCAACTTCTCTACTTTAGAGTTCTGGTACTGTTTTGGCGTCTGAAGTCCTCCTTCACATCGCTAAATCCCCAGCCGTCTGCCGTCCGCTCCCGTCTACCATCGGTACTCATCTCTTGTCCGCTGCAGTCTCTCGTCTGCTTCCGTCTGCTCGCCCTCGCCGTCCGCTGCCGACGGCATTCATCTGTTTTTTCACGACCGCTCCCGTTCTCCTTCCGTATTCACAATACAGCCCCCCGTCATTGTTTAAAATGGCTCCCGCAACCACATCCAGGTCTAGGTCACCGTCACCGGCACCTTCGACATCCGAGATGAGGGTTGGAAAAATGTTCGGTTCTGGGGATGAGCTTCTCACCGTGTGTCTCGCCATCCGAGATCACTACGCGTCTACAATGCGAGAGGAAGACGAACCTAGGAAAGTGGGACACAGCGAATTCGTTAAATATATTATCAAGAATCGCTCTGTCCTAGACGTGGCCAAGAAGTACTTCTCTATGCTTCTCGGACCCACTCACCCGTCATACAGCGACGATGAGCTCAAAGCTGTATGTGGGAAGGGTTCGTACCGTCAGCTGTATCTCTCGACGAAGTTGCTGGACATCATGGACGGAGATAGAGACAGGCGTGTGAGGGATTTTTGGAATGCTTATACCAGAGTGGGGTTTAAAGGAATACCGAAGAATGTGACTTTAACAGAATTCTTCAAGTCCATGAGTATAGCTCCCAAACGAGTGGGCCGGATAGTTCCCCCTTTCGCTACAAGCATCGCTACACATTTCCAGAGAGATCTCTTTCTCTCCCTTATTCAAAAGGTGTCTATGGAAAGGCCACTTAGGGGCCATAAGAGGCGTAAGGGGGAGAAGGGATATTCCACCCCTTTTGGGAATGTCCAAATCTCGCAGAATCTCCAAGCTCAGCGTACGGGTTTCGGTTTGCAGCTGGTAACAAAGGCCTAGGATTGTTTCTCCCAATTACTGGGATTCCCTAGCGCGGAGGTCATGGTTCTCCCTTTTATACTGCTCGTGTACGACGACATACAATTTAAACCCATTGAGACGCGTTTCGAGGGGTTCCTGCACAAGGACAACGACCATCGCTTGCTACCGAGCAACACACAAACTGTTCTGGAAGACGAGGTCCAACCGTGGGCATGGAATCTTCCGGAGGACATTGATGTGGCCCTCCGAACGCTTGCGAAGGAGTTCATTTCTGACCTGAACAAGGTTGTTGTGAACGAGCAGTTGTACACAATATCAGAACCTGGACGATGGGCCGTTCTAAAGACGTTTAACAGGGACCCCTCAAGAGCGTTTGCTTAGAGATTTGATTGTTTCTCTAACTCGCTTGTGTCCTCCATCTTGGAGACAATAAGCCCTTTGAAACTCAAAGAAACGCTCAGGGTCCCTGATATACCTCTCAAGCCGATATCAAAACCGGAGCCTGCCATCGAAATTTATGACCATGACGATGAGCAGTTGGAAAGGGGGAAGCATTCGGAGGGGAAACAAGGAGGGGATGGAGATGGCGGAAGTTGAATGGATGTAGTGGGTGAGAGTGGGAATGAAGATGTTGGTGAGCAGTCGTCCGACGCTGACATACAGCGTCCTCCTGCCATTTCCTCGTTGGACGATAAAATGGCATTCCAACGTTGTGAAGTGGAGATGGAGAAATACTTTCGAATGTATAATTGCCGGTTCGAGGATATGGTGGAAACGGACGAGACTCTGCGAAACAGCGGAGTCTCTCCATTGGGGAAAGTGCAACTGGTTCTTACGGACCCACCATACAACATACGAGCCGATAAGAACCGCGAGAACAGTTGGTATGATATGCTGAGCCCTGAGCATATGAAGAAGGGCGGGAAGCTAATATCAAGGCTGCTACGTCCGGGGGGACATTTCGTTATCTTCTGTGCATTGGAACAGGTGAACCAGTGGAGGAAGGTGCTTTCCCTTATTGGAACAAAGGACGAGCATGGGGTTCCGAGGCGATCGTTTGTAGTGGACCAGGTCCCAATTCATTTTATACGGTCGCAAGGTAACCCCATGCGAAACCCGGGACGGAGGTCCTGCTCCTTGTTCCCTGCCATGGAGTATGCGATACATGGTGTTCGAAGTGGCCTCGCTTATGCCCAGCAGCATGCGATGGTGAACTATGAGAACTTCAACTACGTGCAGTCGAGGTATCCAGGGTACCATAGTGTGATTGACCAGGTACCACCCATGTCCAATGGGGAGATTCTTCAATGGAAGAGAAAGAAGGAGGGTGAGGGCTACATCTTGCAGAAGGTGAGGTCTGAACAAAAACCTCGCGCGTTGTTGAAGGAGCTGATCAGCCGATTTTCGCAGCCAGGTGATACAGTGGTGGACTTGTTCGCGGGAACTTTCTCGACCGCGATGGCATGCATGGAGTTACAACGTCATCGGAAGTTTATTGGTTGTGAACCGGACCCTGACTGTTTTGCTCATGCTAGGCACGCGGCCATTGTTCAGTTCGCGATGTGCATGCGGGATAATGAGACGGACATTCCCATTACGCAGGAGGTCCGAAACTCTGTGAATCGCGTGGTGGACTTATTTACCAAGTGGAACGCTCGTCCTTCAAGATCATGGAAGGCTCCATCCGGCTTCGCACAGTATCAGAAGTTCCCACCGTATATTGTCGACTTCCTGGCATCAATGTGGCGGGAGGAGAGCATGGCCATGATCGGCAGGCGCAAAGCGCTGCATGAGTGGCCGAAAACGTTGCAAGGGAAGATGGGACTTCTGGATTGGAATGCAATGTTGGCACTGGAGGCGACTATGTGTGGTTGTCGCATTGGAAAGTCATCGATTCGTCACCATTACGCAGGAGTGGGATTGTTTACCACGCGCCGTTTCATGAAGAACGAAGAGATATGTTTCTTTTACGGAACTCTAGTCTACCATGACTTAAAGAAGAGGAAGGAGGTACACAAGAAGTATGGGGAAGGGTTGTTGGGAGCCACCGCCGCACGTTTTCGAACCTATGCGATTGAGGCTACCCTGCGAGGCGAGGTATTCCGGAAACTTCCGGAAAGGAGACGAGAAGTACCTACAATCCCTGTATGGATTGTCCCCGCTCCATTTTCGTTGGGTGGAACAATTAACGACCCAAAATATATGGATGGGGATAAAGATAGGGATGCAGTGGAGAATGGCTTGAAGCAGCGACGGACTCCCAATGTGGCGGTGATTCGAACCCCAGGAACTGGGCGAACTCCGCTTCAATTAAGAGAATACCGAATGCTTGCCGTGCGGGCACTTCGGGATGTAGAAGTGGGAGAAGAGTTGTTTGCAGATTATGGAATGGAGTACAGATGGGGTACGTCTTCGAATCCTATAGTAATAGACTAGAGCTCAATTGATTTATTACTTATAGAACCAAAAGGTGTACGGTAGTATATGTAAAAGCGAATTGTATACATTTCATTACGTTTTCTCTAACTGTCTTGTTCCACAGGGGAGCATGAGAACTCCCCCAAGTGAATGGGTTTCGTCACCTTTTATCATCCAGTGACGTGAACGAGATTGGATTTAGGTGAGTGGGGTTACGTTCAAGTACATAGAATAGAGGATACGGAGTACATGTGATATGACGTGAAAGTGTAACAGTTTTTGGCAGTGAGGTTTCGTACAGAAAGGGAAATTTCGATGCCATTTTTCGGAAAGTGATTCCGAAAAGTACTAAAACGGTGCGATATTTCTACCACACGTCAAGTGGAGGTGTGCGTTTCACGGGGGACCTTCGATCACATCGAGCGGCGAACACGTCGAGCGGCGCGCAGCGACAACATCTAGAGCGGACCGCGGGGCGCATCGTCGTCGTCCGATTCCATATGGGGAAACGTAAAACGAGAAGTGCGAATGCGAATGCGAATGCGAATGCGAATGCGAATGCGAATGCGGAGGATGTAAGCGGGCGCGCGTCGAAAGGGCGAAGGCGTGCAGAGGGAGTACGTCGCGGTCGCGAGGATGGCTTGGATAGTACTACGTGTGCGCCTCGAAGTGGCGATGTGGAAAATGGGGAGGGCGGTATTGGGCGTACTTCGCGTGCTCCTCGAAGCGGATTAAGTGGGAAAAGTAGGAAGAACACGCGGAGACATGATCGGGGCCGACCTTTTGGAGGGAACCGAGCGAACCGAGCGAATCGAGCGAACGGAGCGAACGGAGCGCACCGAGCAAACGGAGCGAACCGAGCGAACCGTAAGTGCTTTGGTAACACCTAGAACTCCGCTTCCCCATGAGATGGGAAATGAAGGAGGGAAAGCAGGGAAGGGAGGGGAGGAAGGCAGGGGAATGATACGCGGGGCGGTACAGATAGAGGTGGGCGGCGAAGGGACGTTGACTCCACGCAAGTTGTAGAAGAAGGCGAGTGTGGAGATGTCATAGAGAAGGGGAGGGAGTGTCGCAGTGGGGGGGAGGGAAGGACGATAGCAAGAAGTACTAGTGGGATAGTTAGCCGTGGTATTCGAGGGAAGGAGAGAGAGAGTGCCTGTGGTTGGTATTAGGGAGGGAAGGGGTGGGGAAAGAGAAGTAAGAGGAGGCGTTCAGGAGGCGAGGAACGAGGGCATGGAGGTTGTGGTTGGCGTTAGGAGGAATCGAATGGTGTGCAGAGAAAGCATTGGTGGACCGCGACATACTGCGATGCGGGAGGAAGAGGAAGTGGGGGGTATGAGGCATATGAGGGAGCATGGAGACGCAGAGGAGAGTGGGAGGCGAATTGGGCGTGTGGGCGATGGAATGGGGAGCCACGCCAATGTGGACAGGATGGAATGGCTACGAGACAATTTGCCCGGGGGAGTTGTAGGACGTAGCAGTGTTGGATCAGTGAATGAAAATGTGAGAAACAATACACCAGTGGATGGAAGAGATTTCGAAGGAGAAGATGTCGTTGTCCGAAACAAGCATAGAACTGGAGGGAACTTGGTGGAAACCGCGGTACGAACGCCTGAAGGAATACGTGTGAGCCATAATGCCGTTCGGATTAAGGACGATGTGCATGAAGCAGGAACCGACGATTCTGGGGATCGTGGAGAAAGGAACGGAAGAAGGGAAATGGGAACTACAGGAATACGAGAAGGAGATGAAGAGAACTTACGCGCGTTGCCAAGGTCTGCGCTGGTTGAGAGGGTGAATTCGTTGAAAGGGAAGCTGGGAAATATGAGGGAGGACCACTATACGATGATGGTCAGTTTGAAGCTCACGCAGAAAGAATTGGAACGGGGGAGGGAGGAGCTGAAGCAGCAAAATGTCCTGATTGAAAGTTTACGGGGGGCTGTGAAGGGTAGGAAGCGAGGGAGGTGTGGGAAGGAAGTGAAGGGGCGTCGAAAGCATGATATAGGGGTCCTAGAATGCTTTTACGGGTTTGCAAGGGCTGTGTATGATACGATTCTTCAGTATGCGAAGTTGGAGGCGTCTGAACTCTGTTTTGATACGGAGAACGTTAGTAGGAGCTGGAAGAACAGGAGTGAGACGGTGGGAGAAAGTAGGGAGGGCAGCATATTTGTGGTTGGGGAGAAGGAGATGGTACCTCGGTGCCCGTATCAAGTGGCATACGAGATGAGGGCGTATACGCCATCGACGGAGGGAGGAAGTGATGTGCTGTTGAAGTATGTGGTGGAGACGGAAATAATGGGAGATACTTAGGAGACGATACGAGAAGCGGGAAGGAAACAGGAGTGTCTGGATAATGTGAGTGCGGACAAGTGTCTGAGGCAGAGAATGAAGCAGACATTAAGCGATGTGATTGGGGTGCGGAAGCGGGGGGCTCGCGACAAGTTATTCTCCATGCTTGGATATGATTTGATTGCGAAACGTGCGAAACCTACTGAGGGGACTGAGCTATGGGAAGAGTTAAAACACCAGATGGGGGAGGCGCGCGAGAAGCTGATGGGGAGGGAGGAGGGCGGGGGGAATGAGTTGTGTGCGTGGAGAACGAGCCGGTTCGAAGAGCTTGCGTATTCCGGCTCACGTGCGGTTGGGCCACCGTGGGAGGTTAATGATGAAGATATGTACTTCAAGAATGGGATGGCGGTGGCAGTGTTGGAGGTGTATATGGGATACGCAGTGGAGAGGCAAAGTAACGGTGAACAGCAGTAGGTGGATGGGACAGTGATTCACCTTGCGAGACTTGACGCCTGGATTGCCTGTGTGGTGAAAACTATGAACGAGGTTGTGGGACGTGGAGGGCAAAGACAGCTTTTGTTCTCTACTTTGTATGGGATGTATCTACCGAGGGGTGTTGAAGGAATACTGGGAGTAGCCTGGAAATTGCTACAGGAGGAGCATGCCGAGGAGTTCGAGAACGATGGGTTTGTGGATGGAGATCCGAGGTGTGTGTCGGGAAACTCTGGGAGAACTGCGACTGTTGGGCTGTGGATACCATCGAGGGAGAAGATATACCTAGCTGTGAGGGAGGAATATTTTATGGCGAAACTAACACGGAGACTAGGTGCAGTTCTTGATTGTTACATAGCGGCCTGTCGACCGGAGGACGCGAGTTTCGGGCGGCTGGTGGCACACCACGCGGAACACAGGGAAGGGACAGGCGTTGATGGTAGGGAAGAGGCGGGCTACTAAGGTTAGGATGAGGTTCAGTGGGGGGGGAAGGGGTGGGGGTATGTGTGGGATGGGGAAGAGATGGTTCTTCTTTCTCATGTCATGCGTATCTTCACTCCTTCCAATTGAAAGGAAGCGGTACTGAAAGTTTTATGAAGCCGAAGCTAACAGGGAATAGATGCTACGTGTTGGATGGGAAATAGGGCTTGGCGGTGGGGTCTCGATAGAACCGATTGAGATAAAATCGGTGAAAGCGTCAGTGTAGACGAGAAGTGAAGGGAGGAGCTGGGTAGTTCTGACAGAGAACACGAACGGAGCCGAGGATGGAAAAAGAGGGGATGAGTCCATACCAAGGGGAAACGTTATCGGAAGTGGAGTGGGTAGAGATAGGAACTGGGTGAATGGTGTGGTTATGTTCGTCGTCTGTTGCCCATCGGAGGCAAACGCAGTTGAAGGTGAGATCGACGTCGTCGCTGGGTGGGACGAGTTCCATGAACTGGACGAAGGCGAACTCTTTGGGAGAAGAAGTTGGAGAATGAAGCGCGAAACGAAGAAGGGAGATGAGTTTGCAGACCCAGACGATGGAGGTGGAGGTGGGGGAGGTGGAGCCGGCGACAAGAACGTGGGAAAACTTTGGGGACTTGGATGGACCGAAGGAGGGGGTGGCAAAAATTCGTTGAATGATGGGGACCGAAGGATCCTGGAGGGTGAGCTCGTTTCGTTCTGTGATGTAGTTGTCGAGTGTTGGGATGTAACCGCCAACGACGTAAGCGGAGTTGATTATGGTGAGTCGAGCCTGAAGGAGGGCGGGGGAGTTGTCAGTGAGTTGTAGGACTTCGAGAGAGAGGGTGATGAAGGATGGAAGGGCGTCTCTTCTGAATTGTGCAAGAATGGATAAGGTATCGGGGGGGAAGAGGTCTTGAAGAGATTTGTGAGGGAGGTGAAGATTGGAGCGAATGAATTTGTGGGCAGTGATGGGGTCAGCGAAGGAGATGTGTTTGCCATCACGGACGAAACCGGGTTGTCGGGATTGGAAACGGGAAGCCAGGCCAGGGGAGGAGGAGGTGATGGAAGGGTTTGTGGAAACGGGATTCCAGTCCTTGATGGCGTTGGAGCGGTGGATGGCACGAATGGTTTCTTGATGTGCGGTGGATCTGCGCTTTTGAGGTTTTGGAGTAGTGGGACTTGAAGAGGGTGTGGGCGTGCTCGAATATGCCGGCATCATTGAATTGGAGGCCTCCAAAGCGGCGAATGTCCTCGACAATGTGGTCGAGGAGGTGAAATTTGAGAGTGCCCAGGCTGGAAGTGTGGTGGGGGCCGAGGACGAGTACGGCTGTGCGCTTAAAGGAGCGGATTTGGTTGTGGAGGTCGGTGAGGCGGGCGTCGGTCCATTCGGTGAAGGTGTTGTATCGCATGGAGGCGAGGAGGAGGTCAAAGTACTTGGAGAAGACGGAAGTGATGGGAGCTGAATCGACTTCGTCACAGCATCGGTCGAAGAAGGCGCCGATGAAGGGGAAGACCATGTCGAGTGCGCGGTAGCCTTTTGCTTCGAGCATACCTCGCAAGCCGTCGGTGGTGAAGAAACCGTTGAGAGTTTGACCGTTGTCGGAAGTGGAGAACTCGATGTGGAGTCCGTTGGCAAGAGATTGCTTTTCGATGGCGGAGAGGATGGTGTTTGAATGTTTGAGGATGGAAGTGCGGACGGAGTTGAAGGGGCGACGGGATTTGGAGGAACCGACGGTGGTGAAGAGTGCTTCTGAGCGGAGTCTCTCGATGGCGGCGAGCTTGATGAGCTTGGAGACGCCGAGGTGGAAGTTGTGGAGTGGTTCGAAGGTGAAGATGTTGTAAGGGGAGAGGAGTGGGGTGATGTTGAGAAGAGGGTATGATTCGAAGACGGAGGAGTACTTTGCGAGGGAGAGGGAGTGGAGGGCTTGAAGGGCTTTTTCCTTTGTGTTGCAGGACATTCTGGGCTTACGAGCGAAGAGAGCGTCTTGTGATTGTTGGAGGAGAGTGGAGTGTGATTTGCGTGCGGCGAGGGTCTGGTCCTGAGTTCGGGGGGAAGGGGAGGGGGTGTGTAGGGGGAGGTCTGAGCAGGAGACGGTGCATCTATGACAAGGGTGTTGGGGGCGGGTGCCATGGGAGATTGCGAGGATGTCTTTTGCTTCGGGAATGTCGGCGCAGTAGCTGGCGATGATTGGGTGACAGTGGCGGAGAACGCCGTGGGAGTCACGGAAGGGGAAGCCGTTGAGACCGGATGAGAGGAGGGGGCCGAGGAGGTTGGAGAGGGCGAGCTGAATGAGTTTCATTTTGGTGTTGCGGGGGATGTGAGAGGACGTTTGAGGGATGGATTCGTGGTCTTGGGAGGGGTTGGTTGGGAGGAAGGAGGTTGGCAAGTATCCGAGAAGGGTGAGGTTTTCGGTAATGCACTTGCGACGGAAGGCATCGGAGAAGTTGAGAAGGGTGATGTGAAGGGGGTACGAGGTGATGGAAGAGGATTTGAGGGAGGTGGAGGACTTGTCGGAGTAGATTTGGACCAAGCCGATGAAGGAGTCGATACCGGTGGTGTCGGGGGTGTGCCAGATGCAGGAGTCGTTGGAGGAGTGCATGACTGCGGCTTTGAGGGCGGGGACTGCTTGTTTTCCGAGGGTGGAGGCCATGGGGTGGGCGAAAGCGGGAGAGCCGGAAGAAGTTGTGTGGGAGACGGGGTGGAAGAAGGTGTTGTGAAAGTGTGCGAGGGCGAGTTGTTGTTTGAGGACCTGGATGGGGTCCTTTCGGAAGATGGTGGTGGAGAAGAGCTGCTGTGGGTCGGAGATGGTGGTGGGAGCGAAGCCGATGTTGCTGACACGGTGCTGCAAGAGGTTTGTGTGAAGCTCGAGGCACTGGGTGGCGGAGGAGACGGCGTTGTGGAAGGCGGATTTGGAGAAGGCGGGGTCGTGGAGGAGGGAGATGAGTTCGTCAGCCTTACGGTGGCCGAGGGAGGAGGCGATGGAAGAGATGTACAGGACCATGCGTTCGAGGTGGGGGTTGTTGAGGAGCGGGAAGGAAGGGGGAGGAGGGGGAGGAGGGGAGCGGGAGATGGAGCAGACGGGGGTGGTGGCGATGTCGTAGGCGTCCTGGGTGTGGAGGGAGAGGGAGAGTTGCTGGTGGTGGTAGGAGTCGTCGTCTGCGATGGGGACGTTGTCGGAAGGGCGGTTTGTGGGAGGGGGAGGTGTATGGAGGTGGGGGGTAGACTTGTGACGCTTGATGCGTGGGGGGAAGTGGGGGAGGCCTCCGCCTGGGGAGAAGAAACGCTTGTTTGGGTTGAGGCGATTGGGGCATCTCCTCTGGTGCATTTGGATGGCGGGGATGGTGCGGGCGAAGAAGGAGCAGCCTTCAAAGCAGCAGTTGGCCATGGCGAGGAAGGTTGGGGGGGTGTTGGAGAGGATAGGAGGTACGTAGCGGGGAGCGTAACATGGCGCACGGACGGTGGGACAGATTGGGGGGGGGGGGGGGGGGGGTGATTGCACGTGATTCGAAGGCGTTTCATATATTTAGTATACGAATGTCTGATGTAAAAGGTGTTGACTAGTGAACCGATCTGCACTAACTGAAAAGGTATTCGTTCAATTTGTATACTCTTATTCGTATTCGATAAACAGCTATCTAAGTTTCTATCTAAGTGTCTATCTCGCTATTCGCCCCCGTATACATGAAAGTAGGTGGCACTAACACACTTACATTGCGCTGCGAAACTACCATAAACGAAAGGAGTATGCTAGTTTCTCTTCCATCCAAACTAGCAAAGATGGAAACAATGTGGAATAATTCTTTCGAAAGAAACTAGCACAAGTGGAAAGGTGGAAATATTTTCGGAAATTTGCACTTCCAAATTTGGATAAATTCAGCGGTTTTTCGTTCGTTTTAATTCGGTCATTTTTGACCGCTAAACTAGCATTCCGATAACACCGACGTGTGTCGGTAGTTACGGAGATCACCCTGTAGGGTCCATCCGCCACTGGCGAGAGCTTGTGACATTTTTCCCGTTCCGGGTTGTAGTACTCCTTCCGTACGAAGATGTAGCTACCTACCGCAATTGGCGGGCTCTTAGTTCCTAGTAAACGAGCGTCAAAATTCCGCTTGTACGCGGCTTGGGCTCTGGCCATTGACTTCCGCGTAGCGGGTACCAACTTGGTGAGCCACTGTTTCCACCTTAGGCGGTAATCACCCACAGATGGGAAACTTCCAAGCGTAGCTTGCGATTCTAACGCCGCAGGCGGGGGAGTACGAGACAAGACCAATTCGAATGGTGATACTCCGGTAGTCCGGTGAACTTGCGTATTGTACGCGAACGTCACCGCATCGGTGTATAACTCCCAATTCTTGCGGTGGTCAGCAACGTAGGAACGGAGCGCAGCGAGCATCGTCGTGTTGAACCGTTCAACTTGCTCATTACATTGGGGAGGATGGTAGTCGTGAACAGGTTCTTCACGTCCAGGATGCGGCAAACATCCTGGAAGAAGCGCGACACGAACTGCTTTCCGTTATCGGATAACAACTCCTCTGGAGGTCCATACGCGAATGCCCAGTGGGTAACGAATGCGTTTGCCACCGTGTACGCGGTCATCCTCTGAAGAGGGACAGTCCGAACAAGCTTCGAGAAGCGGTCGGTGATCACAACTAGAAACTTGTTCCCTCGTTTCGTGGTGAAAAGTGGTCCGAGGATGTCGATTGCGACAAACTCGAGGGGTGCCCTAGCAGAGAATAACTTCAGCGCTCTGCTGTTCTTCCGAAGTTTCACTCGGTTCTTTGCACACTCCGTACAGAAGCGTACAGTAGCGTAGCAATCCACCGCCATTGCAGGCCAATAGAAGTCCCTTCTTAGGGTGAGATAGAGCTTCCGGCCAGCGGCATGACCACCGATCTTCCGGTAATGCGTTAAGTGCAACACCCGCGACTGCAGAAAATGCGGCACCACGACTTGTGGGTTAGCCTCAACTGTCCTCACGAGGTATTCTCGGTCGTTCACCTCGAAGGGGAGTATTTCACCACCGTTCAGACGGGCGCGTATCCCTATGCAAAAGGGGTCTCCGAACTGTTCTCGTACCAGTTCTTCTGGAGTAATGGGGACAAAATTCCCCGCTGGGGGTTTCTCAGTAGCGGCTTTGCTAGAACCGAGTAGTTCGTCAAAGTCAGCGTCCATATCCAGATCTTCTGGCCATTCCGGATCGTCCGGTTCCTTCCCGTTCATGACGAAGCAGGGAATGTCATCATCCTCAGTTGCGAGGGCTTCCCCACTTGTAGATAATCGTGAGAGTGCGTCTGCCTGCTTGTTCTGCACCCCCTTCTTGTATATGACTGTGAAGTCATATTTCGCTAAGCGGAGTCTCCACCGCATCAGGCTGCCAGATGGATCAGAGATATTTATCAAACACCTCAACGAGGAGTGATCCGTATATACGGTAAAGTGAACACCCATAAGATAGGGGCGAAGAGTAGACATTGCCCATACAACGGCGAGACACTCTTTCTCCGAAACAGAGTAGTTCCGTTCGTGGACGTTCAGCGAACCTGACCAATACCCAATACCCAATGGGTTTCCGTTCCCCTTCTGGGGTGGTCTGGAAAAGAGAGCAACCGACTTGGTAGTCGCACGAGTCCGTGTCCACGGAGTACGGCAATCCCAATTTGGGTAACGATAGGATCGGCGCTGACGTGACAGCCTTTTTTAAGGAGTTAAAAGCTTCCGCTTGCGCGGGCGTTAAGGGTTCCAGTTTTGGCCGCTGTCCCTTGCGCAGAAGTGCGTTGATGGGCCCCGCGATGTCCAGAAAGTGCGGGATAAACCGTCGATAGACGTTGACCAACCCTAAGAACGATCTCAATTCCGACTGAGTACGGGGTTCTTTCGCCTTCATGAGGGAATTCACGCGAGCTTCCTCGATTGACAACCGTCCAGGACGGATAATATGCCCAAGATACTTGATAGTATCCGTGAAGAACTCACACTCCCTCAACTCGACGGTTATTCAAGCATCCCGGAAAACGGTTGGAACTTCCCTGACATGGGTGAGGTGGTCGTCGAGGTTATCTGAGAAGACAGTGATATCATCCAGATATACCAAACACGACCGCCACTTGAACCTGTTGAGCAGGATATCGACCGCTCGTTGGAACGTAGCGGGGGCGTTGGTTAAACCAAACGGCATCCGCTTGAAGCGGTAGGACCCAGAGTGGCAGACGAACGCCGTCTTGTCGCGGTCCTCTTCCCTTACAGGGACTTGCCAATATCCCCAATTCGCATCCAACGCCATGAACACGGTTGCCTTTCCGAGAAAATCGATGCACTCGTCCATCCGAGGAATCGGGTAAGTATCCCGTATTGTTACGGCGTTCAACCGACGGTAGTAGACACAAAATCGCCACTTGCCGTCAGCCTTCAATGCCAGTACAACTGGGGATGCCCAGGGTGATTGAGCGGGTTCAATCACCCCGGCGCGGAGCATCTTGTCCACTTGGAAATGCTCCTCTTCCCGAGCCTTCCGTCCCGCCCTGTATGGGGGTTGCACAACTGGACGCGTGTTCGGCAACAGCTCAATCCGGTGTTCCGTCGCATTTACCTCTCCAAGAGAGCCATCTCACATAGTGGTAAATTCCCGTAACATATCACGGAGACGATCGCGGTGCGATTCCGGTACATGACCGAGATCCAGCTCTTCGAGAGCCTTCCCCGGGTCAAGCCGGTCGTAGCTTGTGGGGCCACGCTCTCCTGTCGGTACAGGGTGTGATTCCAAATCATTCGGTAACTTCTCCGCTAAAACGGCAATGTTCTCCCTCTTTTTAGATGGGGCGTCGGGGCTCTCGCTGTTGACTCCCTCTCTAGAGGAAACTAAACCGAGAACATCGGCAACCGTCATCCGCGTCGGGAGAATCGCGAGCGGGTGCGGGGTAACTGATTCAATTACTTGGTTCTTTGCCAGATACTGGGATTTGTTGCCAAGGTTGGCAACGAGTACCCGAAACGGGATATCTGGTGTCACCTGCACAACACCGTTCGCAACGGCTAATTGACACTTCTCGTACAACGAGGAAATGGGTTGTATGACCCGAAGACCGCGTTGACGGGAATTCACTTGCACCATTACCTGGGATTCCGGCGGGATAGAAACGGACGCAGCCACGCGTAGCTTCGTAGATTCCCGGCGTGCCGGAGGTGGTACCTGCGCAGCAGGGAGTGGAACGTGCTTCCGCGAAACCCGCTTTAGCGGACGACGAACAATCGGAACGGACGATCCGTCATCGAGATTCACACGCCTGAGGCGGGGTCGGATTGCATCGACAAATCTGTCGCACTAATCACATCCCAGTATAACTGGAGCTGTAAATGACCGACAGACTATGTAGTCAAGTTTCACCATCATGGTGCCCTACCGTACGACTAAGTCGACGGTGCCTACCGTTTTTAACGGGTTGTTGTTCGCATCTGCGACATCAGAAACCGCTTCAGCGCGGATACGACACGGCACCTACGGAGGCAAAAGGGATTCCACGACGAAGTTCGGGCCCGCACCTGTATCCAGGACAGTAAGAATTCGAACCAGAAACTGGGGGTCTAGGCCAAGGTCAGCGTAAACTTTGTAGTTACGCTTGGCCGTGACCAAGATTCTATCCGGAATCCGGGGTTTTTTCATCCGTATCCACGATCGACGCAAAACACCCAAGTTTTTCGAATCCGCGCCTGCGCTGTCACTCCTAGTGAGGATTTTCATCGGGGAGCGAGGCAACGACGCCTCGGGCGTCAAAAGCCTCGACTCTGAGGACGCCTCTCTCAAAGGGAAGACTCCCTTCATTAGTTTCCCTGAACTTCTGCCTGGGGCGGCTTCTCAGGCTCCTCAACGACGAGAGCTTGGGTTCGTCATTGAGGGTTTTCCACGCGAGTGGGGTTTGGAACGTACGCCTATTCTGCGGGGACATCCGATTTCATCGGGACAGACCGCGCAGGAGGAAGAGCTTGTGAAAGGTCCACCTTGGCACGAAGATAAGACGCTATGGGCACCATGCGTTTCTCCTCTGGAGTAAGGGCTTCGTAGTTGGATACTACTTTGCCCATTTCCCTCAAAGAGAGGAGACACTGCGGCGACGTGTGACCATGCGTATAGCACAAGCAGCATATCAATCGCAATACTCCTGCTTGCAGGTTACCTCTCCGAACTTCGGTAAAACGAACCGCAGGGCGGGAGTCTCTCCATCCAGGCCGTTGAAAACGGGTACCTCCATTCGAGTATGGGATAGGAGGAGCCGTCATACGACGGTTGTCTGCATACAGCGCTGGGTCGGCCAGTGCTGCATCGAACGATGTATCCGTCGTAGACGGGAGTTCCGTAGTCGGCACGAAGATGACTTCGCCATGCGCAAGCTGCACGTTGTCATATCCCTGTTGAGGGTGTTTCGCCGCGACCAGCGATAGCGATGGGGGGCGGTCCTCCATCGCCAGCGCTTTTGTGGACTTCGACCTCGACTGAGGACCACGAGCACGTAGTGCATCACCCTCCGCGCGTGCGGCTTGGACCAACTCGAGGTAGGTGATCGTCGGTTTGTCTTCCCGACGACGGGCAACGAGTGACTTGATGGCTGAACTGAGCCCATCAATGAACATCGTACAACGGTCCCCAGCGGGGTAGACATTACCACAGCGGTGAAAAGCCTTGTGAAGGAGTACCGAATAATCGGTTTCAACCTCGTCCGGGCGCTGACGAGTATCTCTCAAAGCGAGGAACGCGGACTGAATGGCATCATTCGTCGCGTATGACCTTAACAGGTATTGGACGGCTTCGGACCAGCACGTCACCCCTCCTTCGGAGGCTCTTGTGGAACCTCTTACAGAGTGATACTGGTCTTCGGCCACCCCCCGTAAAAAGTACGGCAGCTCCACGTAGGCTTGTTCTTCGTTCATCCCGAGTATATCGGCTTCCGCGACAAATCGGGGGAGAAAATCCTACACCAAGATTGGGTCATCTCCAGAAAAAGTCTAGTTACGGAGTGAAAGCTGCATTCGCTTGATGCAATCTTTCACTCTTCCCGTTCCGCGGGGTGCACGCTCCAGAGAGGAGTCTTCCAACCGATAGTATCGGTACGAAAGTAATTTTCGATACATCCTATTCGTAGGCTTTAATTCCCGGAGTCCGGAGTGTCTTCTACCCTTCGTACGGGAGCGATTCACCCCTGGGTGGCAAACGATCGCTTTGAGCGGGAAGAACGCTCGCGGCGACCATCCTCCGACACGGAGTCTGAGGAAGTAGACTCATCCGAGTGACTCGGGTTAGAATCCGATGACGTCGGCGTATCAGAATGATCGTTGTAGCGTTTGGAATTCCGTCTACGTCGGCGTTTGCCCGTTCCAGCGCGCTGGTCGCGGTGTGACACGGCAGCAACCGGAACATCGGGAGAGTTATTATCCATTATTATGGTCTGTTCAAACGTCTCCAGACGAGCTCCGACGCAATTGAATCACTTCTCAATCCCTTCCACGAAGGCAGTGGGCGAACCCAAACATTCCAACATTTTTTGACATCAGGCCGTAGTACACGCAGGTCTTCAGCAACATCCTCTGCAGTGGTTCTCTCGACCACCTCACGGAAAGCTCTAAACTCCCCTACAAGGGCATTATGGGCGGCACACAAAGTGCGCACCTGGTCCTCCACGAAAGTCCCCTGGGGGGTGTTGGCAGCAACCTCACGACGAGGCTTGGATCCTGCAGCAGCGGTAGCTAGCTGGGACGCTATAGACGGACCAGTAGCGATTGGAGCAGGCCCGGCAACGTGACGAGAGTTGGCCAACGGAGGCAACAGAAGTTCCCGGGATTCCCGGTGTTGGCTCGACGTCCGAGAGGAAACCTTCGTGGCAAGGGTTGAACCAGCCCGAATCAGGATCTTTGAAATCACCCGATCATCGGGAACATCCCCATCATCGTGGGAGCGGCTGCGAGTAACCGCCGGCTCCGCCGCGGTCATGGTGAAAGAAGAGAACAAGGACTTGAGCAGAATGACAAGGGCATCTGTAGCAGGGGCATTGAGCGTGTGTGGTATCATTGGTCAGTACAATATGAAGCATTTAGCGAGATTTACCGAAATAGGCTTGAAGGTGGCGAGAAGTTCCGGGTTGCTCAAGCGTTGGGAACAGATTTGTTGCAAGTACCATGAGATTGGTATATCTTGTATCTCTAGCAATGAATTCTTTCATATGGATGATTCTACAGCATACTTCACGCTCGATGCTCTCGTTGCGTACTTTTCAAGGAGAAGGGAGTCCAAAATGAAGGGTTGATTCGAAGATATACGCAAATACTTCTTCATCTGTTGCAAGAGACTTCACTCTGTGGCGGTGGAATTATCGAAGAGGGACAATTTGACGTTGGAGGAAGCATACAAGCGCAAGGTGCAAGTAACGAAGTTTGAATTGCGCACTCTTCGCGAGTACCTCGCAACTCAAGCAGCTCGACTTGAAATTGCCACAACCAAGAGTCGATGGGAATGGAAGATATCGAGGAGGGTATGGATTGCCCGTGATAAGCTTACCAAAAGCTTAGGGGTCGATATGTTTCAAACTCTCACGGATAATGCAGCCCACACGGAAGCGCAGCCCGAGCAGACAAATGAGCCCACGAACAGGAATATTGGTACACGTTCAAGGACTAGTCAGTCAAAACTTCCATTGAGCGAAGAGGTGGAGGTGGAGTAGCAAGTACAGGTGAGAAGGAGCTCGAGAAGAAGCCGTCGAAGAAGGAGTGTGAGGAGAGATGTGAACCCAAGCCAGCGGAAGAAAGCAGAACAGAAGAAGTTAAAAAAAAAGGACAGAAGAAGCTCAAGTGGTTCCACAGGATGTCATCCCTCATTTACGAAACCTTGATGCGAAAGCCGTGAGGAACTTCTTGCGAACGCATGACATATCCTTCAGCAGCGATGCAGATTCAGATGCTGGGCCGAATGGGGTAACGTCAGCAGAAGAAACCCCGGCAGTGTTGACGCCAGGCCTGAATAAGACGGAAGAAGTAGAATATGAGGGCGATAAGTCCTGGTTGAAGTTGGTGAAAGCGGTACCGAGCCAGTGGCCGACTGGAGCAGAGAATGTCATTAAGTCGGTTTACCCTTGGATGGATGCAATCCATCTCCGAAAGGAGCACAAAGGACATTTGTTAGAGCCCACGGACTTTCAAGGTGTGCATCACGCAGTCTTTTGGCTTGCAGCGTATCATGGACACAAGTTGATGAACGATACTATATGAGGACTTGAGGTGGATGAGGAGAAGTTGTGGGGGGACGCAGTGAAGAACGACAGTCTGGCGTACGTCTACTTTGCGAAGAAGAGGGGCGAGCCACGAGAGAGAGGGTTCTGTATTCTAGAGGGGTTTGCGGCAGATGGAAAGTTGGTGGAGGTGACTGAAAGCTCGAGCGAACTTATTGATGGGGATGTTTGTGTGGAGATGCTGGACTTCTTCCGAAGGGACTTCGAGGCTGCACCGGACCTTAGGATACCCGAGAACCGAATCACATGAATTCCTATCATCAACGCAGACAATGGAAGGTACATGAGTACGAGGAGAGGTATGGTGGAAGAGATGGAGGCACACCCAGAGAGACATCTGCTCGTGAAGAAGAGAGCGTTGCAGGATGCCCGTATGGGACAGATATGCGCTTCTTCGGGTTTAAAAGACAATACGCAGGTGAATGGGAGAATGTATGCACCGGAGACCGGAGGGAGGACCTTATGCAGAGCGGTGGGATGCGAGCGGCAGCAATTGCATACAGATTTCCCGACTCTGACGAACGAAGAGAAGCTGGAGGGGAAGAAGAATCCGGGGTACTTTCTTATGGTATCCGGAAGTGTCTCCTTCTCTATTTGTATTGGTGAATGGTCTCATAATCATTTCGCAGTGACTACGAAGGCTTTTGAAGGGTTGGCACGTGGTGTGGTGGTGAGAACGTTTTTTTTCCCGCCGATGTACATCTTTATTGGAAGAGAAGATGTGTTTCATGCAGGAGCTAGAAGTAAGGATGGCAGGTTTCCGCATACTCCATTGTTCCATTACCATATGTATATGGTCCCCGAAAAGTACAGCCTGCCGGATGCAGTACACCTGAACAAGCACTTCCGACCAGAGTTTAAAGAAGACGAGGACTTATTGGATATGAAGGAGAACAAGAGCAAAGAAGTCGAGAAGGACGAGGGGGGGGGGGACGACGTAGTGCTGGAGGAGGATGAAGATGACGAAGATGAGAACTATGAAGGGGAGGAGATCAAGCGATTGAAGATGAGGATGAAGACTGATTGATGAAGTGAAGAAGCATATTGGAATTCTTTATAATGCGTGTTGTTTTGATGTAGTCTATCTTGTGAGAACGTTAGTAAATCTCTTCTTGTTGAATGTTATTACCAACGTAAATGTCTTCTGTGCTTTCCTACTGGCGCGGCACTTAACAAATCGAAATATCGACTCACCAAAGTGGGAAGGGTGCACCGCTGAGAAAGTGTTGGTACTAAATGGGAACTCAAAGTGTAATATAGGTCTCTGCTCTGTACTTCTAGCCGCTCTTGTCTGCTAACGTCGATTTTTTATTCGGTTAGGTTATGATATGTCTAGTTAGATGGTAGTAGATGGCGAGTGGGGGGGTCTAGGGTGCTCCCCGATGGCGCACATGTACCGCTTCAGGTTGCTTCTGGGTGCGTGTTTGGCGAGTCCGGAACACAGAAGTAGTACGATGAAAAGAGTGTTTGTGAAAAGAGGGAGGATACCTCTGTACGAGCCGAACGAAGCGGTGTTCATTGACTCGGAGAGTGTGTGCGAAGAACACTGGGACCACTCTGTGCAGGAAAAGTCTGGTAGAAAGCAGGAAATCCTGAAGAAAAAGAGCTTTCCTCAACGTGTTTTGAACACAACGACAGTACAGATAGAGTCCTCCCCTTCGATTTCTTACCCGATAGGAGAGGCGAAGTATGTTTTTAAAGCTGTGTTTTGTACACAAAAATATGGAGAATGTGTTCACGAGGATTGTGAACAGCCCGAAGAAGAAACCGTCTGGGAAGAACGCAATACATGCTGTTTTGATGGAATCCAAGACATTGAATGGAGAAGGACGGAGTTGATATGTCACGGCGATTGACAGATTGATTGCAATAAGGCCACCCACACCTAAGCCCAAATAATTATTCCTCAATGCCGAAGCGGTGCTGGTCGTGTGTGAAGGAGCCATTGGACCAAGAGCGAGTCTACCATACCTCGCGGCGTGGAGGGAGAAAGCCAAGTCAAACAGAATAATGTGAAACGTAGTTTCCAGAATACTGTACGGCACGGTGAATCCCAGTTCCTGTTGGCGTGAGGATCGCTGGTATAGAAGCGAGTGGGTTATAAGAGGTTTTATAATCCCATACAGAGCTTCAGTGGCGACCGAGAGTAATAGGGAAAATACCAAAGCACGAGCATGTTGAAGGGATTGTAAGAGTAGGACTGTGCCTCGGAGATGTCTTTCGACAGAACTGGAAGAGTCCGAATGGTGTGAAGGAAGGGTGTATGAGCAAGGATCCCGTCATGGGATCGAGCTTCGTGAATTATGTCATAGATGTGACGTAGTTCATTCAACAGTGCGGGGGTAAAAAGGGCGTGGACACCTCGGACGGTTGCTTCTCCGGTGTCAAGGTCGTACTTCAATTGGAGGCTGTCGCTAAAGGTGACATATGTCTTGTGCGGAAAGGCATCAAGAATGATGGGTGTGAGAGTGCATCGGTTCTGTAGCTGTACAGGTGAACATTGTGGGTGTTTCGGAATACCATTATGGAGTGCGTAGCTCGTTTGTAGCTAGTAAAAGCGAGAAGATGTGAAGAAAGAAGGTAGAAAGCGTGGGAGGTTTTCATTGATAGCAACATGCGAATTTTCTTCTTACGAAGTTCCATAGAGGGACTTAGCTGTATGATATGTTGTCTGTTAGGCTCTGTGAATGGAGGCGGAAGAAGGTGTTCATAAGAACGTTAGTGCGTGTGATAGGATATTTATGAAGAGATGGAGTGAATGAACGAAATAATGAGGAGGAAAGAAGAACCATTTTGTGACAATGGTAGTAGGAGTGGCGTCCGTATAATAATGGAATGAGCCATGTATGAAGGCGGTTACCGGACCCTGGATATTGGGGAGTAGGGTTATTCAAAATTGGGGAAGTGGGCTGGGAAATATGAAAAAAGTTGCGAGACAAAGGCTAGAGGGATATAAGTGGTTCAGACGGTGTTACAGTGTGCAAAGGGTAGGCATTGTTACCAGTTTGCGCCGGAACGATTGGCGATTCTCTCTTTCTCACGTTGCGTGACATCTCGCGTTTTTATTTCCCAACTTCTCCTCTTGGAAAACGACCGTGAGCGGAAACGAATCTCATTCAAACGTGAAGTGGCCATGGGAGTCAAACAAAGGGGGAAAGTTGCACAAGAAGTTGAGGAATGTGTTCGACGTGGAGGACGAGAAGGACGAGCTGGATTGGTGGGCGACTGCGGTGTTGGGGTGCGCTGGTGCGATAGGGACTCGGGTGGGTGATGATGTGGGTCGAATGATGAAGAAGGTTACAAAGTTCGTGGTGAGGGAAGTTAGGGAGATGAAAGCGGAACAGAAGAAGTTGATGGAACGCATGGAGAGGATCGAAGAGAGCTTGAAGGGAGTGGAAGCGAAGAAGGGAAAGGAATTGCGGGGTCAAGGAACGCCGGTGACTCGGGCGCCGAAGCCTGTGAACGCCATCTGGTTTGGGGGTTTTGTTGGAAGTGAGGAGGAGGATGCGAGGGACTTCGTACCAGAGACGGAGAGTGTTGGAGACAATGAGGTGATGAAAGGAGGAAAAGGAAGGAAGGGAGGTCAAAGGAGGAAGGTTGGGGAGAAGAGGCCGATAGTGCCGAGGGATTTGGAGACCGACCTGGACGAAGTTCAACCGAAGGGGCCGAAGATCAAGAAAGAGAGAATAGAGAAGAGGAAGAAGACCCGGGTTGGGTTTAGGACTATTACGAAGCCGGTGTGGAAGGGGAGCAGTGTGGTGGGCTACGAGGAGAAATGGAGCTGGAAGGATGTTGAGGAAGAGGAGGCGGAAGAAGTAGGAAATGAATGCCAAGGGTTTGGTATGCTGTCATTTGCAGATGGGGAGGTAGAGGAAGGCGATGGGGGTACTTTGCGTTGATGTGGTTGGTAGAGTGGACATTGGGTGATGAAGGTAGTGAAGGAACGCGGAGGTGGACGTGTGTGAATACTGCTGGATGAATTTCGTACCACCCAAGGATCAAGTGTGATAGTTTACATTCGATATTTGCATTTTTCATGCTAGTATAAAATATGCAAGTGTCCTTGACAGCTGAGAGCTCCAGCTGCCAACGGATTGGTGCAATAGCCTAGAGAGAGAAACGCTCACTAGATGGATGAGAACTAGCAATACACTACGTTTTCGTTATGTATCCGACTAATGTAGTATTTGTTGAATACACGAAAGTGTGGTATTCAGAGGTTTTTTTTGGCTTGCACATAACGCTCTCTCCAAATTTTGCAAATGCTCTAGCGTCTCAATGTGCAAACTGGCTTTCTAGCCTCTTGTAATTACATTCGAGAACACAGACGTGGTCATGGCCAAGCGTAACTACAAGATATACGCTGGCCTTGGCCTTTCTACCCAGTATATGGTGCGTCATCTGTCTATCCTGGATACAGGCACTGGTCCCAATTTCATTGTGGAGTCGCTCTTGCCTCCGTAAATCCGTTGTCGAGTTCGCCAAGGACCCGTCATGGACGTGGCAGATGCAAACAATAACCCGTTAAGTGCGGCTGGAATGGTTTCCCTGATGGTCAGGATTGGCAACTGCATTGTGCAAGTTGAATTTATCGTCTGCAACACGCTTGCTGCCCCTGTCAGCTTATGGTCTTCTGTCACCGATATGTCGAGTCAATCAAACCGCGTGCGCGTGAAGTGGAAATGGAAGATGGTTCGGCTGTACCGATTGTTCGTCGCTCCTGAAGGAGAACTTCAGCTACGCTGGTACCGTTGCCTACTCCTTTACAGGATTCTAAATCTCCGAAAGAGTCTTCAAAACTGCGTGTTGCACGTGCTATTTCTATTCCGACGGAATCCCAGGTATGGGTTGATGTCACAGCTGCTCCACGTGGTTTGCGGGTTGTTCAACCATCTACCTCGTTATACGAGAAATATCAGCTCGTGTTAGCGAATGGCGTCGTGCTGATCTAGAATGGTCACCCCTTTCGCGTTTTGCTAGCCACCTTTGGCAAGAAGTCCCAGTTCCTGGTGAAGAACCAAGTTATTGGTAGTGTCCTACCGCATCCTACGGCGCTTATCCCTACCAAGGTGACTGCCGCCGAGATGGTCGGGATTGCCGAAAAAACCGCTGATTAGTCTTACTCTCAATAGGGGGAGGGGTATTCGTCGCGTGAGCAAGCGTCGAACCCGTCTCAGATGGTTAACAACACGGGAGACCCGGAAAAGAAGACTGTACCTACGAGTTATGACAGGATTAGCCCCGTAAAGAAGTTAGAAGAAGTGAATCTTGGTCATGTACCGGATTTACAGCGCGAGAAGTTGCGTGACATGTTGCGCGAATTCACACCAATGTGGGATGGTTCCCTCGGAGAGGTTACAGCAACGGAACACCGGATTGATCTGTTGCCAGATGCTAAGCCATTTGCTCAACACCCTTATAGGGCAGGCCCGAAGGCGCGGGAAGAGGAAGAATTTCAAGTCAACAAGATGCTACGTGCTGGCGTGATAGAACCGGCACAGTCGCCGTGGGCATCTCCAGTTGTACTGGCTGCGAGACCCGATGGGTCCTGGCGTTTTTGTATCGACTATCGTCGTTTTAACGATGTCACCGTCAAAGACGTGTATCCCATACCCCGTATGGACGAGTACATTGACTCGCTGGGCGATGCAACCCTGTTCTCCACTTTGGATGCAAATTGGTGTTACTGGCAAGTACCCGTGCGACCGGAAGACCGTGATAAGACTGCGTTTACCTGTCATTCAGGGCTGTACCGCTTTAAACGACGCCGTTCGGACTTACGAATGCCCCCGCTACTTTTCAGCGTGCTTTGGACATCATCCTTGCCCGTTTTAAATGGCGGAGTTGTCTCGTCTACCCGGACGATATCATCGTCCTCTCCAATAATTTGGATGACCATTTTGATCACGTTCGTGAGATAATCGCAACACTGCGTGACGCAGGAGTAACACTCAAACTGAGGAAATATGAATTCTTTGCTGACTCGGTCAAGTATCTTGGACAAGTTATCCGTCCGGGACGGCTACTGATCGAGCAAGCTCGCGTGGAGTCACTCAGGAGGCTAGACTACCTACTACTCAGACTGAGTTGCGTTCCTTTCTAGGATTATGCAACGTCCATCGACGATTTATTCCTCGCTTCGCGAAGATCGCGGGACCGCTCAACGGGCTCCTAGAGAAGGGACAACCACCAAAACTGGGCCCCCTTGCTCCATTCGGAAGCATTCAACTCTCTTATAGAGGAAGTTACAACAGCACCAGTGCTGTCATTACCGAGGAACGGGTTGCCATTTACTGTGGATACGGATTCGAGCGACTACCAGATCGGCCGTGCGTTATTCCAAACTACACCCGATGGGGAACGCAGACCAATTGGATTTTGGTCTCGCACGCTCAACGTTCATGAACGGAACTATTCGGTATCCGAAAAGGAGTGTCTCCCCATGGTATGGGCTCCACAGACGTTAAGACCATACCTTATGGGTGTTCACTTTACAGTCAATACGGATCACTCCGCATTGCGCTGGTTAATGTCATTCACGGAACCTTCCGGGCGTTCAATGCGCTGGCGTCTTCGGCTAGCCGAGTTTGATTATGAAGTCACCTACAAGAATGGAAGTCTCAACGCGCAAGCGGATGCTCTTTCACGTTTAGGAACGGATGGCGAAGCTCTATGCGTCGATGACGATGACGAAAAAATCCCCTGTTTCCTCATTGAGGAGGGTGAAGAAGACTACGAACTGATATCGGACGACATCTGTGATGACCTACTCGTCGCAGAAGGCGAAGACCCGGAGCCCGGTGCGTTTGTCCCCATCACTCCCGAAGAGATGGTCAGAGAACAGCAGAGAGACCCGTTCTGCACGAGGATACGCGCGCAGATTAATGGCGGTGCGAACATCCCTTTTGGGGTTAACACGCAAGGTTAACTCGCTCGAGTAGTTCGTTCATCCCCACAGATCGTGGTTCCTCACTCCTTGCAGTCAAGGGTTCTTCATCTATCACACTTTTCGAAGCTCGCTTCCCATCCTGGTGCTAGAAGACTGTACACGAAGTTTCGTCGGGATTTCTACTGGCCCGCGTTAGCGTTGGATTGCTATACCACTGTCAAGGCGTGTACACACTGTGCTCGTGAACGAGTTAAATTACGTCGGCATGCGAAGGAGTTAACTCTGTTCCTCGCATGGGCGTCTCTTGAGTTCATTGCCATCGATATACTCCGTGAGTTCTTACGGACATCCCGAGGTAATCGGTTTCTACTCGTCATTACGGACAGATTCTCGAAGCTGGTCCGGACAGTTCCGTTGAGGAAGATTACTGCACGCACTATTGCAGAAGCTTTTGTTAAGCATTGGGTCCTAGTCTACGGTACCCCGGGTAATCTCCTTTCGGATAATGGTCCGCAGTATACTGCGCGTTTCTTCCAGGACGTCTGTCGGATACTCGACGTGAAGAATCTCTTCACGACGACGTATCATATCCAATGCAATGGGCAAGTCGAGCGATTTAATCGAACGGTGCTCTCCACATTGCGGGCTTATACTGTTGAACATCCAAAGACTTGGGATCTCTACACGGACACCGTGACGTACGCGTACAATACGCAGGCTCACAGAGTTACTGGTTTATCTCCTTTTGAGCTTGTGCTGTCGCGAACGCCCCCGCCAGTTGCGGTTGAACCTCAGCCAAAGCTGGATACGTTCCCGTCAACGGTTGATCAATACCTGCGTTGGAAGCAGGGGCTTTCGTTTCTGGTACCTGTCGCCAGGTCTGCAATGGCTAAGGCACAAGACACTTACAAGCGGAACTTTGATGCCCGTATTCGGAGACCACTACCACCGCTGGAACCGGGACAAACCGCCTTTATAAGGAAAGAGTATTAAAATCTCGAAAAGGAGAGGCGACACAAACTTTCTCCCATCGCTGATGGTCCGTACCGCGTTATAATCGTGAATAAGGACACAGGAGCGCTCGTTTTTCTCGAGATCGAGTTGTACAAGGACCTACCCGTCATACGGAAATTGTTTTGGACACTCAGCAGGAAGCTGGACAGTCGGAAAACCGATCGCTTCAGTCTACAGAAGCCACACTACCTGTGGAACTTCGTCACCCATCGAGGGGATTTTCGGAGTTACCGATGTTATCGTCGTGAACGGAATCTTCGGATTCTACATTGCTTGTGAAGTCGCGCTTCACAGCGTCTATAATAGCGTCAATTGACGTGATGACTGCTCCCCGTAACGCTCCACTTCAGGAGGGGGAGGGGAAGTCACGCTTCGTTGCGGAAGAAGAGGAGTCACCGGTGTCGCTACCGTCTCAGACATCCCGTGATTCACGGAGAGAAGAATTAGAGACAGCATTGTCTCAGGACACCGTCGAGGACGTGAGTTCTAAGGAGACCACCGCTGGTGGTCAGGAAACCCCCCCACAGCGTGCTGATATTGCGAAGGACGCGCAACGCGCTACAGCGGATCGCAACCTTGCCAGCAAGGGACATGCGCAATCTACGCACTACCGGACTGTCCAAGATACTGGAATTGCTCACCCGCACGGGGAACTGCCGCGTGATCAACCCCCTGTTGTCGAGGAGACACAGGAGAGACAATCTAATCGCAATCTCAAGGTTTCCTCCGCACTGCCAGAAGTCGACACAGATCACACGATTTCTCGGCAGAGCACGGCTACAGAGCAGCTGAATACTACCACACGGAGTATTCCGGACGCGCGCAAGTCGCAAACCGTCGCTGACGTTCTTACTGCACCCCCTACGCAGGCGCGAAATTGAGAAGTCACGGTAGATCTCGGTATTAAAAGCCCTGATGATCAGGAAGAGAAGACGCTCGCAGAAGCGAACTTGAGGCACCCCGGAGCCGGTATGGAGGAAGTACCACCGCACCCATCCGTGGGGAAGTCGTTAAGGGCTTGTCATGACGTTTTGAATCGTCATGAGAGTGCACGCACCGTTGGAGATACATAATACCGCCCTGGTTTAGGGAAAATACAAGTTGCCAGTGCAGGAGTGCGCGCGCGACACACGTCGCGTGGCACGCGCCGTGCACCACACAGTGGATCTAAACTGTCGACCAGCAGCGCCGTAGCCACGAACCGTCGTCCGGAGTCACGTGAACCGACACGTGCCGTGGTAGGTAATCCGCCTCCCCGTCCGAAACCACCATCAACACCGGAAACTACTCGTAATCGAGACGTTGGCGAGCCCGTCGCAACGGAAGAACTGCTTGAGCCCTCCCGGAATCCGGTAAGGAGCACTCGAAAGAGGACGAGAGAACCGCCGAAGGCGTCAGAAGCACACCGCAACGCGGCTGGTACGTCTTTTACAGTACTGCTGCGGAGCGTGAACAACCCTTCTGAAGGTGGTGAAGAACGCGAGATTTACTCGAAAGAGTTCGTTGTCGACCACATTGTGAGACACAGTTGGCACCAGAAGGGGTATAGGCAGTACCAGGTTCGCAGGTATGGCTACCCGCCATCAGCAGACACGGACGAACCGGTTGAGCACCTACCACGATCCAAGATCGTGGCGTACCGTCATCGTACTAACACGGATATTCCGGCTAACCTACACCGCGCCCTAGTGGGGTAGACGCCCACCGTTTGTGACGGAACGTTCTCTTCTGCCCGCGTAGCCGTTTCGACGACAATGGACCTCGTGTGAGGAAGAGTAACGACCTCCAGTGGAGTACAGTACTGAAGTTCACTTTGTGAAGGTACACTCTAAAAGAGGAGCGTTGAAGAATAAGCAAAGCTGCCCTCAGAAAGAGGAGAAGAATTATGAAGACTCTATGAAGAGGAATGGAAGCTCAGAAGAGATAATGAAGCACTCAAGAAGAGGAAAGCGAACTCAATCGTGAGGAAGATTTGGATACCCCGGAAGGGAGAAGATTATCGAAGACTATACACTTGGGAAAGGAATAAAACCTTGACATTCAAGGGAAGCACCCAGTTTTACTGGAAGTCACAACTATGTTGTAGCCCGCTAGTCGGACTTACAACCGCCAAGTTATTGGAAATCTACAAGAAGATGAACTCCTATGCGGAGGGGCCACCCGATTCACTCGGTCCTTGAGCACCAGCGTTTCCAAGCCGTGCTATCAGAGCGTCTCGCATCGTCGCGATGTCACCCGACGCCGCGTCGGAAGCGCCAGCTGAGCTGAGGAACTGAGCGATCACGGCGGCCCGTGCTTCTTCCGATATACCCGCGTTCGCGGCTTCGTTCGGCGTAGCCGACGCCGCCATAGAAGGCGCTGAAGGAGCCTCCGTCGGAGTTGGAATAGAAGCCGAAGCTGGATCAGGAACAACCGGCGGAGCCGTTGTGGCGTTACCACCCGTAAAGGGGCCAGCCACTGCAGCTGCAGGAACAGGTTCCACCGCTAGAACGTCGTCTTCTCCAAACACATCCCCCTCGCCGGGAGCGTCATCAATCATGATGTTGTCGTCCCCAACAGGGTGAAAGAACGCATCGGTCATGATGAATCCTGATGGATGCCCAGGAGGAATAACTCGCTCGGCATTCCCCAGGATGTCAGCCTCAGTGAGGGTAATTTCCGTCTGCGTCCACGGGTCATAGAAGACGAAATCGCCCGCCAGCGGGGACCTGCGCCCAGGGGACCGATCAATCGGTAGATCGCCGTCATCGCGCGTGCTCAGCGAGCGAGGATGTACACCGCGGTGCGGACGGCCCATTCCGTTAGGACAACGGTCCACCACCCCGTGAACGGGTCAGTCGCCAAACGACTACCAATGTAGGAAAGGCACGGGGGTAGCTCGACGTAGCACCCCCTGCATAACTCAAAGGACAACCATACAAAGGGGAGTGGCACGTATCGCCCACGCATGTGGCGTGGTCTAATTTGGTGTGATTCCGTGTTCTGATAAGGAATGAGATATCCTCAACGGAAGCGAGCACGTCCTTTTGGACGGATCATATTCTGCAAGAAGTTGGAGCGCGGAATGCGTGGAAGATATCGAAAATCAGCACGCAGTAGCGGACGCGTCCAACACAGGACATCCTGGTGAATGCCCGCATTCTGGTAACGTTCAATAACGCCGGCAAGCCGGGCAAGATTCTCACCATACTGCACCTCGCCGAGGGTTCGATAGAAGGCGATGTCAAACCGGAATCCCGTCGGTATCGGATGCTCCGAATAGATTCGGGACATTCGCAAGTGCGCAACTCGAACCATCTCCGCACGAGCAGCATTGTCAGACTCCACACGAAGGTGAACTAGCGCTTGCGTTGGCCCGGTAATCCGGTGTTGCCAGTCAAACGTAACCGTCATCCAGACGTGAACCCCGCCTGGTAAGGTACCGCTACCGTCGGCATACGCCTCCACGAGGATCGCCGAGCTACTCCTTGAGGATGAAGCCATGGAGCCCGTAAGAGCGGTAGGGGATTTGACCGTGGATCCACGTCTTCCAGCTCGTCATACGAGGCCCAAGCACCGACATTCGGGTTAAACATCGGCATAGCCGCGGGTGCCGCAGCGATACCGTTGCCCATCTGGCTGGGAAAGATATATTGAGGCGGTTGTACACCCGTTTGGGGAAGAGACGCCGTGTGGATGCCGGGATTCATCGCGAGAGGTTGGTTGGAGGACGACGGCTGAGCCGGTTGAGGAGGCCCAAGGCCCCCGAAATAGGGTTGAGGCGGCCCGCCAGGCGGTTGATTGTTGCCCTGATTGGGAGTACTCATCGCTGTTGTAGCGCAAGGAGCAGAAGCCGACGTGTTCGGAGGCAGAGGAGGATCGCGAAGGCGAGGAATCGGAGGCGATACCGCCGCAGAGCGTGAGGAGACTGGTGATTCGCTCGGTTCGCGTGGCGGACGAGGAGAAGGAGAAGAACCCACCATCGGGACGAATACTTATACACTCTCGTGGAGGAAGACGTACGCGCTCGGGGGTCGTCGTCGCGCCTCAGGAGGGGGAGATGTAGTGCAACGCTATTGCGGGTGAAGTTTCGTTAACGCGATTCATAGACGGGGGATACACTCTGGTGAGGTGATGATGAATGTCGTGCGTGGCACACCCCTTTCTTGGGTAGATTCGTACAACAGATTGGAGAATTGTGATTTGCACAGCGTGCTGGTCAGCCACACACGTGTGGGAAGTTTGCACCCATTGTTTGGTGTTCTAGATATTAATATTAGATATTTACCTTACCACTGACAGTGGGCGGCTACACTACTTAGTAGGTTGAGTTCAGACCCAATTTGGGAAGTAAACGACTCAACCGAGTGTTCGGCTCTAATGTTTCACCCCTGGTGAGTGATATCCTCCTTTCCAGAGAGTCGCTGCCTTGTGCCGGGATCATTATTCGCCTCGCGGCATCTACAGCACTACTACCGCTTTACGCGTGTTACTATGTGTGTTTCTTTTGTTTATTTCGCCCCCTGCTATACCGGTACCGCCCTATTGCGTACCGGTGTTGACCGTTCTCTGGTGGTTTACCCACTCTTGTGATTCGCTATTGCTCCCCGCGTACCTCTTATCCTCGCTTGTGTCTCTCCCTCCCTAAGCGTGACGCCATTACCGACCTGTGTCGTGTGTTCTCTACTGCTGTACACGTCTTCTTTGTTTCGTGCTCTCTGCGTTGTCGGGAAGGTTTTGCCACGTATTTACACCAGGCTCTGCCGTGCCATCCCGTGTGTGTGAGCGCTCTAATGCTCTGCTCACGTCTAAAACGGGGAGCTTGAACACCCTCTGTGTGTCTTCTTTCTTCCCAAGGGTTGCAAAACAAAGCAGATGTCGTAGACAAAACTATACAAAAGCTCTTGGTCAAATGCCGAGAGCAATCGACGGAAAATATTGAACTTCAGAGGTATGCGCAATCTTTTACACCCTAGAACTGCGCCAAAATTTTTTATCTTTTCTCTGGCAAACTTTTCGCTACTTCGTTGGTCTCTGAAACGCATAAAGAGTTATTCTATTGCGTCATTGTAGTAATTTATTGATTTGTCCAAGTATTAATTGATACGAAGTATTTTAGAGTTTAAGTAGTTGAAATGAGCATAAAGTTACATTGTAAAATATTGATTGCGTAGTTCTTGGTATTTTAAAAGTGTTTGTAGAATTACTTAGTTGATTAAGGTTTTGATTAATGTAGATTTGTGACGCAAAGTTGGCGCTGCTATAGATCAATAGTATTGGTATCTATGTCGTGTCTAATAATGTCTTAATGTTTTGCATTGTGGTGTTACTTAGTTGATGGTTGGGCTGTTTTCTTTTGCTACCAGCCATAAAAATGGTTTTAGATGTAATCGTTGGTTTGTCTTTTGCTATGATTTACTAACTTATGTAAGTATTTACTATATTAGATTATCCGTTGCAACATTGAAACATTCTAGTGCCTGTTTGTCGGTTTAATTTGTTATTCTGTGCCAACAATTTGTTCCAGCGTCTGCAAACGTTATTCTGAGTTCAGTCGCTGGAGCGCCTGAAATGAGGACTGCAACAACTTCTGATACTATTTCATTCTCCATGTGGCATTTATGGGCTTGGTTAATGAGTACTGCAAAGGTTTGGAAGACAAGAAAGTCAGGCTACCTGTTCAAATCATAATTAATTTATTTTGTGATGTATCGCGTAATTTGCATTAAACTTGACGCAGTTGATGATTTGTGTGACGTAAACTCCTACTCGCATTGCTGTCGAACTTTTTGTGAACAAAAGAAAGCATAAATGGTTTACTGAACGTTTTATATCGTGTTATTTTTTGGTTGAAAATTTAAGGAATCAATAGCGACGGGGCGATGTGAGCGCCGGCGCTGGCGGCGGCGCTGTTAACGAGTTCACGGCGGATGTTGGGTAGTGTGCAGGGGAAAGTGCAGTTGCTCAAGGGGCTCCAGTTTAAAAAAAGTAAGCTCTATTGTTCTGAAGGCTAAATACTGTAGTTGTTGTCCTCTTCCGTAGAAAACAATCAAAGTTGATGTAAGAACTATATAGTAAGAACTGAATTCTTTAAGAATAGAAACAGATGCGAATAGGAACAGTAGCCTCAGCTTGCCATACGACGTGTCTGGCTTGTAAACGTATCATTCGTGGAAAGGCATAGTTGAGAGTAGCAGCTGTAAACTGTAATTTCAAGTGAAGTCGTGCTACATTATTACAGCCCTCGAGCTTCTCTGTTCTGTTTGAGAGCTTCGTGACCCACAAGATGGTCCATACGTTACAAATTACTCGTCTGAGATTTTCCGTCCCCTGCCCCGCCCCCGTCCTCCACTCTTCAATGCTGCAAGACAAATTAGTGGAATCCTCCGTCATAAGGGGAGTGTAGTCTTAATCTCGTGCAAAATGCGTCGCATCGAGCGCTCGGTGAAGGCAACGGACGGAGCAGAGACATGTCGACATATTCGTGCACCGATTCAGACATCCTCATTGAGAGGCCAATCGAGACTGGAAGGAGGAGTACGCAAGCGCGTGACCCGGCGTTGCGCGACGAGGTGCGCCTCTATACCGTCAATCCGTAAGTCTACTGAGGACAGTGCTGTGATAAGAGGGAGATCTGATAGTATGGTTGAGGCAAACGTCTCGTCCGAAGTGATGGAATCCCCCAAATGCTCGCATGAAGCTGACCTGAATTCGCCGAGAGAGCCTGTTGTTCTGCAAGGGACGATTCCGGATGTTTTGGAGTGGACGCGGGGAATTATGGACGAGAAGAATGTCTTTTGTAGCCATCGTGAATCAAATGAAGCGGAGGACGGTCCGCAACCCTCAACCCCTCGAGAATTTGCGAGACGGCTGCATTCAGTGTACAAGTTCCGCATAATTACCAACGATGGAAACTACTGGAAGAGCGAAGTACGCTTGTGGGAGAACATATGCGCGTTATCGTCAAGGTTGCCAGGCGAGGGCAAGTCGAGTGTCATTTTTGAGGCGATGCGACGCTATCCGTCTTCAGCACTTGTGCATCATGGCCTAAAGATCGTCTTTGGCAGGCAAATGATCATTGGCAGTCGGAGAATACCCAGGCTTCCAATTAGCCAGAATGCTGTAGCCCTTTTCAGTCCAACCGTGAATAACCGAAAGTCGATAAAGGAATGGTTTGAGGACGACACACATGTGAGACTACAAGAAACTGTCATTCACATGTGCGCCGTTTCTGAATACATTTTGCGGTGCGCCTATATCGCAAAACAGCAAGGCAATCCATCAAACTTTCCCTCACTGATCGAGGAACGGATTCAAACTGCCCATGACGACCGGAAACGAAAAACTTTGGGGTTTCAGCCATGGAACATTCTCATGGACTTATCTGAGGATAATGCGTCTGCGTGTCTGGAGAGCGCAATGGCCGTTTCGCACAAAGCTGTAATAATAGGGGCGCGAGCTGCCTACAAGAGACACGGGCGAAAAAGCGTTTTAGGCAGAGAAAGAGAGAAGATAAAGCTGTGCATGCTGCAGCAACCATTAAAGGACATTATGGATCAGGTCATTTATGGAATCGAAAGGGTCGTTGAAACAGTGGTTGGAGCTGAGCTGGACTTGGACTTTTTCCGCCTTCACGCAACGAGGGCGCTCAGAAAAGTTGCGAGTATCTACGAGGACGTTGGTAGTATGAAGTTCGAGGCCAAAAAGGAAGTGCCATGTAACGTCTCCAGTACGGAGGATAGTCCGATGTACCCCACTCGCTATGTGTTCACACCACAGACATGATAGATGCACAGGATTCCGTCATTTCTAACTTGAACATAGATCGATAACGCTTTCAGTGTCGCGCCAACGGAGAGAACGCTGGTAGTCTTCTTCCATGACAATGAGCTGTCCGGTGTCATGGAGAGCAGCACATGACTAAATGAGGAAGCTGGCCGATCGCCATGTATATGACCCTAACGGAATTCGACAATTAGCTTTGAACAGGAGGTGTTTGGATGGTAACAAAGTCTAATTCTCGCCCGTGGTCAAATGCGTTGTAAATGACTGGGCTAGACCACTCCTTCTGCCTTTGTTCCACACATGAAGCTTGAGCTTTTGTTGACAATATATATGTAAACATCTTGGTTTGATTATTATGTTGGTCAAGCCTAAGTTAAACAGATATTGAAGTGCGCTCCAGAACATTTCATTAATCGTCATGGACAATAACCTCTCCGAAACTTCGCCTCCTAAGTACAGCGAGTTCAACAAAAGCTTCTTTCTTTGGTAGTCAAAGCGGCTCTAGCTTCGTCTTGCTCAATGTCCCGGCACGGCGCTTGAATGGGGGCTTGAATGGCCACTTGTTATTCCCTCGTTGAATTCTACAGGCTGTGGCAATGCCTTTCTTATCACAGATAGCCTGGAGCACCATCGATACCTCCTGAATATTCTGCTGCATTCTACTCGAAATGGCAGCATCGCAGACGATCATTAGATGACTCGCTTTCCTCCGCGCGGTAACAACTTCACAACGCTTTTGGAAGTACCTTAAGAAACGTTCCACCAGTTTCATATGTGCCACACTTCGGAACAGAGTTTCTTCTTTCCACACATCCAGTTTGGAACAATATGTACTCGCTACGGACCAACGCAGAAACTGTGAAACAGTAGTCACAAGCTCCTTTTCCGCCCTTTCAGACCGTGCTTTGGGCCCCTCAGACTTTTTAAAAGCTGTCAGGACAGCTCGTAAGCCGAGGCAGTTGTCCTCTGTCACCCTAATTCCCTCGTAAACGGAGGTCCCCTGTCGCGCTTTGGAGACGATTTGCAGTTTTGCTTCAGCTCCCGTGAAGATGTCTGGCTTCGAGTTCTCTAGTTGACGAATGCACATCTTCCATGCCATTTCTACCGAAGCAATCGATCTTTGAGATGAATCTATCACCACATCAGGATCTTCATCTGACACAAGATTTATAACTTCACCATGACGGTCGTCAAGAGGATGCTCATCAGACGAATCATTGCCTTGGTGCACGCCATCGATGTCGCTCGCCTCACATTTCTTATCCGCCGCAGATCTCCTCTCACTTGAAGATTCATCTCTGATACTTACGACGTCACAGCTCAACATCTTCTTCCGCCTCTTTCGAACCTTATCTGGTCGGGAGGTGTCTTCTTCTGACTCATGGAGGATATCCCGGTTCAACTTCGTCTTCGTACGGGGTTCAATGCTAGCAAAGGAGCAGTTGTCCCTTTCTGACTGGTCGACGTCCCACTTATACCTCCTCTTCCTCCCTCGTCGAAATGCAAGAGAGCCGTTGTCTTCATCTTTGGCGTCATCCCACTTCAACTTCCCCTTCATCACGGAGCTAACGTTACCAAAGGAAGAGTCCTGCCTTTCTGAGTACTCGACACCCCGATTAGACTTCCTCTTTCCCCGGGGTCGAAGTCCCATAAGAGAGCTTTCGTCCTCATCGTTGGCGTTATGCCACTTCAGCTTCCTCTTCATCGCGGATCTAACGTTACCGAAAGAGCAGTCATCCCTTTCTGAATCCTCGACGTCCCAACTAGACCTCCTCTTTCCCCCGGGTCGAAGTCCGTCAAGAGAGCTGTCGTATTCATCGTTGGCGTTATCCCATTTCAACCTCCTCCTTCCCACGGGCTTAAAGTCTGAAAGGCTGAAGTCGTCCTTTCTAGACCTGAAGCTTAAACTCCTCTTGCGCCTGAGAGAAGGTTTTGCAAGGGGCCTGATGTCCCGATAGGAGCCAATCTTTCCACTTCTTGAAGGCATATTGCCGTTCTAACTTACCAACGGGGGCCTCGGAGTTCCGGTTGAGAGATCCTCTTCGATGAAGACTTGAGGCGGCTAGAGCGAGGTACGTTGCCCGCAAACGGCCTAATAAGTATCCATCTCCCGCACATACAGGCCCCAAACGGTAACATTGTAGCTGATACGGCAAGTGTCGCCCCTGTATAATTCGTCTGCGGAAAGCATCATACAAACTCCAAGAGGGGCCCCAAGGCGTGCAGGATAAGCGGTGCGGCTCGGAACCGACGCACAAGCGGATCAGAGTTGCGTCATCATCGTAACGTCCAAGTGAGCAACGCCAGTTGCTCACTTGGACGTTTCGATGGGCGACAAGTTGTGCAGAGAGCTTCTACCGAATCTGAGATCGTGCCAAGCTGTAAGCTCTATGACTTGCCGAGCTGTAATGAAAACCTAGCGACATATGCAGGGAGTCGTCGCCTCCCATTGGCAAGGTGCCAAAATTTCTTGCACTTCGGCACCTTATGAGCTCAGCTCCGCTCGCTTCACAAGATCCGAACCCAACTCCATCCGAACGCATCCGAACGCAGTTTGCGTTCGAATGTGGTCATCCTTCGTATGCAAGGCAGTTGCGTTCGGATGCGGTTTACTGGAGCGAGCGAGAGAATTTTGGAGTATGTTTTGTCCCTCCCCAACTGTTGATTTCCACTTCTAACTTCTACTTCACTTCTAATTCTAACACTTCTAATGTGTTCAGGGGAACGTATACGAGATGGCCGGGATTTCAAGAGAAGAAGAATCGACCGGACGGGACCGGTTATGAACGACGACGAGAGCGTTCGTTTTCGAGGACGATGGTTTGAAAACCTTCGGAGCTTAGAAGCGAGAGATCCGTACTTTTTTGAAAGGGGCGACGGGGTTCTACGAGATGAAGGTGGAAGTGAACGAGGAACAAGGGTGTATGAAGGGCTTAACGCCACATTGAATAATTGTCTGGACCTGAGAAGGGTGTACGTCATGTATTATCGTCCGAGAGAACGAGTTCAAGGGCGTGAAGTCGCGGAACTAAAGCAAACCATGACCACCATATCACAGTTTTTGCGATGGGCTGTCGTCTCTTCGTTCTGTGACAAGAGACATGTATGGAGGGATGGGGAGTTGTTCCGGTGTGTTTCAGAACAGGATTTGTTGCTGCGCTTTACGGACTATTTCAGGAAACGAAGCTCTCCAGGTACTCTGAGAGTGAAGGCTACGACGCTGAGTAGGATTTGTGGGGTTGGGATCATGGCTGTTGACGATGACAGGCTGAGAGCAAAACTTGAAGTGATCTTGGTAATGCTGCGTGGGATTGCGAGCGCGGCGAAAAGGGCACATCGAGTTCGCTCTCAATCGAAGAAGGGGCTATTGGGGGGGGAGGGGGATGATGGAGCTCTAACGGTTGAGGACATTGCATTCTCAGTTCAGAGAACTGAAAGGGCTTTATCTTTTATGATGGAAGGCAGAAATGGAACGAATTCTACAAGCCCAGAACGTCTTCCTTTTGTCAAGAGCTGGTGTAGGAGTTTTGCAGGTCTCCTTATGCTCACGTCTGGCGGACAACGACCACAAGTATTCGCCCAACTTCAGGTGCCAAGCAAACAACAGCTAGCACAATGGGAGCACTCACAAGTGGGATTGGCTTTTGTGGAGTTGAAGATGGAGAGGGAAAAGCGCCATCGATACGCAGATCTACCTCAACTCGTTCTTCCTGCGCGGTTATTTCGATACATTAAGTTTCACGTGGGGGTAGTGAGGCCGATGATCCAGGGTGCTACGCTGAGCAGATATCTTCTGCTTAACCCAAGTACGGGCAAGCAGCTTCGGCCAGAGGCGATTTCAAGACTTTGGCGAGGCTTTCTAAGCTCATGTGACCCTCGATATTGTAAGCTGACGGTCATGAACTTGCGAGACTCTTACGCATCCATGATGATGGATCTCTATCGCAAGAAGAGGGTTTTTGTTGGCCTCAACGAGAGTCAGTTTCTACGAAAGATATCGTGGCAAATGAACACCTCCCCGGAGCAGCTCCGTCGAACATACATCAAGTATGATCAAAGAAAAGCAAGTGAGCCATGCGAACTCATGAAGTTTTGGTCTTTGTGTTTGGGGTTGCAATCAATTGATCACGGGAGGACTCTTCTTTACAAGTAAACCGAAGAGCTTGAGTGCGAGATAATGGGTGACAGATGCGAACATTACGAGCGGTATGTTGAGACGCTAAACGGCTACAACCTGGGGTGGCGACTGGAGAACGATGAATACGTTTGGCGTTGGGTTTGTAGAACCACTGGCAAAGTATGCGGCGTGTATTGTCATTCCAAACGCATTGCAATACGCAGTGGAAGACGTGGAGAGAGCGAGAAACCAAGCTGCCCGAACTCAGACCGGTTGTGCGAAATCATCCCCAATTCAAAAGCTGAGGATGCTTCTTTCATCTCCGAAACTATCGCTATTCTAGAAGCAGCGTCGGCAGTATGGAACAAAGTGCATGCGGGATGGAGAGGGAGAGTAAGGTTTGTCACAGGCTCGCAGAGCGTTATGGAAAATTTGCAGGCCTCCATTCGGAATCAATCCTATTACATGCAAGAAGTATCTGAAGTGATGTGCAAGATAGCAGATTATTGTCCCATAGACATCGTTTGGGTACCTAGTCATTGCGGTATACCGCGTAACGAGTTCGTTGATGAGCTGGTAAAGAAGGCGTTACGAATCCCGGTAACAGAACAACTTAAGGTTCCCGTAGACTTTCAAAACATAGTTCTTAGGCCTTTGCTAGCATCGCTCCCTGAAGATTTAAGCGACTCGGTAACGCGCCGAGAAGCAGAAGTAGCCGTATCTCAGCTTCTTGTGGGACATATCTCGGTTCTACATCCGCTGGGCTCTCATTTGATGAAGAAGAGGCTAGTTTGTCGCTGTCGTCCTGGAGTTCTGAATGATGTTGAAGATTATTTGTTACGATGCCCGTTGCGCACACGTTCAAGGCGACTCAGCCTTCCCCCCTTACGCGAGCGACAAGGTCTTGTTGTTAGCGAAATCATCTCCAAGTGGCCAGAAGGAGCGTTGGCCTTCTTAGTGAGAGAGCGTTTCTTTCAGAAACGCTCTGCATGTAGCTCTTGTTAAGCTACTGTGCCTATAAAAGAGAGAGAGAGAGAATATTACGATTTAGTCACGTCACGATGTAACTGAAGTCAAAAGAATCTTCTTTACGAATAAATTACTCTATAACTAAACCCTTAAACCTCTCGACGAGGTCGTCGATGTTATTGCTTGCATTTTCCTTCACTTCGGCATCCATACACTTCGCCTTCTTATTCGGGAAGCTACCTTCGTCCGGTTCACTCTCGACATCACGGAAAGAGCGCTTCTGTGACATAGTTGTGGAAGAGAAGTTACTTAGGAGGATGAAAGGATTCGTTGAGCTAGTGTACTCGTAAAGAGAGAGAGAGAGCGGGGATTCGGGATTGAGTTAAGAGAATGAGGGAGTTAAGTGAGAGAGTGTGTACGGTGTGGGAGAAGAACATCGTGAAGTGTCCAAACCTGCGACTGTTGCTTCCAATGGATAGAAAAACTACACACAATGCCGCCGTCGCCGCCTTTTGTAACAAAGCATATACGAATGCCTTCCGAGGTAGCCGCAATAACTCGCCACATCTCACTTACCACGCGGCTACACGTACCTTGGCGCTGTGAAAGACGTAATAGATTACAGCGTATGCGCTTGCTTTATCGAACAAACTTAAGAAAACCTGGATCAACGCGGAAGCTAAAACTATATATAGTACGCGAGGCGATCTATATTTTTAACCTTCTCTCTCTCTCTCACATTTATGAAATAGCGTACGCTAATTACTCGTACTCGGGGGTATGCTAAGAACCCCAACAACCTATAACACATCTCGACACCGTAGCCACAAACCACAAACCAGTAGCCGTGCTACACTCACGGGGCTACAATGCCGATTGGGCGTCTCCTGAAAACACAAGACGTATTTCGCATTTACACAAAAAGTTGCTCTAACGGTAGTGCCAGGCAACATTTTCAGTTTGTGATTTGTGAATTACGGCATTTTCAGGAGACGCCCAGTATGGTACAAAGAAAGTATTAGGTACCTAAGGTGTTTTCGACCGCAGAAGCGTTTCGTTTGCGCCGATTATCGCCTTCTTCTTCACTGAACCTCTTCATTCAACTTCTAGAGCTCGTCGGGTGAGGAGCACACCGCGACATGGCGCTTCGCATGTACCATTGACGACGCCCTTTCCGTCCAACTCTCATGTCTTTCGGCGAGCTCAGGTAAAACAGCTAGTCCGTAGTCTGCACCGTCATCACACATATCTAGAACCTCTTCTTGGTGTTGTCGTCCGCTACATGCGCATCCCACCAGTTACGCGCCTCTTAAAGCACTGAGAGCACCAGCTGCCTTTCACCGCTAGATCATATACACCTCGGATGTTTTTGTGAGTCCATGAGGCGATGGGTCTTCTATGCCGCGACGCCACTTTCATTGCTATTTTCGCGTCTTCCGTCCCATTTCGACGCATCCGATTATGTTACCTGACAAACGCAATGAGTGTGGTTAGATGTAAAGCTAAAATGAGTTTGTTGAGCTGTCAACGCACCAGTCTTTCGCTAGATTGCCACTAACAAAGCGAGCACCGTCCCCCTCTGCATGCACGCCTTTGGTGCGAATACGACTGTTAAGTTGCAACCAGAACCCCACCATAGACAATATTCCACTATTCGTAGTGCTAGTAATGTTGTGTTTGTGGTTCAATGCTACGTAGCAGAAACACTATTAAAGAAACGAGTAAGCTCTCGCGCAGTTTTCTCGTGCTCCAATGACCCCCTATATCCCGTGTTTCGCCGTAGTTGCTCAGTCCTTGTGTTGTAATGCCGTGCCATGACATCGAGAAACTCCTCTTCAGCTCGATGCATCAATAATCCTCCCCGTCGGAATGCTTGTAAGAAAACTGATATTGAAGTAAGACGGAAGCTTCTGATCGAAAATGGCTTGAGATCGATACAATTGATAAACTTACCGAACTCGTAGCTGATCTTCCATGATTGCAACGGTCTCCCGTCCAAGTGATTCAGCAATAACGGCGCATCGGTATGGTTTGCTTCAACACTTTGCGTTGTTCGTTTCACAGCTGGCAGTATAGTATATGTATGAAAGCGAAGGAACGGGATACAAAATGTTGGGAGGATTACCAGAGGCATACCAACAAGAGTAGTTCTTTTCCCACGGAGTGTTGATAATGCCACAAAGCCCGCATCCTCAGCGCTTTGGAGGTCGTCTTCAAAGCGTTCTCGGCATATACGAATACGACAAAGCGCTTGTGGTGTCTGTCCAGCGCTGCAAAAGACGAGGAACGCTATGAAAGCTGATGACCAGGTGCTCAAGGATTGTCTAGGAAGGGGTTTCGTCCCGTGCTTCTTCATTATGCCAGACAACGTCTCGATTGCACCACATACGCCTTCAGCTATTGTTGCTAACGATATTTGTTGCGGCGAGTGACTGTCAAATTGTTCCGTTCTTTTTCTGTGCGCGCTGATAATCGTGTTAAGGTACTGCAAAATTCGACCAAGACTTGACCGCTCAGATTCGCATATCATGAACTCAGGAGCAACCTGACACACAGCCTTCAGGTGCCTTGCCTTCCTTAACACGACGGACGAAGAACGAGATTCAACCATGAAATCTGTGAAACACTCTATCAGAGACCTCTCACTCGCACATCTAAAAAGAACATCCGTCCGATACACTGTTTCCATTGCACAAACAGAACGCGCTACTGCGAGACGGAGAAACTGGCCAACTGTTGACGCAAGTCGCGTAAAACTGTCTCGTTCAGAAGCGTCAACCTCGATATCCCTCGCCCTGTAGAACACAGTGTACAACTTCTGCAGAGCGAGACAGTTGTCTTTCGTAACACGCAATGGCTCGTACTGAAGCTTGTGTCTCCATGTCTTCGATGAAGGCAATAACTTCGCATCATCACTGTGTAGGAAGTCAGGTCTACCGATAATCAGATCCTCCAGGTACATATACAACTTCCGACGTGCGATTCGGACACCATCGGGGGGAATCCGGTCGTCTTCCCCGCAGTCCACGCGTCTCTTCTTAGCCTTCGACTCATTCGGGGAATGGATCTGATCACGCGTTACACTCCTCTTGCGCCTGAGAGAAGGTTTTGCAAGGGGCCTGATGTCCCGATAGGAGCCAACCT
The DNA here is from genome assembly GCA_030374805.1 of Gracilaria gracilis. Classification (NCBI taxonomy): domain Eukaryota; phylum Rhodophyta; class Florideophyceae; order Gracilariales; family Gracilariaceae; genus Gracilaria; species Gracilaria gracilis. Next base: position 85,642 of record JARGSG010000265.1, on the reverse strand, counting down.
CTCCACTTCTTGAAGGCATATTGCCGTTCTAACTTACCAACGGGGGCCTCGGAGTTCCGGTTGAGAGATCCTCTTCGATGAAGACTTGAGGCGGCTAGAGCGAGGTACGTTGCCCGCAAACGGCCTAATAAGTATCCATCTCCCGCACATACAGGCCCCAAACGGTAACATTGTAGCTGATACGGCAAGTGTCGCCCCTGTATAATTCGTCTGCGGAAAGCATCATACAAACTCCAAGAGGGGCCCCAAGGCGTGCAGGATAAGCGGTGCGGCTCGGAACCGACGCACAAGCGGATCAAAGTTGCGTCATCATCGTAACGTCCAAGTGAGCAACGCCAGTTGCTCACTTGGACGTTCCCTAATCCCCTAATTTTGCCAACATGCGCAAAGCCCAGATTTGTGGCCGAGAACGGTGATTGCATTGCACCTCGCCCTGCTGGAAATGAGCGCATCTTTTGGAGGATTGTCATGTGTAATGGTGTCTGTGCAACCAGTGTGTGGAGCACTGGCAATTGAAGGAACGAGAATGTATTTTTTATGAGCAATTACGGAATGTGGACGACGGTGACTACAGGCAATGCCCTGGATTTGATCGGGAAACAGCCTTCTCCGTCATCGTCGTCCCGCAGTTCGAGCTGCGGTCACCTTTTGTTTCTGGCGCGCTTGGCAACCGTAATCAACCCTTCTCCAAGAACCGCCGTCATGCGGAAGATCTGAGGCCCTCTCAGATGCTCGCCCGTTGCAACGCACTCTCCCCTTCGTCTTCATTCTCCTCCTGCCGCTGTGTGTCGCGTGATCCGTGCGCAAGAAGAGCCCGTCAACATTCGGCCCCTCACCTGTTGCGTCGCACCACGCTCACCACGCTATGGCCGGGAGCGGACGCCTGGCGGCGGAGCGCGCTCTTGATCAAACTGCGCTGCTCTCCGGCTGTGCCGTTGTCGTTTGATAAATGCCACAGAGTGTCGTGTGCAGAGGGTGGCGAGCCTCGCGGTGTGAATTGGAATCACCTCAGCGTTACGCCTTATACCCGTCAAATTCGAGAGTACATCTCGTTCTTTGTTCTGACCACCATGACCATTTTCTAAGCCGTGGCGCCAACGTCTATTGAGGCACTCATCAATTTGCAGTAGCTGGTTGAAAAGTGCCCACATTCGTTTCTCACTGACTCTATCGCAGAAAAGCCCGGTTTTGCGCGCTTTCTGGAAAGGATTCTTCTGCAATTGATAATGTACATTCTGCTGCTCATTGGGCCGTTCATCTTTCAGCTCGTGATCAAGTTTGAGCGCATTTACAGCCGCATTCTCCTCAAGGCCAAGATTCGCAACTTATCTTCTTTTTTACAGCATGTCTAACTTTTTCTACGTCGTGGTCATTGGTTTAGTGTTTCAGGAGCTCAAGGACATTTTTGAGAACCCATCACAGCTCGTCCTCATTCTGTCCATTTCCGTTCCGTCGCAGTCCACTTTTCTCATGAAATACGTGTTGATCAATGCGTTTCTGGGAAGTACGCTAATCCTGCTCAACATTGGGCGACTTATGGTCTAATCGTTCCTGCTGCTGAGGGCGAAGACTCTACGCGAGAGGCGCAACTCCGACGAGATCGTTTCGCACTTCCCGTTTTTAAAGATGTAGGCGTTGTGCTACATGATGTCTCTCATCTTTTTTGTGCACAGCACTATCGCGCCCATGCTACGCAGCTGCAATGTCCCTGCATTTACTGCAACTTCTGATCCTAAGAACAGAAACCCTAACATGATATCAAATCATCCATCGGAAAGACAAAGCTGTTTCGTTCATGAAGAGGACAGCAAAAGTTGAAAACGAGCCTCGCAAGGTGACGTCACCGCCTGCAAAACATTGATCTTCGCAGAATTGATGCCGTCTTCTGCAGGCCACCAGTACATGCTACCGTTCGATTCTACGCTCGTTAGTTTCTGCACGGATGTCTGCATGAATCCCAAGAGCTTTGTTCTCCCATTCTTGTACCGCCGATGCAGCTCAAGCCCACAGTTCTTGGACTCAGCTCCACCATGAACATCCTGGCATGGTACTGAAACTGGGTTAAACCTGTCCGCTTCACTTCTAGTCCCAACTTCGGACTTCTAAATTGGAGACAACGTGCCGTGTGGTATACTTCTTGAAATGACAAGTAACATTTGATTCATACGTGGAGCATCCTCATCCACACCGTACTCAATGGAAATCTTCTCCTGTTTCGATACACGCTTCAGCAAGTCAAGGGACAACACCATATATGCCTCGCCTCAGAAACTGCCTTCATCATTTCGCAGCCAACTTTCCAATGATAGCTCTTTCGACTCCATGAGCTCCGCCGCAGAAATATTTCGTATCCACGAGCGTTGCCCGGGTGCACCACATGCATCGGTATGTTCGAGTCAAACAACGCGATCATGGCCTTCTCTGACCGGTCCATTTCTGTTAACGCTCGCAGTGTAACCCATTTTACGTGTTGTGATCATCTAACCTTCTCACTCTTCCCAGTCATCTCCCACGTTCCCGGTTCGGCCCCTTCACTAAGCAGCGCAGCGAAACATTCAGCTGGTCCAAAACTCTCAAGTCGAGTAGCATCGTACTCTACCACATGGAGTTACACAGCGTCAATCTGTAACGATTCAATTAAAGCAGGTACTCCCTTGCTCCCAATTTCCCTCGGAGAAAGCCCACAGGGGTCAAAAAATCTGCTCATCATCTTCATTGAATTGGCTCACATCCGATTAGAGACGGGCAAAAACTCAATAACTGACGGCTTAGTCCTGTAGGAGGAAGGTAAACGTGGCGCTTTCTCTGCTTCGTCAAACACTCCTTCATCTGAATCCAAGGCTGGGTCTCCGAGTAAATCCGGTCGAGGAGTTTGCCTGCAACTCTTTACTACTACTACCAGCACCAATTTGACCCTGCCCGATTATCGCCAAATGCGAAACCTTTATATCAGAGTCATGGGTGAACTTTGACAACATATCTGTTAGCGTTAACTTGGGGTCACTAACGCTCAACAAACCTATCGCCAGTGGAACGAATTTGCTAATCACAGGATCTCCGCCCTGCGGCAGATAGCCAAGCGCCCTTATCGACATCTCCGCATCACGTTCCTCGCCCATGGCTACCATTTCCAGATCCATGACAGCCAGCGCTTGTTCAGAAGAAGCAATGCGAGCTTTTTCAGCATTGCTTAACGGTTTTGCATCCAAGTTTGCTTCTTGCGCTCCATATACGTTCGCATTCAAATCATTTCCAGCTGCGTTCGTTCCAGTTGGGCCAGTTTGCGCAGCAGCTTGAGTCCTTGCAGTACTTTCATGGTTGGAATCTGTGGTATTTTCTGTCTCTTCGATGGAAGCACGCTCGCCACAAATAGACAAAAACTTCAGACACTTACGAACGTCACCAAACCCGCAATACGCACCGACTTCAAACACTACGAAAGTGATTCGACCAAGAATACTATCAGTTCCCACCATTGCGGCGATTGTCTCATTCATAACCTCCGCAGCCTCTTGACTTCCATTCCAAGATACAACAGGCCCAAAGCCAACAGCAGCAAAATTGGCAAGAATGCCTCCTTGGTGACGTCATCATTGTTGTGTCTTTCTGACAAGATCTCAAACAGTGGGATTGATACGTTCCCATCTAACGTATCGATGAAACACAGACCCAGACTGGGCGCTGTCAAGGCAACCGTATCTGCGGATGTATTCTTATCGCTCAGTATAGGAAGTAGCAGAACCTTCACAGTCGCATTCTGGTCGCACCGTATGCCAAACCTAGGCGTGCAACGGCCTCATTCCTATTGACGCGTTCGTGAAGTTGAGATGATTCTGGATGGTTGCAAGAGCAGGATCAAACTCCATGTAGAAAGTTTTCCGACACCAATTCAACTCCCGGTAGGGCCGTTGCTCGCGCAAAGTCCTGCCCGACGTGCATATCCTTGTCGATGTCACTGAGACCAGTTTCAACATTGCACGGTAAGATCATGGCCACAGCGCCAGCGGCGGACAAGAGCAGTTTCTAGTGTGTGCAGAGCAGCGAAACACGATTCTCAAAAATTTATTGCTCGCTCCAAATGTAACGCCCTCAAAACGAAAATAAAAGCAAATGCGCCAGCAGTTCAAAGAACGTGACAAATCTCCAAAACTCTCGCGAATAGTACTACAAATTGTACACAGTTCGGACGCCATTCAAATAGAATGCAGGATTCATGCTGGTGTTTACGTAGTTTCCGTTATCTGACAATCTGAAAGCAGCGCACCTGTCAGAGAAACCCTCGTCATACATTGTAAGCATTACTTCTGAAATTCAGAATCTGAATCAGAAGTTCTGACACTGGCTGCCAGTGACTGAGAGTGTTGTGCAGTGCACTGAAGATCAACGCCGCTGATGCAGCGGATCAAGCAGTCTTGCAAGACGACTTCTCCGACTACGAGAGTTGTTAAGCAATGTCGTCAGAGAGAACTTTCTTGAGCACTTCTATTTACTACAGCATTTATGCTGATGTCCGTCAACGCCAGTACTACGAAGAGCTTCGCGAAAAAATGGAGCACTTTCAAACCCATTTGTGCGTCAGCAACATAGCGCATATCAACAATATGTCTTTATCGGAAGCAGAAAGTCGCCAAGCATGGACATATCAAAAGTATCTGTTCATGGTTAATTATATCAAAGGATACGAAAACACCCGCTATCCCATGACTTTGTCACGATTGAATTTTATTCGTCGTCTCTCTTTCAGGCGTTTGTATCTCGATTACTGTGAGGCCATTTACAAAAGGGTCAATCCGGAAGATCTCGAGAAGGTTGCTAATAGAACGATTTGCTCCGGTCCGCTAAAGGGTATTAAAATGACTCCAGTACCTCATCACACGTAAACTTAACTTCACAGTACTAACGCATGCACCTCATTCTTATTTTTCATGCTGCTCTCCCTACACATTTCTGTTTCTCCAAAGAATGATTATAATTGCAATAAGAAAGTAAACTTTGTTCTTTCGTTCGTTTATCATTCCCTCCATCCAGCTTCGTCAGTATTCTCTCACCATGAACATCGATTCCCCTCCTCAGGAACCCCTCAGCAATCAAACACTTGCACCCGTGGCCGAACTTCAGCAGTATGCGGCTTCTCTCTCTCTCTCTCTCATTTATGAAACGGCGAAGTTATTGAACTTCAACGCGTGGGTTTTCTAAAGACCCAACAACCTATAATACCTCTGCATCGCAATCGCTAACCACCAATCAGTAGCTGTACTACACGGACTGAGTTACAACGAGAAGTATTAGATATCTTGGGTGTTTCCGACCGCAAAGCGTTTCGTCACCGACGCTTATCGCCTTCTTCTTCTTTCTCTCTTCTTTCAACCTCTAGAGACCGTCAGCTAAGGGGCACACCACGACAAGGCGCTTCGCATGTACCACGTTGGCTACTCAACACCCCATGAGCGACTTCCTTCCACCTAATCCTCATATCATCAGCGAAACCAGGTGCAAGAACCAGTCCGTAGCCTGTCACCGTCTTCCAACCGTAGTGTAGTCCGTCCGAGAAAACCCTGGAAAAAACCCTCGTCCAGTGCCCCGTTGGAGCTCTTCCTTCAGAAGGACAAATTCAGGGAAACGGCGGTAGAATCTTCCTCCAGTCAGCTGCTCGAGACCTACTGCTTACTTGCAGCTAGACGGGGGCATTTTTAGCGACGTACCACCCAGGTCCATGAGGACGACCAGCAAGCTGACCGAGCGCCGGGTCGCTATGGGGCTTCAATCATAGAATAACTTGATCGTGCCGAAGAAGAGCTAACCAATGCCGAGAACCAGCCGTTTAACGGAAGCAGCCCACAAATTATGCAAGATATATCACGCCTTCGTGAGAAGCAATTCGACATGTTTCCACGGCACGTTGAAATAGAGCAGCATTACAAGATTCAAAACACCGTCAGTGAAGAAAACAGTGTGCGTAAGATGGCGTTCGGCGCCATTGCAAAGACTATGCGCATGAAGGAAAAAGCCACCGCTGCTTTGCTGCAGCATCTAGAACACTTCGACGATGAACTCCGCGATGTCACAAGGTCGGCGTACGAGAACATAAACACCGGAATGAAAGCACCCAAATCTCTTTTGGAGGAAGGGTTATCGTTCAGATTTTTCAACAACTCCATAGCTGCTTCTTTGAGATAGGCGGTTGTTGCACTACCCAGTCCAGTAACTTTAAGGATGTCAACGTGCGGGCAGTTCCTCCGGCCGATATTTGCTGGTATGCGAAGCCCGAAAAGTTTAACATCCTTTCGTGACTGCGACAAAGAAGAAGACAGCTGTCCTGTAGGTCGTGCGACAGCGTCTACAGCGGTTGGATCCAGGAATCCACCGAGGTCAAGGAACGAGACAAGATTTGTGGGGTCCATGTGATTCAAACGAAGGAGGATTTGGAATGCAAGCTGTTGTCTACTCGCTTCTTCAGTGTTCTCAAGATCCAGTAAGTCCCTCATGGAGGATCCGAAGCTAATGAATCGAACTAGTTTTCGAGCTGCCGTAATAGCACGGTCCTCGTTTCCGTAATAATGTGACAATGTTACGACCGGTTCTTCTTCCCGGAGACCACGGATTACGTCAAGAAGACAATGGGATCGAATAACAACGTGATCTTAGAACAGCTCCCATGGTAGAATTTGCAGTGGTAAGTCTGCCACAAGCACAATGGGTCTACTCTTAGATCGCTGGACCGCAGATGATGAGTTTAGAAATTCACGAGGCGCCCGTAGAACGTTGTGGCCAAGACCCCTGATAATGTCCGAGTCACGATCCTTGTGCCATAAACCATCCCTTTTGAACCCCTTTACAAGGTCATAGAGGTATCGCAGTTCCCCATCTAAAGGGGACCGCAAACATGAGTCAACCTTTCCCTTCGGGCTACTCACAGAGAATCTTTGCGACACAGAGTCTTCAATGCTTCTTTGCTTTCCCCGAATGCAACGAGTTCAACACTTCCTCCGTTATCTACCGCATAGTAACCGATGACACCATGAGCGTACAAAATATACACGAGATGCATTCCTATCGATTCCGGCACAGTCCATTCATTTCGCGATAGTGGGTTGCAATGGACCCAGCCCAGAAGCGCATCATTGTTTCGACTTTGCAACTGATCGATTGTGATTTTTCCATGCTCGTACCGCTCGGTCTCGGTTTTGATGCGATGGAGATGAGCCCACACTTTTTAAGCTAAGTTGATTCCAAAGATGGGGAAGGACCCATTCGTTTGTCCTACCTTGCCATCAAGTTCTTCTCTTGTAGTCTTGACAAGAATGGCCAGATCATGTTGAGGTGCTTTCAAGCTTTCCTTCATCTCTTCCTCCGGTGGAACTGTATCCTGCACCCCTTTCCTGGACTCGCCAGACCCACTGCCTCTATTCTTCTTCTCTTGAACTTCATCAGATTCTGTCGCATCGGATTGTTTTTCATGTTCTTGAGAACGGGCTCCAGAAGATTTCGTGGAAGATACGGTTGCCTTTTCGAAAGCCTTGGAGGTGTCGGTCTGTTTCATTCCAGACGTACTATTTGAATTTAACTTTTCAACCAGAAGATTCTTGGATGACACTAATCTTGGATTGCTGCGAGAAAGTCTGAAGTGGCCTATGCTTCGTACTTCATCTTCCCCACCAGCTCCTTCGTTCAAAATATGCATCGCCCGAAGACCTAGATCCGGCTTGAAAGGGAAGATCATTTCTACATCTGTCCCAAGAACATGTGGTTCGTATTCGGGACCGGTTTTGGAAGGACCAAGAAAGTTGGTAGGGATTAGCACTGCTCCGGTGCCTTTGACAGCACTAATAACCTGTTGGCGTGGGCGGTTGATGAACAGAGAAAGGCCTTGACGTCCCAAAGCCACTCCTTAATTGCTTAGCATATGAAGAAAAGCAACGGCCTGGCGCCTCGAAGCTGAGCTCTCACTGGAGATCTCCGTATACCGATCAGATTTGATTTCACTTACCGCACTCAAGTTTGGCTTTTCCTTTGCCAATGTAGTTTGTTCGAGACTCGTTTCTCTTGAGGACTGCGGACTGTGTGCAATGAAGCTGGTGTGAACGCTGCGGGAGCTGAACGCCATGACTCCACACTTACTCTCCCATATCTAGATCATTGTCTGCCAAGAAATAAACTTAGAAGCCCCTTCAACTTGTTGGACCTCTACTTTTACGCTTCTAGAAGCGAACCAACCTCCGCCACGTCAGGGAGTGGCAACGTAGCGTCGTTAACATCCTCCCACTCCAATTCTTCCTCAATGTCATCAATGTCTGGGATATTGCCGTTATCAACTCTCATAACATCGTCTGCGCCAATTACTTGGTCGTCGGGTTCGTTCGAAATAGGCTGCTGTCTAAACAGATTGTCATAGATTAAAGGAGCGCGCCACTCGGCTCTCCTGGTTCCATGATAAATGCTTCTGTTAAAGGCACAAAATATCATGCGCTTCACCTTTTCGGGGTGGAGGCGATTACGAATCGGGGTACGGATCCGTGCTTGGAGGCTAAAACTGCGTTCCACTGAAGACTAGGATGGGCTAACACACAGTATTCGCTTCGCGAACATTTGAAGTAGAGAGTGTTCGCCATGTCGAATCCAGTAGGCAACCGGCATGTTCTTGTACCCAAAAAGGGTTTCACGCATGGCTTCATCCTCGGCATTGCGTTCCCAGGACAATCGCTTAAAAGTAAACGCTTCAAATAGTCTCCGAACCGCGCCATCCTCACCACCACAACTTGTAAACTTCTGTGTAGGGGGGAAGACGTCGGAGGCAACAAAAAGGCGAATGTGCTGCAGTATGTGTGTGTGGTAACGAGATATGTCCACGTTCGCACTCCGCAGATCTAACGCAAATGCAACATAGTGCAGGGGTGTTAGTAGTGGAAGCTTTCGTCCCGCTCCATGTAAGCGGGAAATAAAAACATCTAGAACTTCACTCTTCCGCGTTGCGCTAAAGAACGGTGTCAGTGGGAGGGCTTCAAGACATTGCTGCAGCTTCTCAGTAACCGGTAGAACCTCTGAAACGTAGGAGCCTTCATTATCAAAGTACCGCAAGTAGAGACGAACCATACGTAAGATGTGGTATATGTCAAGGCATTTAGAATATAATGCGTCGTCACTGACGGCCAACTCAAACGACGCTCTTCTCGCCATATTCCGACTGCCAAACAAATTAGCGCTGAAGTCAGCGCAGGTCACGAGCTTCTTATAAACATCTCTGCCTCTCAAAAAAGATTGAAGCATACTTTCGCTACTAGCAAACCGCGTAGTTGCTATCTTCACCGGTAAAACGGCTGTGCGAGGCGGAAGCAATCGTCCGTACTCGTCCAGTTCTTTCTTTGCAGCATCGTAACCGTTGTTTCGAAGTGTATTATTGTGGATTTCCTTTAACTCTTTAAAACGGAAATAGAGCTTCGGCCGATTACGCAAATCGCTGACGATCTTTGACACGGTCTCCAGTACTTCTTGGATCCATTCGATGCAACCAATGTCTTGCATCAATAAATTTGCCATGTGTGTTTGATCCTGGCAGGCAGAAAGAAAGTTGAACATTTCTATCATCTTTTCCTTGGCGCTCACACAGACACTAGTGTTAACACTAGTTATTCCACAAATGCTCTTCATGCTACCAAATTCCGTCATTGTGTTTGTCACAACCTTTGCATAGAAATTTGCATCGCACTTTTCCGCTCCCGTGTAAATAGAACGTAGAAAAAATGTTTGCCTGGTGTGCTGCATGCCCGTCACAGAAAGCAATACATTGACTACGCTTTCAGTGTTTGAGTCAGTCCATCCATCGAACACCAAAGTGCCGTAGCACTTCTTCAATGATGAAGTAATTGAGGACTTCACGTGTCCCATGACGCGATTGTGGTAGGCCTCCAGGTGACTTCGTCCCATTTTTTCTGCTGTCGGGATTTGCTCCCCAAGGGTACGATCAGCGAGCGTTAAAATCTGGTAGAGCTGGTCCTCGCCTTTCCGCCTGCTTAGGATGGAAAAGGGTAACATATGATCGACAATTAAGGAGGTAAGCAAATCGTTCATCTGAGAACGTCTTTGAAACAAAGCTTTGCTTTCAGAACTATCATTCTTACCATCCTGAGGTTCCAGGCCCTTTGCAGGGACGCCAGTTGAGTTATCGACTACTATTCTTCGCGATCGTTTGGCCCTGGGGACGGGCGTTTGCGGAACGCCGAAACACATTGAAGTGCTTCCGAGCTTCCGGTAGTGCTCCGAGAAATGTTTTCCACGTAGTAGCCTCTCCTTCACGTCCTTCGAAACTCCCGAGCATTCCAAAAGATGCTTACCGAGTTGGGTGGCGTTCGGCACGGCCGCCAGGGACTCGTACGTGCAATAGTTGCACGTGGTGCGGGTCCGAAAGGTAGAGTGAGGTCCTTCAGGGGCGTGCTCGACTGTATAGCACTCGGCCATCCACCAAGAGCGCTTCCGCCCTTTTCGAAGATTGGAGGACGAACCCTGTGAAATGACATCCTGACTGCTTGACATATGCCACGAACGATAGCAGTAGCAGCTCCACGCAAAGCATGAAAACGGCTATGGAAAACGCAACAACTGCCACAAAGCACCCTTTTCTGGCCGGTTTAGTTGGAACTCAAAAGCGGTAGAGCACAAGAAAGTGTGGCGATTAGTCAAGTCAAAGACCGGCAAGGCGCCGCGCTCAAAGCCTCGCAAAGTTCTGCGGTTGATGACACTCTGCGCCAAAGGCTCTTACAACAGACTCGTCGTCTAACGCTGTAGAACTGCAGCACAAACTGTGGCGTCAAAAGTAGTGACGCAGTGCCACATGAAAGAAACGCAAGACATTCTTGCGCGTCTGGGGCTCTCGAGGCTCGGATTTGAACCAAAATGGGAGCTGAAACATAAACCAGCTTCTACCTGGTAGTTTGTGGGTAGTCGTCTGTCAGAAGTATATTTTGCTGGCAAAAGTGCGCCATTTTGCGACGGGGAGCGCACTGGAGAATTACCAGGTGTAATTGCTGCACTTTCAGGCTTCTTGGTAAGTTTTATATTGCTTACAAGAGAGGGTAATCAAGGTGATATCACCTCTGCGATGTGCCGCATATATTCATTCCACCGAGCAACACGTTTTCAATCTGTGATATTTTCAGCAGTTTTTCTAAAACGTCACAGAAGCGGTCGTGGTCACGTAGGTGACGCAGTGGACCTTAAAATTTTTGACAACGCTCTATAATTTTTGGAAACGGTGTTTCGCGGGTGCAGAGCTCCATATCCGGCGGACATCTGGCACGCAGCAATATTGTTCATTACAGTTTTTGACAGATCACTGATATGGTATACATCCATTTAACACGCAATTCGTGACTCAATAGTAGTTTTTTTGGCTGGTTTTGAGAAGTAGCTTTTTTTCAGCCAATTATTATGAAACCTTGTATTTCAGTCAATTGGAAGGCGAAAAACTCGAATATGGCCTCAAAACAATGCAGAAACGAACCATTTTCAAACTATAATGAATCCAAAAACGGGAAGTTTTTGAAATATACATCGATAAAAGTACTGAAAACATAAGAGTTCATCCATGCGACGTTTGCTTCACAGTGTACGGAATCCCAAAAATCAATTCTTTCTTTTCAAAAACCCGACACTCAAAAATTAGTGGGCAATACACAGTGTGACAGCAACGCACTGCAGTTTTCACACTGCATTGTTGACTGCATTATCGCCAAGGTGCAGCGCACGTGACAGTCAGCCAGGACCATCGTCGGCGCATATGGACTCCATATTATGGAAGCTGTAAATTCTTGAACTCGAAAGCTCATTCTCATCCGTTTTGGTCTTGGTCAATGATAACAATCAAACAGCTTGATTAAAACAGCTATTACGGATGGCTCAAAATTTGGGAACACAATAAGCCAAATTCATTGTTCCTGTGCAAAAACGCAGATTCGAATGCAAAGCAATTGTTTCTACAACCATCTTCTAGACAAATGCTAGTACAGCGTTTGAAGCAACTTAGTTCACCGTGCATAATGTACGACAACACTGTACAGGAGATATCCCGGAAGTATTTGGGTCAAACGGTTTTCAAAATTGAATTTCAGTTGTCGAATGTATAGATAAAAATTGTATGCAAGTTTGAACCCAGTTGTTTTTGAATATATCTATCGATGTCCAATATTGGTGTCCTACCTTTGAGAAGTCTCTTCTTACATTCTTACAATGCGTCCTAGCACTTCGAGAATGTAGCAATCTTGCCTAATGGTCACATTATTGTCATCTTCAGAGTCAGGGCTGTCTCTTGATATGCGTTTCATTGGCGCTATCCAGTACTAGGAAATTATTCATTATCACCTTTCCTCAAAAAAGACTACATTGACTGGCGAACCGGGCGTTAAAACGTTCAAAATACTTCTCAAACATTTTAAACGTCTTTTTAGCGTTTCAAAAAGTTCAGAGAAAGTTCAGAAAACATTCAAAAAGTAAGACGTTGCTGCGCTGCCTCTCGCCCGTTCAGCTCCATCCCCCATACAGTTCATGATCATCCAAAATATTTGGAAATCACCTTTGCGTACCATGTGTATTAACCCGACATTCTGACTTCCTCGGAATCGATTTGAATGCCCCCTTCTGCATAGTAAATGGACGCTTCGAGCGATCCATCAGAAGTCTTCATCACGCCAGTGCCCACCTCTTGAGAGACGACATTCAATTCCATGCCCCCATTAGAACCGCCGTAGAGCGAAAAACTGCACGTGAAACTTTCGAGTCCAAACGCTATCAGAGTTGTTCTCGGCAGGTCCAGGAATAAACAAAGTGGTGACGCCGGACCCTCTCTTTACCTTCAATATCAAAAAATGCACCGCCTGTCAATCATAATCAAACCAGCGACCTACCAAATATGTCAATCACACTCAAAAGCAGATCATGACGCGCTCTGAAGTGTCCACGTATCCCTTCGCCAATCCTTACATTGAAAGAGAGGCAGGTCCAATCCTTTTGTGCACGGAATGTCGTTCGAAGAAAACAGGTTGGTTGGTAATATCAGATCCCAAACATTACGGAAAACGGTCTCGTGCGGCGCTAGGCTTGGACCAGACGAGTTCAGCCTCGAACAGTTAAAGCCCCTCATGTTGGTTACATTTGCAAACAGCTTAAGGCCAGAGAAAAACATTCCGACATACCTAGCAGTTTACAGGTAAAGCCCTGAGTACGATGTCGAAGAATTCTTGGACATATTCGGATGATAATGCGGTTTACTACTTGGTATTGACTCAAGAGAAGAGCTTTGTTTGCGTGCTAATGGGTAAAGAACGGAAATTATGAAGCCAAGAACAACGGAAGATGAAATTTTGGGGAGCGCAACAATTTTTGGAAGGCTTCTTCAAAGGCTTCTAAGTGCATGATAACCCTTGATGGATGTGAACACGACCGAACGATCCACTGAAAGTAAATCATTTCTACATTTTGTGGTGGAGGATGAACGATGAGATACTCTTTGTTCAACCAAACGAAGAGTCCAAGCTCCTGAAACTGATGATATTCGGCGGTTGGTGTGTAACAAAAATATGTTTTTTGACGTTTGAAAGACAGACACCCGGCTGGTATACGTACGAGTAAGATTCCTTTCGTAGAAAGCGATTGTCTTTCTTCCGTTAAACCATACGTTGCTCCGAGAGGCAGTAGAAGACATCTGCAGTATGGAGCAAGACTTCGTGCTCCCTTATCAAACTGAGAGATCATCTTTCGCAAAAATGTTTTCTCAAATGGGGGATTGCCACCTACACCATCAACTTTATCCTCAACGTCTTGCCATTTGCCACAGGCTCCGAACTGAGAGTCTTCGGAGTCTAAACTACAGTATGATTGAAGTGTCCCGCTTTCATTGAAAGCATCTGCAAACAATTCCGTTTTAATGCCACAAGTTAGTGACCATACGGAGTATAGATCCGGAGTGACGGTTCGCTGCGTGTTATCGTGTCTCGTTTCATACTTGCGATAAACAGCACAACACAGTGCTCTTAAGAATTGAAAATGTCCCTGTCCGGGCATTCCGGTTTCACGGACACTACTGGCGACAGAACCAGCTTTTCGTTGCATCGTACCGTTCCTCCGTTCTCCACGCTCTTCATTGACGTCCCTATCCAAAAACCTCCAAAACAAGCGATGAGCGAGGTCGAACCGAATAATTGCCACAACATATTTTGCCGTACCTGTCCGGCGACATAATTTTATCCAATAGCACAGATAGCCTTTACCTCTACAGTTTTCCTGTGACAGTTTCACCACAAAAATGTCATGACCAGAGACAGATATTGGTCCTAATGGTGTCGTAGAAATAAGGCCGCAACAACGGAGTTTATCATTAGCATTATGAGGCCTTTCGTGCAGGTTACCACCCCAGCGTGTGCGTAAACCATAAGAGTACGATCCCACCGATATTCTGGGTTCTTAAGTTCGGGAAAAGGTGGGTAGAGCTTTTGTCGGCGATTCACAGAGGTAATCTTTGTTATCCACAGCATGCGGCTTACTTGTCAGCCGAAAAATGTCTGACAGAGGGGAGACGAAGTGTGGGAGACATGAAGCGTACTCCCTGCACGGGAAAGCTGCGCAAAGAGCGCAACGATTAATCGATGAACATCAGAGTTTCGTTCACTTGAACCTGAAGAGTCTCAGGATCGTTCGATGTGATGACATTTTGTAACGGTGGGGAACATCTCAGGTCATGGCGAGCACTGCTTATGGACCCATGCAACAACATAATGGCCGACAAGAACCTGGATAACAGTTGGTACGATATGCTGAGTGCTGAGCAAATGAAAAAGGCGGCAAAGCTTATATCAAGGCTGCTACGTCCGGGGGGTCATTTCGTTATCTTCTGTGCATTGGAACAGGTGAACCAGTGGACGAAGGTGCTTTCCCTTATGGGAGCAAAGGACGAGCAAGGGGTTCCGAGGCGTTCGTTTGTTTTGGACCAGATCCCGATTCATTTTATACGGTCGCAAGGTAACCCCATGCGAAACCCGGGACGGAGGTCCTGCTCCTTGTTCCCTGCCATGGAGTATGTGATACATGGTGTTCAAAATGGCCTCGCTTATGCACAGCAGCATGCGATGGTGAACTTTGAGAACTTCAACTACGTGCAGTCAAAATATCCAGGGTACCACAGTGTTATTGACCAGGTACCGCCCATGTCCAATGGGGAGACTCTTCAATGGAAGAGAAAGAAGGAAGGTGGGGGATACATTTTGCAAAAGGTGAGGTCGGAACAAAAACCTCGCGCGTTGTTGAAGGAGCTCATCAGCTGATTTTCGCAGCCAGGTGATACAGTGGTGGACTTGTTCGTGGGAACTTTCTCAATCGCCATGGAATGCATGAAGTTACAACGTCACCGGAAGTTTATTGGTTGTGAACCGTACCCTGACTGCTTTGCTCATGCTAGGCACGCGGCCATTGTTCAGTTCGGGCGCGATAATGAGACGGACATTCACATTACACAGGAGGTCTGAAACTCTGTGAATCGCGTGATGGACTTATTTCCCAAGTGGAACGCTCGTCCTTCACGATCATGGAAGGCTCCATCCGGCTTCCCACAGTATCAGAAGTTCCCTCCGTATATTGTGGATTTCCTGGCATCGATGTGGCGAGATGAGAGCATGGCCATGATCGGCAGGCGCAAAGCGCTGCATGAGTGGCCGAAAACGTTGCAAGGGAAGATGGGACTTCTCGATTGGAACGCGATGATGGCACTGGAGGCGACTATGTGTGGTTGTCGCATTGGGAAGTCATCGATTCGTCACCATGACGCAGGAGTGGGAGTGTTTACCACGCGCCGTTTCATGAAGAACGAAGAGATATGTTTCTTTTACGGAATTCTAGTGTACCATGACTTAATGAAGAGGAAGGAGGTACACAAGAAGTATGGGGAAGAGTTGTTGGTAGCCGCCGTCGCACGTTTTTGAACTTATGCGATGGAGATTAGCCTGCGAGGAGAAGTATTCCGGAAACTCCCAGAAAGAAGACGAGAATACCTACAATTTCTGTATGGATTGTCCCCGCTCCTTTCTGGTTGGGTGGAACAATTAACTACCCAAAATATAGGGAAGGGGATAAAGATAGGGATGCAGTAGATGATGGCGTGAAGCAGCGACGAACTGCCAATGTGGCGGTGATTCGAACCCCAGGAACTGGGCGAACTCCGCTTCAATTAAGAGAATACAGAATGCTTGCCGTGCCAGCACTTCGAGATGTAGAAGTGGGAGAAGAGTTGTCTGCAGATTATGGAATGGAGTACACATGGGGTACGTCTTCGAATCCGATAGTAATAGACTAGAGCTCAATTGACTTATTACTTATAGAACCGAAAGGTGTACCGTAGAATATGTAAAAGCGAATTATATACATTTCATTACGCTTTCTTTAACTCTCTTCTTCCACAGGGGAGGATGAGAACTCCCCCAAGTGAGTGGGTTTCGTCACCTTTTATCATGCAGTGACGTGAACAAGATTGGATTTAGGTGAGTGGGTTTACGTTCAAGGGCATAGGATGGAGGATACGGAGTACATGTGATATGATGTGAAAGTGTAACAGTTTTTGGCAGTGAGGTTTCGTACAGAAAGGGAAATTTCTATGCCAATTTTCGGGAGGTGATTCCGAAAAGTACTAAAACGGTGCGGTATTTCTACAGGTGGGGTTTGCGTCTCACGGGGGACCTGCGATCACATCGAGCGGCGAACAAGTCGAGCGGCGCGCAGGGACAACATCTAGAGCGGACCGCCGGGCGCATCGTCGTCGTCCGATTCCATATGGGGAAACGTAAAACGAGAAGTGCGAATGCGAATGCGAATGCGGAGGATGTAAGCGGGCGCGCGTCGAAAGGGAGAAGGCGTGTAGAGGTGATACGTCGCGGTCGCAAGGATGGCTTGGATTGTACTACGCGTGCGCCTCGAAGTGGCGATGTGGAAAATGGCGAGGGCAGTATTGGGCGTACTTCGCGTGCTCCTCGAAGCGGATTACGTGGGAAAGGTAGGAAGAACACGGGGAAACATGATCGGGGCCGACCTTTGGAGGGAACCGAACGGTCCGAGCGAGCCGAGCGAATCGAGCAAACCAGGCAAACGGAGCGAACGAAGCGAAAGGAGCGCACCGAGCAAACGGAACGAACCGAGCGAACCGTAAGTGCTTTGGTAACACCAGCTACTCCGCTTCCACATGAGATCTGAAATGGAGGAGTGGAAAGCAGGGAAGGGAGGGGAGGAAGGCAGGGGAATGATGCGCGGGACGGTACGGATAGAGGTGGGCGGCGAAGGGACGTTGACTTTACGCAAGTTGTAGAAGAAGGCGAGTGTGGAGATGTCATAGAGAAGGGAGTGTCGCATTGGGGGGGAGCGAAGGACGATAGCAAGAAGTACTTGTGGGATAGTTAGCCGTGGTATTAGACGGAAGGAGGGAGAGAGAGTGCCTGTGGTTGGTATTAGGGAGGGAAGGGGTCGGGAAAGAGGAGTAGGAGGAGGCGTTCAGGAGGCGAGGAACGAGGGCATGGAGGGTGTGGTTGGTGTTAGGAGGAACCGAATGCTGGAAAGAGAGAGCATTGGTGGGCCGCGACATACTGCGATGCGGGAGGAAGAGGAAGTGGGGGGTATGAGGCATATGAGGGAACATGGAAACGCAGAGGAGACTGGGAGGCGAATTGGGCGTGTGGGCGATGTAATGGGGAGCCACGCCAATGTGGAGAGGATGGAATGGCTACGAGACAATTTGCCGGGGGGAGTTGTAGGACGTAGCAGTGGTGGATCAGTGAATGAAAATGTGAGAAACAATATACCAGTGGATGGAAGATATTTCGAAGGAGAAGATGTCGTTGTCCGAAACAGGCATAGAACTGGAGGGAACTTGGTGGAAACCGCGGTACGAACGCCTGAAGGAATACGTATAAGGCATAATGCCGTTCGGATTGAGGACGATGTGCATGAAGCAGGAGCCTACGATTCTGGGAATCGTGGAGAGAGGAACCGAGCAAGGGAATTGGGAACTACAGGAATAGGAGAAGGAGATGAAGAGAACTTACGCGTGTTGCCAAGGTCTGCACTGGTTGAGAGGGTGAATTCGTTGAAAGGGAAGCTGGGAAATATGAGAGAGGACCACTATACGATGATGGTCAGTTTAAAGCTCACGCAGAAAGAATTGGAACGGGTGAGGGAGGAGCTGAAGCAGCAAAATGTCCTGATTGAAAGTTTACGGGAGGCTGTGAAGGGTAGGAAGCGAGGGAGGTGTGGGAAGGAAGTGAAGGGGCGTCGGTAACATCGATTTCGCATGTAAGGGCAGCGGTGCTTTTCGTCCAACGTGGCCCTTTTGTCCAAATGTGGAAACGTGGCGTGCAAAACATTTGGAGACGCCTCGAAACTTCTTCCATGTGCTTGACGATTTAGTGTCCGCTGAGATCCTGGAGATTGAAGAAGAGGGTTGTGGAGGACTGAGATTGGCTTGAATCTGGGATGGAGATAGGAGACAATGCTATGTTAAGCAGCGTGGGGAGCTTGGGTTTTGGAGTGGGTGACAGGTGTTGGGCGCTGTCGCTGAGATTAAAATTGTGTTGTGCCTTGGTCGTAGGATGTGGAACAAGGCTGTCGTCAAGCTGTGTGGTAGCTGTTTTTGTGTGCGTCATTTCAGTGCATATGTTTGGCTGTTGCTTTCGGGAGGGTTTGTGAATCAATTGGAGGGAGCTGGGGGGTTTTGTGTTGTTCGGAACTCGGAGGTGTTTGTGCAGGGATGTGGTGTTGCGAGATTGTTTGTGAAGGTTGCTGAGATGAAGACTGAGATGATGTAACAACGGTGTTGGTATGATAAACGTCGCAATTGAGGGCAGTCTTCGAGAAGAGGCATCTGCCAGGCTCTTTGCCATCAATAGCTAAATATAGTGAGTTGCGGCGGCATAGTGCGGTTTGGTGCACCCAAGCTTGGGCTTCCATCCATCGCTCAGGTTCGTCCCGGGGAATGCCTCGAGGTGATGTCATCGAATCCATGAGCATTTTGAAGTAGCGTTTGCAATAATTGGTGAGGCAAAGAGCCTTTGTGTTTTCCTCTCGTGCGGTGCGGCCGGGCTGCTGTGCCAGATCCGTTAGGCTGGCAACGCCACCCATGTTGAAAACAAATTTCACTTTTGGTTAGAGTCTGGTTCCGAATGCGGTTGTACAAACCATGAGAACAACACGTGGTTGAGAAGATGTAGGTTTTTCTTGAGGTGCTGAGCGCCAAGAGTCGTACGCCGCTCGTTGGACATCTGTAGCGAGTTCTGCATGGTATAATAGAACGATGAAGTGGTCGGTTTTGCAGAGTTTCCAGGAAGAACTAGTGGAAGCGCGGAAGGCGTCGTAGGCGTTTTGAGCAGTTCAGCGTGACAAGGCGAAGAAGAGAATACGGACCATGCGTGGTCTGTGGCCGTCGTGATCCGTAGACTGTGTAAAACGGGAAAGATGCTTCTGAACGATAGAAAGTGAGAGATTGAGAACGGGCGAAGCAATAGACTGGAACGTTCCAGAAGTTGTACGAAGGCGGCCTGATGGTGGTGTCGGGGAATGTTTAGGTTGTGCTCCTGAAATGTTGGAGACCATGAAGCGGATATTGTCTCTACCCGTTGCAGAGGCGTGAAGTTGTGCGTCCGGCACATGCAGCATGGAAAGGATGAGAGGACGTTCACGTGGAGGAATCGTGGCACTGAGAAGCACGCGCGGTATGTGCATTGGGACAGTTTGGAAGTAGTCACGGATGATAGCAATCTCAAGACAAAAGTTCTGCCATAGCACGGAAAGGTGCGCCTCGTCTACGAAGATTTGAGCCAGCCATTTTGTTGTCACCAAGCACTGGACAAATGCGGTAAAGGATTGTGTGGAAACGGCACGGGGGGAGAGGACGTTAAAATCCGCGTATGCGGTGCTGAGATGTGTGAGCTCTGTGGAGGTGTTCAATCCGAGGGCTTCTGGCGCGTTCTTGAAGCTCGGCCATCAAAGCGGACAAAGGGGAAATGATGATAGATGAGAATGAACCTCTTTACCATGTATGCCGGGAGAAGAACCGAAAGTTTTTTGCCAGCTCCTGTAGGTTGGATGAACAGGTTTTTGGCCCTTCCGGAAACAGCTGCTGTTGTATTGAACTGTTGGTGAGATTTGAACACAGCTGTTTGATTTGCTGCGGCAGAACGAAGAGCATGGAGTAAATGGCTATTGTTGTGTTCGTAGGACACGAACGGTGCCGTTGGCAAGCATGGTACCACAAGGGTGAGAGAGCATACAGCTAAATTGTGGTGTGCAGAGTGATCAAACGGGTTGAATCTCGCAACATTGAGGTCGAATGTGGGAGAGTGTGGTAGTGCAGAGCGATGATTGGGTGCTGGAGTCGCATATCTTTGGGAGGTATGAGCAGATCGTTCTAGTAGAGACACGTGGCCTGGAAATTTGCAGCTGTCCAGATCAAGGGCTGTTTTACGGCCCTTTGCCGCGCGTTCGGAATGGGGTACAAGCCCTAGCTGTTGGAGCCACTGGGTGTACCGAGCTCGATATTTTGAGAGCTCCTGTCCAGGGAGACCAGCGAGGTCATGAGGGGTTCTGGCATACAGAAGATCAACTGTGTGTACGGAGTGACCTGCTTGTGCGTTGGCGACATGGAGAACATCGACAAGCAGAGCATCCATGACCTGTTGTGCGCCAAAATTGGCCACGGCTGTGGTCATACCAACGCAAAAGTCTCTATAACGATTAACAGAGTGTGGGAATCCGTTTGCGGAGAGAGTGGAGCTCACAAGGGTGCGGATTGTGCCGTCGTTGTGCGGGATACCATCGTTGACGAACAGCATTTTCCAATGGGTGCGAGCTTTTTCATGGCCGTGCATTTCGCGAACGAGCCACGTCTCGCAAGGTTTGATGAGAGTGAGGTAGGTAAGAAGCAAGCGAGAGATGGTTGGGTCTCCAAATCGAGGTATGGGCTTGGCGACGCCGCGTGTATTCCTTGTTTTAGCATAGCGGGCGATAAATACAGACGTCTTATCGATTCGAATTAGACAGCGCTGCTTGTGTTGGTCGTTGTGCATGCGGTAGGATTTCATTTCCGTGACGCGAGCGGGTGAACCGCTTGATAAATGGAGAGCGACGAGTAGACGCTTTTGAACTTTCTGGGCACACGAAAGCGAGCGAGAGAGAGCTGAGGCGAACATGTGCCTTCCGAACAGGTTCATTGTGGCGGGTGATTTAGACGAGGATGGTTGTTGCTGCCGGTTTGTTTCTGGGTTTGGTAGCGGTGCTACAAAATGTGCTTTGCCGCTGTTCTTGGAAGGGAAGGCCAGACAGTTGAACACGAAGCCGAGGTTGCTCTCAATGAAGGCGGTGTTACGATTGTGTGTGAGGAAGGAAAAGCTGGGGGGTTCTGTGAAGGAGTCATCGCTGAGATAGTAGAGCTGGGTGAGAAAAGCGGCCTGGAATGGTATGCTGAGGAGCAAATCATGGGAGATGATATGCTAACCCTCGTTCTGTAGCTTGCGCACTATTGAACCAAGTTGGGGAAGGAAAAGATGTGTGTCGTGGGCAATTCCGCAAAATGGGTGCACGTCGAAGCGTTGGAAAGAAACGAAGAGATCCTCATTGGAAAAGATGTACATGGCAGTAGAAAGGACGCCACGAATGAATGTGAGTGCGGTTTCCAGGTTGGGATCAACGGAGTTGTTGATGAGTTTCATGCGGTTTTTGATCTCTTGTTCGGGAATTGTAGAAGAGCTGACTTGAGAGAGTTTATCAAGATCTTTGAGCTCATGTATAGCGCAGGAGCAGATGGAATATTGCAGGGCTGCCAGCAAATTCGTCACTGCCGCGGCATCCGCAAAACGGCGGCTCACATAGGTTTGGCCATGAGGCGGCTTTTTCTATATGTGTGGTATGTTTCCGGATGTGGTTTGTTGCTGTTGCTGTTGTTCATCATGTAGGTTGCGAGATTTTGGTCGCTGTGTCATTTTGTGTTGCGGTGGGTTATCCGATGAGGATTCAGGGAGCACCGAACTTGCACCTGCAACAAAGTTGCGAATGAAAAGCTTGTCCCACGAGGCGTATTGTGGGAGAGTCTGCAGTGAGATGGGTCTTAGTGCAGAGTGCAATAAAGCCAAGTTGTTCGTGTTGTGATAGGTTGGCGGGTGTACCTCATGCTGCAAGTCGTGAGAAGCACTTGTGCGGTTTAGATTATGAAAATAGTTGACAGCAGAGCTCGCTTTTTGTACAAGCGGCGGACGACGTTCGCTCGTCCGGTGGATGAAGAACAATACAGGCGAGATATGCTATGCGTACCGTTTCAGGGGTTGCAGAGAAACGGTTCTGAACCTGGAGTTATCACGCCTGCGCATTTTGTCCAGAATCAAGAGTGGGCTCCTCGTGATGAAGTGTTCACTTGCAACAGATACTGGAGGATATCGTGTGCGACGTTTTGGCTATTGAGTTTGCAATGCGGTTCGGGTTCGGTGAAGTGAAGTGCGTGATAGAGGGGCACTTTCATGTCGTTGAGAATGACGTCAAACTTTGCAAAGGTAAGAAAGGAGTTCTTTTCTACCTCGGAACCGGCAAGGATGTTGGCACTGAAAGGTCCTGTGGCTTGCTTTATGGTAGAAAAGGCACTGGATACGTCTGCAGGTTGTAGGAAGGTAGTTTTCATTGGTTGCGCTGTACCTATGGATGTAGAAGAGGTATCATTGGCGTTTTGAAGTTGACGATGAGCATCCAGTTCTTTAGAGTGTTCTTGAGGGACATGATTCGGCGTACGTGTGGTAGTATATGCTGATGGGTGAGGGTCAGATTTGGATACACCTGGGATTGGTACCGGAAAGGAGTTGGCAATGGTACCAATAGGGGTAGTTTCCGTCGTTGGGAACAAGTGACGCTTAGAGCCGTGGAAGATGGTCTGTAATGGAAGCTTTCCAAGCAATACAATTCGATCTACTACAGCGCGAATGGTGGTCTTTGACGCACGGTGCACTTGGATGATGTGGTCGGCTAGTCGAGTTATGTCGACATAGCAGGAGTCACAATGGGAGCATTGGTAGCCATTGCATCGCGAAAGGTTCTTTAGTGCAGACAAGTACGTGTCGGGTCCCTTTATGAGCGCCCGTTTGGCCTATGGATCGTATTTGGTCCATAGTTCTCACTGGCGCGTGCTATCCAAGTAGAACTGCCTCGACTTCCATAGCTGCTCGGAGATGTTGTGTGCATTATCGGAAGAGAGAGAGTGAACAAGGCGGAGGTGATACGCTATCGCGCGCTGGGAAGGAAGGCCAACGCCGCAGTCGATACATAGAGGGAAGAAACCGATGGAATGTAAACCAAGTGACACAGTGTTGCGCACGGCAGAAAGGAAGGAGGAATCAACTGCTTGGTTTCGTTGGTTGTGCTGTTGATGGTGCTGATGCTGCCTCATACTCTGGTGCAAATCCGGGTGTTGTGGGTGGGGCTGTTGTTGGGTGTGCTCATGCAGGTCCATCTCTCGCTGCTGTTGGTTGTGCTTGTGCTGCAAGACCTGCAGATTGAGCTCTTGTTCAACATGGTGCGGCAGGGGCTGCGGATGCTGAGCCTTGCTGCATGACATATGAGCCTGCTTCGGTTTGTTATCATCTGCAGAATTTCATCGTTGTGGGGTTCGCTTGTTGAGGAGCTGGGAAATTGGTCGTTTTCGGCGGGGGTGGGGATGGAGTGTTGAGGAGCCAAAGCGGCTTATTGTCGTGGTCGGTGATGCTGTGGAAGTGACCATGGCTGTTGTTGTGGCTGGCACGGTCGCTGTTACTGTCGCTGTCGTTATCTCTAACGCTCTGGCAATCATTGTTAGTGTGGTTGTGTTTAAGAGAAGCTCGAAGGTTGTACCCCACTCTCAGAATACAGGTTGATGGTGGTATTGGAGAGAAAACAGAGCGAAAAGCAACTGCAGCCGGAGCGGACGTCCTGGTTGCGGGGTCTGCGATATTCGAGTCGGAAGACCCACGTGGTGTTATATGCAGTTTTAGAGCGTCCAGTACGCAAGAGTAGAATAGCGTTTGCTTCATGATTTATATATAGACAAAGCGAATAAACGTAAGACTGTGTATCTCATGTATTGAACCACTAAGCCTACCACGACCTTTTTGTAATTTAGGGCAGCAAATGAGGGTTTTAGGTACCCCCGGTAGTTCAACCACTTCCGATCGGTCAAGCTAATGCAGTCTGCAGTCTAATCTAGTCGTTCTAATACAATAACAACAGTTTGACAGTGATTGAGTTGGCGGTAATGGCAAAGAACGATTATATGAGTTGAACAACTCATATAATCGTACTCGACCATGACGGCCAGCTCAACCACTTCCGAATGTTCTCAGTAAAGCAAGGATCCAAAAGAGGCATACGCTGTGTCCGACGACTCTGGCATGATACGAAATAGGATGCAAAACAGAAGAGTACGCCAGTTAGTACGATTCACAAAGAACGAAAAAGATCTTCAAGCGTACCTTGTGTACCACTCCCTCCGCTCAACAGAACGAGTACGGGAAGATCACCTCGCTTATACAGTTTCCGGTGATCGCTTCTTTTTCTGCCACAACCGAGAGGATCACTTAGTTGTGACAGGAGAGGAAGAGATCCCCGGAAACCGTACCGGGGAGGTAGAGAGCGTTGTGCTTACCGAGGCAGTTGGCAGGAGAGCGAAGGTGCTTAAGTACACGCAGCGGCACATTACAAAAAAAGCGCAAGTCACGAGACGACCGCTGTCCACGCCAAAATTAAAATGTTTTTCGTTTTGTCCCACGGGGCATAGTCAGCGGACCGAACTCGAGTGACACTTCATCGGAGCCGCGATGCAGCGCCGCTGCACCACGGACCGCTGTCCGGAAAGCTGCAACTTATAACTTCTCCTGTACTTCCATATCTAGGAATTACCGCATCCCTCTCCTCTCCCTGTCTTCTCTTATAACTCTTTACCACCGCGTAAGCCGCCCTAACATCGCCCAATTTCCTTCAACTTCTCTACGTTAGAGTTCTGGTACCGTTTTGGCGTCTCAACTCTTCCTTAACATTGCTATTTCCGCAGCCGTCTGCCGTCCGCTCCCGTCTACCATCCGCACTCATCTCTCGTCCGCTGCCGTCTCTCGTCAGCTTCCGTCCGCTCGCACTCGCCATCCGCTGCCCATGTCAATCATCTGTTTTCTCCCGACCGCTCCCGTTCTCCTTCCGTATTCATATTACAGCCCCCTGTTATTGTTTTTAAAATGGCTGCCGCAACCACATCGAAGTCTACGTCACCGTCACCGGCACCTCCGACATTCGACATGAAGGTTGGAAAAATGAACGGTTCTGGGGATGAGCTTGTCACCGTATGTCTCGCCATCCGAGATCACTATGCGTCGACGATGCGAGAAGAAGATGAACCTAGGAAAGTGGGACACATCGATCTCGTTCAATATATCATCAAGAATCGCAATGCCCTGTCCCTTGCGAAG
Organism: Gracilaria gracilis; assembly: GCA_030374805.1. NCBI lineage: Eukaryota > Rhodophyta > Florideophyceae > Gracilariales > Gracilariaceae > Gracilaria > Gracilaria gracilis. Next base: position 60,158 of record JARGSG010000265.1, on the reverse strand, counting down.
AAGTACTTCTTTATCCTTCTCGGACCCACCCACCCGTCATACAGCGACGATGAGCTCAAGGCTGTGGCCGGGAAGGGTTCGTACCGTCAGCTGTATCTCTCGACGAAGTTGCTGGACATCGTGGACGGAGACAGAGACAGGCGTGTGATGGATTTTTGGAACGCTTATACCAGAGTGGACTTTAATGGAATACCGAAGAATGTGACGTTAACCGAATTCTTCAAGTCCATGAGTATAGCTCCCAAGCGAGTTGGCCGCTTAGCTCCTCCTTTCGGTACGAGCATCGCTACACTTTTCCAGAGAGTTCTCTTTCTTTCCCTTATCCAAAAAAGTATCGATGGAAAAGCGAGTTGGAGGCCATAAGAGGCGTAAGGGGGAGAAGGGATATTCCAACCCTTTTTGGGAATGTTCAAATATCCCAGAATCTCCAAGCTCAGCGTGTGGGTTTCGGTGTACAGCTGGTAACGAAGGTCTGGGATTGTTTCTCCCAATTTCTGGGATTCCCTAGCGCGGAAGTCATGGTTCTCCCTTTTATACTGCTTGTGTACTACGACATGCAGTTTAAACCCACTGAGTCGCGTTCCGAGGGGTTCTTGCACAAGGACAACGACCATCGCTTGCTACCGAGCCAAACGCAAACTCTTGTGGAAGACGAGGTCCTGCCGTGGGCATGGAATCTTCCGCATGACATTGATATGGCACTCCGAACGCTTGCGAAGGAGTTCATTTCTGACCTAAACAAGGTTGTGGTGAACGAGCAGTTGTTCACAATATCAGAACCTCGACGATGGGTCGTTCTGAAGAGTTTCAACAGGGACCCCTCACGAGCGTTTGCTCAGAGATTTGAATGTTTCTCTAACTCGCTTGTGTCCTCCATCTTGGAGACAATAAGCCCTTTGAAACTCAAAGAAACGCTGAAGGTCCCTGATATGCCTGTCACGCCGATATCGAAACCGGAGCCTGCCATCGAGATTCATGACGATGACGATGAGGAGTTGGAAATGAGGAATCCTTCGGAGGTGAGACAGGGTGGGGATGGAGATGGCGGAAGTGGAATGGATGTAGTTGGTGAGAGTGGGAATGAAGATGTTGGTGAACAGTCGTCCGACGCTGACATACAGCCCCCTCCTGCCATTTCCTCCTTGGGCGATAAAATGGTATTCCAACGTTGTGAAGTGGAGATGGAGAAATACTTTCGAATGTATAATTGCGGGTTCGAGTCTATGGTGGAAACGGACGAGACTCTGCGAAACATCGGAGTCTCTCCATTGGGGAAAGTGCAACTGGTTCTTATGGACCCACCATACAACATACGGGCCGATAAGAACCGGGAGAACAGTTGGTACGATATGCTGAGCCCTGAGCATATGAAGAAGAGAGGAAAGCTAATATCAAGGCTGCTACGTCCGGGGGGTCATTTCGTTATCTTCTGTGCATTGGAACAGGTGAACCAGTGGAGGAAAGTGCTTCCCTTATTGGAGCAAAGGACGAGCATGGGGTGCCGAGGCGACCGTTTGTTGTGGACCAGGTCCCAATTCATTTTATACGGTTGCAAGGTAACCCGATGCGAAACCCGGGACGGAGGTCGTGCTCCTTGTTCTCTTCCATGGAGTATGCGATACATGGTGTTCGAAATGGCATCCCTTATGCACAGCAGCATGTCATGGTGAACTATGAGAACTTCAACTACGTGCAGTCGAGGTATCCAGGGTACCACAGTGTTATTGACCAGGTACGGCCCATGTCCAATGGGGAGACTCTTCAATGGAAGAGAAAGAAGGAAGGTGGGGACTACGTTTTACAAAGGGTGAGGTCCGAACAGAAACCTCGGGCATTGTTGAAGGAGCTAATCAGTCGGTTTTCTCAGGCTGGGGATATTGTGGTGGACTTCTTCGCGGGAACGTTCTCGCCCGCCATGACATGCATGAAGTTACAACGTCATCGCAAGTTCATTGGTTGTGAGCCGGACCCTGACTGTTTTGCTCATGCTAGGCACGCGGCCATTGTTCAGCTCGCAATGTGCCTGCGGGAAAATGACACGGATATCCAGGTAACGCAGGACGTTCGGAATGCTGTGATTAGGGTGTTGAACTTATTTCCTAAGTGGAATGTCCGCCCATCGAGATCATGGAAGGCTCCATCCGGATACCCGCGTGCGCCCATCGAGATCAGGGAAGGCTCCATCCGGCTACCCGCAGTATCAAAAGTTTCCTACGTACATTGTGGACTTCCTTGCGTCAATGTGGCGGGATGAGAGCTTGGTCACGACTGGTAGGCGTAAGGCCCTCCACGAATGGCCTAAAACGTTGCAAGGGAAGATGGGACTTCTGGATTGGAACGCCATGTTGGCACTGGAGGCGACTATGTGTGGTTGTCGCATTGGGAAGTCGTCGATTCGTCACCATGACGCAGGAGTGGGAGTGTTTACCACGCGCCGTTTCATAAAGAACGAGGAGATATGTTTCTTTTATAGAACTCTAGTGTACCATGACTTAATGAAGAGGAAGGAGGTACACAAGAAGTATGGGGAAGAGTTGTTGGTAGCCGCCGTCGCACGTTTTTGAACTTATGCGATGGAGATTAGCCTGCGAGGAGAAGTATTCCGGAAACTCCCAGAAAGAAGACGAGAATACCTACAATTTCTGTATGGATTGTCCCCGCTCCTTTCTGGTTGGGTGGAACAATTAACTACCCAAAATATAGGGAAGGGGATAAAGATAGGGATGCAGTGGAGGATGGCTTGAAGCAGCGACGGACTGCCAATGTGGCGGTGATTCGAACGCCAGCAACTGGGCGAGCTCCGCTTCAATTAAGGGAATACCGGATGCTTGCCGTGCGAGCACTTCGAGATGTGGAAGTGGGAGAAGAGTTGTTTGCAGATTATGGAATGGAGTACACATGGGGTACGTCTTCGAATCCTATAGTAATCGAGTAGAGCTCAATTGATTTCTTACTTATAGAACCGAAAGGTGTACCGTAGTATATGTAAAAGCGATTTGTATACATTCCATTACGCTTTCTGTAACTCTCGTGTTCCACAGCGGAGGATGAGAACTCCCCCAAGTGAGTGTTTGTCGTCACTTTTATCATCGAGAGACGTGAACAAGATGGGATTTGGGGGAGTGGGTTAACGTTGAAGTACATAGAATAGAGGATACAAAGTATATGTGATATCATGTGAAAGTGTAATAGTTTTTGCCGGTGAGGTTTCGTACAGAAAGGGAAATTTCCCTGTCAATTTTCGGAAACTGATTCCATAAGTACTAAAACGCTGCGATATTTCTACCACACGTCCAGTGGAGGTGTGCGTTTCACGGGGGACCTGCGAACACGTCGAGCGGCGAGCACGTCGAGCGGCGAGCGGCGACCACATCTAGAGCGGACCGTCGGGCGCATCGTGGTCGTCTGATTCCACATCGGGAAACGTAAAACGAGAAGTGCGAATGCGAATGCGAATGCGGAGGATGTAAGCCGGCGCGCGTCAAAAGGGCGAAGGCGTGCAGAGGTGGTAGGTCGCGAGGATGGCATGGCTAGTACTACGCGTGCCCCTCGAAGTGGCGAAATGGCAAATGGCGAGGGTGGTATTGGGCGTAGTACGCGTGCTCCTCGATGCGGATTACGTGGAAAAGGTAAGAAGAACACCGGGAGACGTGATCAGGGCCGACTTTTGGAGCGAGACGAGCGAACCGAGCGAACCGAGCAAACGGAGCGAACCGAGCGAACCGAGCGAACGGTAAGTGCTTTGGTAACACAAGCTACTCCGCTTCCACGTGATATGGGAAATGGAGCGGGGTAAAGCAGGGAAGAAAGGGGAGGAAGCCAGGGGAATGATGCGCGGGGCAGTACAGATAGAGGTGGGCGGCGAAGGGGCGTTGGCTCCACGCAAGTTGTAGAAGAAAGCGAGTGTGGAGATGTCATGGAGAAGGGGAGGGAGTGTCGCAGTGGGGGGGAGGGAAGGACGATAGCAAGAAGTACTAGTGGGATAGTTAGCCGTGGTATTCGAGGGAAGGAGGGAGAGAGAGTGGCTGGGGTTGGTGTTGTGGAGGGGAGGGGTCGCGAAAAAGAAGTACGAAGAGGTGTTCAGGAGGCGAGGAACGAGGGCATGGAGGGTGTGGTTGGTGTTAGGAGGAATCGAATGCTGGAAAGAGAGAGCATTGGTGGGCCGCGACATACTGCGATGCGGGAGGAAGAGGAAGTGGGGAGTATGAGGCATATGAGAGAACATAGAAACGCAGAGGAGACTGGGAGGCGAATTGGGCGTGTGGGCGATAGAATGGGGAGCCACGCCAATGTGGAGAGGATGGAATGGCTACGAGAAAATTTGCCGGGGGGAGTTGTAGGACGTAGCAGTGGTGGATCAGTGAATGAAAATGTGAGAAACAATATACCAGTGGATGGAAGATATTTCGAAGGAGAAGATGTCGTTGTCCGAAACAGGCATAGAACTGGAGGGAACTTGGTGGAAACCGCGGTACGAACGCCTGAAGGAATACGTATAAGGCATAATGCCGTTCGGATTGAGGACGATGTGCATGAAGCAGGAGCCTACGATTCTGGGAATCGTGGAGAGAGGAACCGAGCAAGGGAATTGGGAACAACAGGAATAGAAGAAGAAGATGAAGAGAACTTACGTGTTTTGCCAAGGTCTGCACTGGTTGAGAGGGTGAATTCGTTGAAAGGGAAACTATGAAATATGAAGGACGATCACTATACGATGATGGTGAGTTTGAAGCTCATGCAGAAAGAATTGGAACGGGTGAGGGAGGAGCTGAAGCAGCAAAATGTCCTGATTGAAAGTTTACGGGAGGCTGTGAAGGGTAGGAAGCGAGGGAGGTGTGGGAAGGAAGTGAAAGGGCGTCGAAAGCATGATATAGGGGTGCCAGAATGCTTTTACGGTTTTGCAAGGTCTGTATATGATAGGATTCTTCACTATGCGAAGTTGGAGGCGTCTGAACTCTGCTTTGACACGGAGAATGTTGGTAAGAGCTGGAAGAACAGGAGTGAGACGGTGGGAGAAAGTAGGGAGGGCAGCATGTCTGTGGTTGGGGAGAAGGAGATGATACTTCGGTGCCCGTATCAAGTGGCATACGAGATGAGGGCGTGTACGCCATCGACGGAGGGAGGAAGTGATGTGCTGTTGAAGTATGTGGTGGAGACGGAAATAATGGAAGATACTTGGGAGACGATACGGGAAGCGGGAAGGAAACAGGAGTGTGTGGATAATGTGAGTGTGGAGAAGTGTCTGAGGCAGCGGATGAAGCAGACATTAAGCGATGTGATTGGGGGGCGGAAGCGGGCGGCTCGCGACAAGTTATTTTCCATCCTTGGATATGACTTGATTGCGAAACGTGCGAAATCTACTGATGGGAGTGAGCTATGGGAAGAGCTAAAGCACCAGATGGGGGAGGCGCGCGAAAAGCTGATGGGAAGGAAGGAGGGCGTGGGGAATGAGTTGTGTGCGTGGAGAACGAGCCGGTTCGAAGTCCTTGCGTATTCCGGGTCTCGTGCGGTTGGCCAACCATGGGAGGTTGATGATGAAGATATGTACTTCAAGAATGGAATTGCGGTGACAGTGTTGGAGGAATATATGGGATACGCAGTGGAGAGGCAAAGTAACGGTGAACGGCAGTACGTGGATGGGACAGTGATGCACCTTGCGAGACTTGACACCTGGATTGCCTGTGTGGTGAAAACTATGAACGAGCTTGTGGAAGGTGGAGGGCAAAGACAGCTTTTGTTCTCTACTTTGTATGGGAATTATCTACCCAGGGCTGTTGAAGGAATACTGGGGGTAGCCTGGCAATCGCTACAGGAGGAGCATGCCGAGGAGTTCGAGAACGATGGGTTTGTGGAGGGAGATCCGAGGTGTGTGTCGGGAAACTCTGGGAGAATTGCGACTGTTGGGCTGTGGATACCATCGAGGGAGAAGATATACCTAGCTGTGAGGAAGGAATATTTTATGGCGAAACTAACACGGAGACTAGGTGCAGTTCTTGATTGTTACATAGCGGCCTGCCGACCGGAGGACGCGAGTTTCGAGTGGTTGGTGGCACACCACGGGGAACGCAGCGAAAAGACAGGCGGTGCTGGTAGGGAAGGGGCGGTCTATTAAGCGTAGGATGAGGTGCAGTGACGGGGGGAGGGGTGGAGGTATGTGTGGGATGGGGAAGAGATGGTTCTTATTTCTCATGTCATGCGTATCTTCACTCCTTCCCATTGAAAGGAAGCGGTACTGAAAGTTTTATGAGGCTGAAGCTAATAGGTAATGGAGGCTACGTGTTGGATGGGAAATAGGGCTTGGCGATCGGGTCTCGATAGAACCGATTGAGATAAAATCGGTGAAAGCGCCAGTGTAGACGAGAAGTGAAGGGAGGAGCGGGGTAGTTCTGGCGGAGAACATGAACGGAGCCGAGGATGGAAGAAGAAGGGATGAGTCCAAACCAAGGGGAAACGTTATCGGAGGTGGAGTGGGTAGAGATAGGAACTGGGTGGATGGTGTGGTTATGTTCGTCGTCTGTTGCCCATCGGAGGCAAACGCAATTGAGAGTGAGATCGACGTCGTCGCTGGGTGGGACGAGTTCCATGAACTGGACGAAGGCGAACTCCTTTGGAGAAGAAGTTGGAGAATGAAGCGCGAAACGAAGAAGGGAGATGAGTTTGCAGAACCAGACGATGGATGTGGAGTTGGGGGAGGTGGAGCCCGCGACGAGAACGTGGGAGAACTTTGGGGACTTGGATGGACCGAAGGAGGGGGCCGCAAAAATTCGTTGAATGATGGGGACCGGAGGATCCTGGAGGGTGAGCTCGTTTCGTTCTGTGATGCAGTTGTCGAGTGTTGGGATGTAACCGCCGACGACGTAAGCGGAGTTCACTATGGTGAGTCGAGCCTGACGAAGGGCGCGGGAGTTCTCAGTGAGTTGTAGGACTTCGACAGAAAGGGTGATGAATGATGGGAGGGCGTCTTTTCCGAATTGTGCAAGAATGGATAGGGTATCGGTGGGGAAGAGGTCTTGAAGAGATTTGTGAGGGAGGTGAGGATTGGAGCAAATGAATTTGTGGGCAGTGATGAGGTCAGCGAAGGAGATGTGTTTGCCATCACGGACGAAACCGGGTTGGTGGGATTGGAATGGGGAAGCGAGGCCAGGGGAGGAAGAGGTGATGGATGGGTTTGTGGAGACAGGATTCCAGTTTTTGATGGCGTTTGAGCGGTGGATGGCACGAATGGTTTCTTGATGTGCGGTGGACCTGCGCTTTGATGTCTTGGAGTAGTGGGACTTGAATAGGGTGTGGGCGTGCTCGAATATGCCGGCATCATTGAAGTGGAGGCCCCCATATCGGCGAATGTCCTCGACAATGTGGTCGAGGAGATGGAACTTGAGGGTGCCGAGGTTGGAAGTGTGGTGTGGGCCGAGGACGATGACGGCGGTTTGTTTGAAAGAGCGGATTTGGTTTTGAAGGGTGGAGAGGCGGGCGTCGGTTCATCCGGTGAAGGTGTTGTATCTCATGGAGGCGAGGAGGAGGTCGGAGTACTTGGAGAAGACCGAAGTGATGGGAGTTGAATCGACTTCGTCACAACATCGGTCGGAGAAGGCGCCGATGAAGGGGAAGACCATGTCGAGTGCGCGGTAGCCTTTTGCTTCGGGCATACCACGCAAGCCGTCGGTGGTGAAGAAACCGTTGAGAGTTTGACCGTTGTCGGAAGTGGAAAAGTCGATGTGGAGTCCGTTGGCGGGGGATTGCTTTTCGATGGCAGAGAGGATGTTGTTTGAATGTTTGAGGATGGAAGTGCGGACGGAGTTGAAGGGACGACGGGATTTGGAGGAACCGACGGTGGTGAAGAGTGCTTCTGAGCGGAGTCTCTCGATGGCGGCGAGCTTGATGAGCTTGGAGACGCCGAGGTGGAAGTTGTGGAGTGGTTCGAAGGTGAAGATGTTGTAAGGGGAGAGGAGTGGGGTGATGTTGAGAAGAGGGTAGGATTCGAAGAGGGAGAAGTACTTTGCGAGGGAGAGGGAGTGTAGGGCTTGAACGGCTTTTTCCTTTATGTTGCGGGAGATTCTGGGCTTACGGGCGAGGAGAGCGTCTTCTGATTGTCGGAGGAGAGTGGAATGTGATTTGTGTGCGGCGAGGGTCTGGTCCTGAGTTCGGGGGGAAGGGGAGCGGGTGTGTAGAAGGAGGTGTGAGCGACTGACGGTGCATCTGTGGCATGGGAGCTGGGAGCGGGTTCCGTGGGAGATGGCGAGGATGTCTTTTGCTTCGGGGATGTCGGCGCAGTAGCTGGCGATGATTGGGTGACAGTGGCCGAGAACGACATGGGCGTCACGGAAGGGGAAGCCATTGAGACCGGAGGAGAGGAGGGGGCCGAGAAGGTTGGAGATGGCGAGCTGAATGAGTTTCATTTTGGTGTGGCGGGGGATGTGAGACGAGGTTTGAGGGATGGAGTCGGGGTCTTGGGAGGGGGGGGGTTGGAGGAAGGAAGTTGGAAAGTAACCGAGAAGGGTGAGGTTTTCGGTGATGCACGTGCGACGGAAGAAACCGGGGAAGTTGAGAAAGGTGATGTGAAGGGAGTAGAAGGTGATGGAAGAGGATTTGAGGGAGGTGGCGGACTTGTCGGAGTAGATTTGGACGAAGCCGATGAGGGAGTCGATACCGGTGGTGTCGGGGGTGTGCCAGATGCAGGAGTCGTTGGAGGAGTGCATGATTGCGGCTTTGAGGGCAGGGACTGCTTCTTTTCCGAGGGTGGAGGCCATGGGGTGGGCGAAAGCGGGAGAGCCGGAAGCGGTTGTGTGGGAGACGGGGTGGAAGAAAGAGTTGTGGAAGTGTGCGAGGACGAGTTGTTGTTTGAGGACCTGGATGGGGTCCTTTCGGAAGATGGTGGTGGAGAAGAGCTGCTGTGGGTCAGAGAGGGTGGTGGGAGCGAAACCGATGTTGCTGACACGGTGCTGGAAGAGGTTTTTCTGGAGCTCGAGGCACTGGGTGGCGGAGGAGACGGCGTTGTGGAAGGCGGATTTGGAGAAGGCGGGGTCGTGGAGGAGGGAGATGAGTTCGTCAGCCTTTCGGTGGCCGAGGGAGGAGGCGATGGAAGAGATGTAGAGGACCATGCGTTCGAGGTGGGGGTTGTTGAGAAGGAAGAAGGAAGGGGAAGGAGGGGGGGAGGTGAGGGGGAGATGGAGCAGACGGGGGTGGTGGCGATGTGGTAGGCGTCCTGGGTGTGGAGGGAAAGGGAGAGTTGCTGGTGGTGGTAAGAGTCGTTGTCTGCGATTGGGACGTTGGCGGAAGGGCGGTTTGTGGGAGAGAGAGGTGTGTGGAGGTGGGGGGTGGACTTGTGACGCTTGGTGCGTGGGGGGAAGTGGGGGAGGCCTCCGCCTGGGGAGAGGAAACGCTTGTTTGGGTTGAGGCGATTGGGGCATCTCCTCTGGTGCCTTTGGATGGCGGGGATGGTGCGGGCGAAGAAGGAGCAGCCTTCAAAGCAGCAGTTCTTCATGGCGGGGAAGGCTAGAGGGGTGTTGGAGAGGATTGGGGGTGGGTAGCGGGGAGCTTAATATGGCGCACGGACGGTGGGACAGAATGGTGAAGATGATTGCACGTGATGCGAAGGCGTTTCATATATTTGGTATACGAATGTCTGATGTAAAAGGTGTTGACTAGTGAACCGATCTCCACAAACTGAAAAGGTATTCGTTCTATTTGTATACTTCTATTCGTATTCGTTAAACAGCTATCTAAGTTTCTACATCAGTATCTATATCGCTATTCGCCGCCGTATAGATGAAAATATGTGGCACTTACACACTTACATTGTGCTGCGAAACTACCATAAACGGAAGATGAATGCTAGTTTCCCTTCCACCCAAACTAGCAAAGATGGGAATGATTTGGAATAATTCTTTCGGAAAAAACTAGCACAAGTGGAAAGGTGGAAATATTTTCGGAAATTAGCACTTCCAAATTTGGATAAATTCACCCGTTTTTCGTTCGTTTTAATTCGGTCATTTTTGACCGCTAAACTAGCATTCCGATAACACCGACGTAGTACACCAAATACGTATTTCCTCATATCCAACCCAAATATAGGAAAAAAAATTGGAAAAAGTCACCAGATAATCGGTCACCAAAACTAGCATTTTTGAATGTAAAATTCCATTTCCTAGAACACAGATGATAGACAGGATGGGACCACAAGTGCCAATGGAAGAGGTGGCGGTGTAGCGGTGTATCAGAGAAGCAGGTTCGGTGCCGACTTAGTCGCAAACAAGACGATTGCGGGCTGCATTGACAGGGTCGCCGTGTCAATAAGGACAATAAGAGGCCCGCTCTCGATTATGAATTTGTATGTACCGCCTGGGTTGCACCACTCAGATTGGTATGAGAACTGCCAGGAGAAATACGTTATTGTGGCAGATTGTAATATATGCGGATCGTGGTATCCGCGAAAAACGGAGGCAGCAGGAGTAGATTCCGAAACTTACTTTGAGAGCACAAACCCCCATATTCTCAATATTGAAGCCACGCCCACCAGAGCAGAGAGGTCAAACGGGTACAAATAGCGCGATTGATATTGCTGTCGTACCTTCACGGTGGCTGCCGTACTCATCATGGAACGCGTCCGCCGAGGCCTTTTCTGACCACCACCTTTGCACCATAACTGCAGACATCCCGCCAATCGACCAACGGAAGAGACCGAGATGGAGCATTAAAAAGGCAGACTGGAACAAATACATGAGCATGGTCGAAACAGAACTGAGCAAGAACCACGTGCAGTCGAAATAGAGTGTAGACAAAGAAAATGATGCTTTCATTGCCGTCATTTCCGCAGCAGCCACGGCAGCAGTTCTGGAGGGACGACGAAAGAGGGAAGCTCCATGGTGGTGCGAGGAAGCGTCGATAGCAGTGCGACGCAGGCGGCAGGCGTGGGAAAGGTGGCGCGCAAATCCAAGAGCAAAAACAAATGATCTCCTCCAGGGCACGTGCATCTCGCCTTCACGTGGTGTGCCTGACTCCGCTCCACTCGACTGAGGTCGGAGCCAAATGAGAACGCAGAAGGATCTCCAACGGAGACCAAGAACGGAAACGGAAATGTCAAAATCAGAAAAAGCGAAAAAAATCCGCATCCTACAGCTGAGTATTCGCGGTCTTCTCGGTGCCATTAAACGTACCGAGCCGTCGAAAATCGCGAAGGATCATCAGTTTGACCTGATCTGTTTGCAGGAAACCTTCGTGAAGAATGAAGACAGAACACCAACAATAGAAGGCTATGAGATGCTGGGACGCTGCGATAGACAAAACGGCGTGACTGCAGCAAAATGGGAGAGGTGGAGGTACCACCCTGTATAAACGCAAGGGATTCGGCGCTGACCTTGTAGATGACACAAGCGCAGCACCAGGGAAAGAGAAGGTCACAGTTTCAACCAGAACAGAAAAAGGACCACTAACGATATCAAACTTTTGCCCTACGCTGAGAATGTCGAATTGGTACGAGGCGTATAGTGAGGAGCACATGATTGTAGCGCACTGTAACTTTTATGGCTCTTGGTTTTCCTCAAGGGCAGAGCCAGTAGGCATAGATCTAAAGCCTACCTGGAGGAAACCGATCGAGTTATCCTAAATGTAGAGGGTGTGCCTACGAGAACAGCACCCTCCACGGGCACACAAAGCGCGATAGACAAAGCAGCAGTGCCGTACAAATGGTTCTCATATTCAAAATGGGAGGCGACGAACACGCTTTTCTCATATCATCATGTGTGCACGATTGAGATAAGTATCCCACCAGTAGACCAACGGAAGGAGCCCAGATGGAGCTCAAAGAAGGCCGACTGGCGAATATACTCAGAGATAATCACCTAAGAGCTCGAGAAGAACCCCGTCAAGGCGAAATGGACCGTATAGAAATAAAACGCTGTACATGTTGAGGTAATCCAACACGCTGCGAGAAACGCCGTTCCCAAAGGTAGAAGACGTCGACCGTCACCATGGTGGTGTGAGCAGGGCTCAGACGTCATAGAGCGCCGGAAGTAAGCACTCAAAAAATGACGGTTAAGCCCAACGGAGGAAAATAATTCATCGCCACAGGAAGTAAGACAAGAAGCCAGACGAGTACTTAAGGGAGCCAAACGGGAGACTTGGAGAACCCTCGTCTCGCAATTAACACCTCACACTGATGTGTGGAAGATGTGGAAGATACTTCCGTCGATGGATAATAACCGTAGAGCCAGTTCGTCTATGTGCCCTCCACAGGGAGAGTCTTGGACAGATCTGAGAAGGGCCAGATGATTCGTGAAAACAGAAATGCAGACAGTACGGTGGCCAGGGCGTCACCGCGAAAGGACGAGAGAGTACAGTGAACAGCGGAATCGGTACACTGAGAAGATGAAGACAGCAGTTGCGGTTGAATTCAACCACGCTCATCTATGTACCGCGATCGGGGAGATGGATGCGAACAAAGCGGGTGTGCCTGACGATGTGCAAATCGCGTTCATAAAGAACCTGCCCCAGGTAGGCAGGGATAGGCTGCTCGGCCTCATAAATCGGACGTACAAAGAAGGCGTAACCCCAACAAAATGAAGAATCTCAAGGCTCATTCACATACCCAAACCGGGAACCAGAAAAAAGTTCAGGCCAATCTCACGTACACCCGTAATCAGCAGAGTGGCAGAACGCATGATCAACCGCGTGCTAATGAAATGGTTGGAGCCAAAAATGCCTCCGCATCAAGCTGGGTTTAGAATGGGGCGATGCACGGAGGAGCATATAGCAGCGATTACGGAAAGCATAAGAAACGAATGGGATCAAAAGCAAGACACTGTCGCAGTATTATGTGATTTTTCCAGACCTTACGATTTCGTCTCTCACCAGAAGCTTTTCAGAAAACTAGGAGTACTAGATTGCCCGCCGCACCTGAGGCAGTGGTTGAGAAGCTTCGTATTCAACCGGAATTGGAAGTGTGGATGGAACAGCAACACAACCGCTCACAGATTGATCCCGCAAGGGCTGCCCCAAAGGGGCATCTATCGCCGGCCCTTTTGATAGCATACGTGTATGACCTTCCGAAAACAATCCAGGAATCAGTAGGAGCCAAAGTCAACCTGTTTGCGGACGATACAGCTGTTTCGGTTACAGAAGACAATGCGGAACCAGAGGAGCAGGGTGATATGAACAATATGCGCAGTAGCTATATCCTTTGATTATGTGCTTTAGCAATCACGCGTGGTATCCAACAGTGTAACAGAGGCCTATCAGTTGTGTGTCAAATGTATATCCGTTATTTACCTGGATGTCCGGAAGATATCCACAAATCAAGTAAATTACGTTGCAGGCAACTTCCCTATTTTTTGGATATCTCTCGGACATCCAGAGAAACCTGGGATATGCAGGTAACGTACTACTGATGGGCCTCCGCTACACCGTTGAATACCACGCGTGATGTCACATGCACATAATCAAAGGATATAGATAATGCGCATCCTGCGCATATCACCCTGCTTCTCTGGGGGAGGAGAATCAGGAAACGATCAGGAAAGCTTTCGACACGTTAGCAAAGTACTGTCAAGAAAACGAGATCTCCGTGAACCAATCCAAACCTGTACTAGTTCCATTCACGTTGGGGAAGGAAGAGCACGTAGGCGGGCTGCACTACATTAAATATAGTGCCCAGACAATCCCCCCGAGCCAATGTGGGAGATTCCTAGGGGTAGTGCTATATTCCAGACTGAAATTAACAAAACACTTGCAAACGGATACAGCGAAGTACAAACACTGAACTAGGATCATGAAATCACTGAGTGGCCAAACCTGAGGTCCGACTGGAAGAGTGTAGAGATAGTACGAAAAAGGTTTGCAGAGCCAATCGCATCGTATGCTGCAGCCACAACAATCCCGATTGCGCGCCAGTCGGGGTTGGCGACGCTAGAGATGTCTCGGAATAAAGCACTTGGAATCCAAAGAGGGTGCCTCAAATCAACGCCTATACCCGCGCTGAGAGAACTGGTGCCCACCAGCTCTCTTATCGATGTAGCAAAAGGCAAAGCAGAAATACTGTATGAGAAGGCATTGCGTTGTGAGAAAGAAACACCGCTGGCCGTAGCTTTGAAGACGCTGACGAAGCAGCGAATACGAAAAAAGCGACCAACGCTGAAGCAGCTTGCCGAGGAACACCTCGCCGAGAAATAAATACTCCATTTGCGCCGCTCGCACCTACCACAAGAGCCCGGAGCACGAAACCTCGCGAACATATCGTTCTGATCGGCAAACTGCAGAACAGACGACCCCGTTACCGCGCAACACAACGCCGCAGCGCGTCTACTTTCGGAGCTCCCATCCAGCGACTACGAGGTCTAGTGTGACAGATTGGTAGGATTATGTGATGCGTGACAGCAGAAGCCGTTACGAGTAGCCGTCAAATGGGATGAACGGTGGTACTGCAGAACAGTGCACCATCTCGAAAGTGGTTCGCCCACACAAGACTTCGTTTATCGTATCGCGGGAGAACAGGTAGAAGCCCGTTGTTTTGGATACATTATGATGATGGGGTAGAGCTGGCATATGCGTACAGATCAGACACTCCGAGAGGTACAGACATTGACGGACACTCCCTCCGAATGATACTCCTAGTACCAAAGACCGTGGCCGCTGGTGCGTTCGAGATATGGAGAGCAGAAATACTGGAAATCGGAAAGAGGGTTCCAGCAGGAATCAATATCAGCTCGTATTCAGCAGAGATTGTTGCAATGCGCGCAGCACTACAAGCACTACAAGCTCTGCTGGAAGTCCTGGACAAAGTTATACAGGGAGGCCTCAGGAGACAATCTGCCCATCTACAACACCTTGCTTTACTGCTCTACGACCTTAGCACAAAATGCCATCTGCTTATCGTTTGGATTCCGGGTCACTGTGGTTTAGTCCGAAATGAACGCGTCGACGAGCTCGCAAAAAGGGTCTACTTATCCCCTTGCGGGATCAGCTTAGAGTCCCCATAGACTTCCTCGCCGTGAGAGCTGCGCTATGCTCAACACCATCAATCAAAATCTCCTACCGACCGACGTTGCGAATAAGAATGATGCAAGCACTTAGAAACCCATACCAGATGCCTCTGAAAGCGGCTATGTCGACGCTTACGAAGCCCAGAATACGAAAAACGCGTCCGACCGTGAAGCAGTGGGCAGAGAAATACCTCGTAGACGAGGGTATCCTACACCTTCGCAGAGAGCCGCTGCCTAGTGAACCAGGCCTTCTGCATCTCAGCGACCTCCAGTTCTGGGCAGCAGAGTGTGTCAAGTCCGACCTACCTCACGTTCAGAATTGAGGAAAGGGAATGAGCCGTGTGGATCCATAGAGTACAGTTTGTCCTGGAGAACGCTATTTTGAACGTCGTTCAAGAAGTTTTGAACAAACTTGCGGACATACTTATCGGCGATTGGTGCGAATTGGTGCGCCAAAGGGCATATGTCTGGGGCGTTGTTGGAGAGGGGCGGGTCCAGTTTGAGCTGGTGACGGTATTCATTTGGTACGAATCCGATTCCGTAGCTGGGGTAACTTCAAATTGCAAGGTAGTTTGCAACAAACGCAAGAAAGGAAAAGACATGGGCTCCATATTATTGTACCCAAGTCGAGAAGCCATGAAATCCCAAGCGCGCACGACTCGCTGCACAACGTAGCCAATTCTCTGTCCTTCGAGACGTGTCAACCTCTGTAGGGACGGTACATGATCGAAGACAGCGCTGGTTGTAGATGGCGTAATACGGCGGTTTCGACGTCGGTTGGGCGTGTAGTGGAAAAGATGTACAAGGATACTGATGTTTACCACTTGCTCGAATTGGATGCACAGCTCGGTCGCGAACAAGCTATGTTTCGTCTTTGCTGTCATCCGTTTGGCTTTCGCGTCGGTGTTGGCGAAGAAGTTGTTTTGGAGGCAATTGATTGGCACTTCCGGAAGAGTGGATACTTGGTTGAGCGTACACAGGTGTAGCAGAAGCTGTCGCAGGCGCCTGTCATTCTCCTGATGGCGAATGTCTACTGCGAACGCGATTCGGAAGAAACGTGAGACGGATTTGGTGAACGCAAGCCGAATCCAGCCCTCACTGTAATTGTGAAATCGTTCCCTTGCAGTAGGGCGTTTAACAGACGTTTCACGGTGGCATGGAGAGAGAGAGCTTCTCGCATGCACGGTGGAGAACTGTTGCATAGCCCATTCCACGAACGGTTGGTAGCCACGGTCTCGGAGCTTTTCGGAGGGTGATCGAGCATGCCACAAGTCGCGACATTCGATGAAGAGCGGTATCACGGCCTTCGCACTGGGTATGATGGCATGGCGCGAATGCGATGGCGACGGAGGTTGGTTGTGGAGTGTGTAGGGAGGGATGTGGAGTATGATGAGGGGAGGTGTTGAGGAAGAGAGAGGGTAGGAGCAATCGAGGTTGGAGATTCACTTGAGTGAGATGCTGACGGAGGGGATGGCGCTCTGAGGGGATGTTTGAGTACTAGTACATGGCATTTCTTGGTTCCATCTTTGGATCGACTTTTGACTTGGACCCCCAAAAATATAAGTGTTTTACTAGGTTGGCAACACTGGCCGATTGAGAGATGAAACCGTGAAAACGGTTGTACTAGTACACAAGGAGAGCATGAGCTGACGCACGCACCACTCGGAAGCACCAGCAGGACTAGGGTTTAGGGTCGGTACCGTTGATACCTGAGCTGTAAAGCAAAGAAAAGAAAGTTTACGCGGCATTGTAATATAGGTTGGAGCGGGGGCGTTTCCGGCTGTCATTTTGTAAATCAATGTATTACAGAACATTGTGCCAACGCACATCACAGAACGTGGTGAATACGGACATACAGAGTGCATCAGCAGGCTTGGTTCGAAACGTTCCAATTACCGTAAGACGGTGGACGCACTGGTCGAATATCGGGGACGAAAAGTAGCCAGATTGAGCGAAGACGCATATTGTGAAGCGATTAGGGCGATTAAGCGAACTCTCTTGTAATCAGGATGAAGGAGGAGAAGAATGCACTTGCGCGCAGCGACAACCGGGGCCGTTCGTTGACGACTTCGATACAAGCTGGCGGGAAAATGGTGCTGTCATGGCGACGAGTGAGGTCGTGGGGTCCAAGCACTACACCATCCGCTCCGCCGAATGAAGTGCCGAGGCTGTCCGCGCCATTGCCACCATCTTCTGTGCGGGCGCTTTCTGGGGGTGTAATAGGAGCTGGCAGTACGACAGATACAACTGCATCCGGGAATGAAGCGCAACAGAGTGCGGCACCACCACCGGCACCGCTGCCGTCACGGCTGCAAGAGCGCCAGCGGCCGAGAGGGCAGGGCCACCAGCCTCCCCAGGGCGCACAGGCGGTACAGTTTCCACAGTCTCTATTGCTGGCGGAGCCTGCACAGACGTCACAGTCACATGAAGCGGTCCAGTTGGATGAATGTGAGGACGATGATGTTGTAGAAGTTGCGAGTGTGACACGCAAATCGGTCGTGGGTGTAGACGAGGACGATGATGAAGTTGTGTACGTTGAGAGGCATGAAGAAGCACCGGTATCTGATTTGGATTCTGTCGCCGCGAAACTGGGGGTGAGGTTAGTGTACCTGTCGCCATTCGATGGTACACTGTGCCCAATGGCGATAGAAGACATCATTGAGCCGAAGGACTCGCTGCGTCCGTTGCGCCAGGGCTACGTGCGAGAGCTTATAGATGTGTTCAAGCGCTCTGGCTTGAACGTAGCACTAAGTATGATCTCGGTTGCTGTTCGGGCAATGCCGGACGGTAGGCTTCCACCGAATTGCATTACGGATGGCGGTTTAGGATGGGGGTGAAGTGCTGGCTGATTGATGGTCGCCATTCTTTGATGGTGTTGAAGAAGCTCGCCGAAAAGTCTACGGAATGTAATGAACATTGCAAAGCGTTACTGGTGACGGTCGGGAAGCGGATCAATGGGAGTCCGCTGGTTCCATTCGACATATACGGTATAGGTACGTCGCTGAACATGGCTTCGGGGACCGTGGGGAAGACGTCATTGATGGACTTCTTGCACTGTTGTGTGTCACACGCCAGAGCCCTCATCCGCCAACGCACTGTCGTGCAAGCATCATTGACAATGGAAGTACTGGCTTCGGTGGTATTGCGCACACAGGCGCTAGGTCACATAATGGAGCGACAGATGCAACGGTACGCGACGGTGTTGTTGAGGATTTTGAACAGTGAGAAGTGCTACAAGAAGGTTGAAGCGCTGTTTAAGAAGATGCCTTCGGTTGGAATCAACCACATGTCGAGCTTATCTCTCGTTGAGGTTGACGATTGTGGTTTTTGTCTTGCCCTGGACTGTGTGGCAAAGTGTAGTGATCAGCACCTCTCTGGAGTTTGTGGAATGAAAATCGCATTCGCTTCCTTTCGTATGCGCTTTTACAAGACGGGGTCCGATCTGTACGGCATGGTAGTACGGGCTTCAAAAAGCGCTGACCGGGAAGTAGAGGAATGGTTGGACAGTGCGATTTCCGTCACGGCTCAGTCGAAGGTGACGATCCGCACCATAATCCTTAATGCCGAAGGCGGGAAAAGAAGGGGTTGGAATACGAACTCTGCGTTGAAGAAGCTGCTCAAGTTCGTTGGGAAAATCCTGGGTGAGGCGTTTTTGCAGCCGGAAAGCGTTCGTATGGAAGGCACTGTTGTGCAGGCCAGTACGGACGCTGCCCTTATGGCCTGTCGCCCTGCGAAAGCTAATACGACGGGTGCTGTTGCTTTGACCACCAAGGACGCTGATCCCGATAATGTCGTAATTGTCGGGAGGGGGAGAAGCAGGACAAGTACGAAGAAGTGTTTTTTCGCTTCTAAAGCCGACGATGATTCAACTGGGGATTTTCAGCTGTCATTGTTGCGTAATAAGCCCCTCAAAACGGGTGTGAGAAGTGGTATAGGAGAAGTGAAGAGGCCTACCTTCTCCGAAAGTAGCCGTCTTGGAAAGGAAGGAATTGGAGAAAAAGGGGATAGGAAAGAGGTAAGGTCGGTAGATTCAGCCTCCTTTTTAAGCCGCTTCCGCAAGCTTAACGCCATGGAGCAGGCCGAAGTGATTGAGCGGCTGTCCCAAGTGTTTGTAGAGGAGGATAAGGATGTGCGAAACCCGGCAATGCGTTTATTGGACGCTGGGAATCACAAGTTCGATGACAAACAGCCGGAGTTGCCCAAGCTTGGCTATCAGTCGTACGTGTGAAAGCACGAGGGGGAAGCGTTCCGGCCTTGGGTACGATTATGTAGGAAGATTCCGAGCCAGTGGCCGTGTCCCACAGATAAATCACCTCTATTGGCGAGGAAACCGTGGCTACGCATGCTGTTAATTCCTGAGAGTCATCGAGCATATCACGAGGAGGCGGTGCACTAAAAGAGTTGCGGGAGACGAACCTTGCGGTGTTCTTGCAGGGCGCATATGAATACCATCGGAAAGGGGGATTGGATAATTTGCATTTGGAATCGATGGGCCTTGAAACGGAAGTTCCCTCTCGGCTTGGTCAACTGTGGATTGCTGCAGTGATGGGTATTCATGTTTCAGGACGATACTTTGCTGCACGCAAAACGGAGGTGTTAGAGACGGAGGATTCTGCTTCCTAGACGGATTCATGAAAGACAGCGACCTGCTGAGCTTGGAAGAATGCCATTATGTGACTGGATTAATGCAGGACTCTACGACGCTTCTAGAAGCGTTGGTTGAGGATGCAAAGCAAAGCTTTCCCGGTGAGGAGTACTTACGGGACTCTGCGAACCGAGTGGACTGGAATGGGGTTGTCAAAGAGAAAGAGAAGGAGGATAAGGTGCAATGGGAACAGGTTATTGGGCGCTTTGTGAGCACCAAACACGGCGTTACAACTTCTGTGGAACAGAACCCCCAGAATTCGTGCTGCCCAAGAAAATCGTAGGCTTGTTCCCGCGTCTGCTCTACTCGTAGAGCTTGATCAAATGAGTAACACATCTCCATTTTCACATGCGATTGTCGAAGTCGACGAGGTGAGAAGTGACAAACCGGCAATATTTTCGTCTGACCGGCAATTTCAAGAGGGACCCCAGATGGAGAACCATGAGTCTCCCCGCAATGGTGCAGTCGAATTCCTTCTGAACAATGAGCATTCGCTGTGGTCTTATCATCCCAAACATTCGCTCGTTGGTAACCGGAGAGAAACCAAAAGCTGTAGATATCCCTGAGAGGGATATTGGCAGTGCATATGACTCCACGTCCTGAAAAACACATTGGGTCGTCAGCGATCGTAAAAGCCATCCCTTCTGCACAACTCATTTCTGTAGATTTGGAAATGCTCCGGAACGCGATGGATGTGCTTGGCAAAGAACAATTATCGAAATCACGAACGCAGTTCCTACCCAGGTGGGTGGTTGACAAAGCCATTTCGAAGGAGAAGGCTGTGTACGAGGGGCGTTATCGGGAAGTGCACCGCTCTTGACTTCCACGCTACGCGAACATTGTGAACTCTCATCACTTCTTCCATCTCAAGGATGATGGTGAGCGTGGTGCACTTCCTTCTTAAATGTCGGTTAGTCCCTCACGGGAACAAAAACAGTGAGAAGGACATTATCAGTAGGTACTCCTCGTCAGCCCAGTTTCCCGTTATTCGGACAGTGTTGTCGATTTCAACCACTCTTGCGTTAATTCTTGCTACTCTTGACATTAAAAGGGCCTACGTGCAAGGTGATGAACTCACGAGTGACCTATAAATGATTCTACCGAAGAGATAGGCGAAGCCAGGTCATGCTTGGGAGCTCATGGCGCCTATCTACGGACTTGTAGAGTGCGGGAGATTATGGCGATTGGCAGTCGAAAAGTGGTTGTCAGAGAATAAGATTGAACCAATCCCCGGTCTGTCGCAACTGTTCGTCTTGCGAAATTAAGACGGTTCTATACGACTAGTACTAGCCAAGGTGGTTGATGACATGTTTCTCTGCGGGTTGCTCCCCGACCTTCAAAGCTTCCATCGAAACATATGCAAGAGATGCACAGAGGGAAAGTTCTATACATCTCCTGATCTCATATTTACCGGGCTGCGTATCAGTCGTAGCGATAATGGTTCCATTCCATCTCCTTGAACATGAATGAGTTCATGGCGAGCATCAAGAAGCTATCAATTACGCTGGAGCGGCGCAAGTGTTTTGACTCACCATGCACCAAGGCTAAAAGAACCGAGTTCCTGGGACTTACTGGCTCACTTGACTTCCTGGGTCATGGTTTTTCGCCGCAAGCGTCTTCTGTCGCGAGTTACCTGCAACAACGAACTTCAAATTTGTTGGTCTCGGATCTAATTCTCGCCAACCAAGTTTTGGGGGAGATCCACCCACTCAAGCCAGAATTATTGTACCATCGCCCACCTTCTCTTGAAATGGCTGCTTGATATCTCGATTTTTCTTATGTCAGTCAAGGAAAAGGATCGTAAGGAAAAACCGGTTATGTTTGGGTCTTTTCATGCCTGCGGGGGATGGCGTGCCGATCTATCAATTCTGCGACTGGTCCAGTTCCAAATAGGCCAGAGTTTGTTTTAGCTCGATTGGAGCCGAGATTCTTGCAGCCGCACTCTCAGCAGACAGAGGATCTTTAATGTCTTTTGAACTTTTACTGTTATAAGGGAGTACGACGAGCCTGCCTTTTGTGTTGACTGTCCACTCAGATGGACTGTATTTCACGATCACCACGCTACACGAGGGGAAAGATTATCGCCTCCGACTCACTGTGGCAAGGTTTCGAGACTCATTCGAGACTGGAGAGATTTCGATTCTCCAGAGGATACGAGGCTGTCTTAATCCCGCAGATGCGTTCACCAAGAGAAACTTAGTAATGTTCCAAACGTTGAATGAAGTTATGCGAACGGGTACTTTAAAGAAGGACATACACACTGCGAGGAGAGTTTCTAATACCAATTGATATGCTAGGAAACACGTTGACGTCAAGACGATAAATCTCAGATGAGAGTTGACGTTACGGCTGTGTGCTCCCTCCTTCGCTTGCAACTACCCTTGCCCTGATCATAGAACACTAGCCGTCGAAGCTCCATGACCCGAACACCGTTTCCAGTTCCACTTTGGCACCCGCACAGGGCCTTATAAGAAAGCTCAAGTAGATGAGGCTCGACGGAATCTAGTATCTGTGCACTCTGTGAATCGACGCAGACAACGTGATCTACGTCCTCGCTCTGAGGCGCAGTAATTACACTCCGTCTACTTGTTCTGCGATCCACCGCAGCGTATTCGTTTCCGGGTTTAGCTTCTTGATGCGATTCAGCTGCAGACATCCTGCTGTACATTGGAGCCATCGACCAACATCCGCAAAGTTCGGTAACGGCGGAATGTAGGATGCAAGAAAGGTGGTCCTGGTAAAACGTTGACCAACTACTCGATGCGCTGCATTGACGATAGAAGCATGCATCCAGAAGTGGTCTGAGTGTGATATCGTCATGGTTTCATTGCACAGGTGGTACTTTTTGGTGCATTTGAAATGTGGACGGTTTCCGGGACTGGAGACTTGGACAGCCCGTCTTGGGTGGGCCCTGCAGAAACTATCCATTGCATCGATGGCTAATGTGGTGCTGCGGGGCGCTAAAGAGAACCGTTTTCCAGTTCGTAGTACATCGCACTGCAATGGGCCGTGCTATATACCCGGTTGCATCAAGGACGCGTTGAGACCAGGTCCGTCAATGCTGTTTAGTGTAACACAGCACGAGCCCAATTGTGGTTCGTCATGGTTTCTGGCGTAGTATGCTGGTTCATGATATATGCGCACACCAAATTGCCCATGCAGCACGCAATCCTTCTCAACGAATTTCAATTCATCGATTGGCTACAGTTCAACGTTACCCTCATCATACAGGCCGTATCGCGCTGCGACGTCGTCCGTTAACTGGATGCCGGGAGGGTCGCGGCACCACTTTTACACGGTTTTACCGAATACTGCTTTGCACTCTACCAAAGAAAATATGCGAACTTTGCCTGATACATGCTGTACAGCATAAAACTCACTGCTCTGCTGTTTTGTTAGTGTGATGGAAAGTAGGCTCTCAAACTCCCAAGCCTCTTCTACTGGTTGCTCTGAATTTTCCGGCTCATTTTCACATTCTGGAGAGGTCCGGTCGCTTCTTATGAAGAAATACCGTGAGCGCCTTTCCCTCCTGGGATATCGTCGTACGGACCTTTCAATTATAGGTGCACTTGGTTCTTCGTTGCCATTGGATGAGTGCGCTGCATTTTCGTTTTCGACGTCCTTATTTTCGGCATCGTCGCATGCTTGTATCGACTTCGCAATTCTTGTTCTATTGCTCAATGTGCACCGCTCCCCCACCTAAAACTCGTGCATTCGATTTACAGTGGGAATTCATACGATTTTCAATCACGGATGCTGTTTCTTCATTGGAGCAAATCTAACGTCATTATTTTTCATTGCATGGAAATCTAATGAAGCTCTAATGAATTAATTGTTTTTGAAAAAATTGATTCATTGAAAATGCCTTGAGCATTTATGAAAAAGAAATGACATGCGGAGAAACTATTGAGATGTCAATGACGGAAAGTTTTTCCCGGGTCCCTCTGCTGTTGCAGTCGTGGTCGCGGTGTAATGTCTTCATCGTTTTGCAGTAGCCGGATCACAGATCGGACTACGAGCCGCCGGCCACTTTCGGCCTCCACTTCCCGGCGCGCATCGCTCCGAATCTCGGTTTTCTCGGGTGCCGAGACACCCCGACTTGTCAGCATAGCTGCGCTAGCCCACGGTTTCTGGCTTTTCGGATCTTGTATCCCTCGAAACCTGCATTTTCTTTTGGATTACGGACCACGCTACGGCAGTGGTGCCGTAGCAACGATCTAGACGCACTGGTGAGAGCCCGTCGAAGAGCTAGACAATAGCTGCACCGAAGCCTGCTCTTCTTCGCTAGATCGTGGATGTGCAATCGATCGCTGGGTTGAAGGAAACCGTGGCGATCTACGACTGCGGATGGTACGGCAGTGCATGCACTGCTTCATGTAGTGCTGAAGATAGTCATTTCGGTCTGAAATGTTGTACCAATGCGCTCGCGCCATGACACATGCTACATCAAGCTGTTACTGCACGGATGGTACCGATGCTTGGCCTTCTGCTTTTTGAGGAAATGACAATGTTAATTTGAAGCATGTTCAACTGCATTGCGACTGCATCCAGACATGAGGCTGCTGCGTGGTAATCGCTCAGGTTCTGGGTGCCTGGCACAGCGCTCCGCAGGCCGGTGTCCACTACTAGTCGTCTGGCCTGCTTATCAATGCAATGCGCTCGCTCTGTTATGTTCTGATGAGGGGAACTGTTTGGCTCGCACTACTCTACGCACTCTACGGTTTCAGGGATGAGTTGTGCGAGTGGGGGGTGTGTGCTTTGCTTGTGCTTTGAGCGCGCTGGCCACGCGTTTCAGCGCGCGCATCTGAGGCAAGATGCAGCTCGCGGCTCGTTCGCTGCTCCGTTAGCTCACGCTGCGGGCAGTGCTACTCAGTAAACGCTGGCCGTCTGGGCCCCCCTGGCGGATGTTGGGGGACACCAGACGGAGGGAACACCGTTTGTCCCTGTTTTGGTTTATTATGTGACTCGACGGCTTTACTGCGTACGATCCGGACGCGCACTCTCCTACGATGCATACCATAGAAAGAAACGCTCTATTAGTAAGAAGGATAACATTTTCTCCGGCCATTTTGTGACGGTATGAGCTAGGACAAGACCCCGACAGTTCAGAAGGGGGTTGAGGCAAATGCCACTTGTATATGGTGGCTCTGTACCTATCCAAATATAGTGCTCAACATCATTCAGAATTCCCAGGCCGCAATCACGAACTGAGCCGTATTTCAAAGGCCCCAGCCATCCAACAGCCATTGAGAAATAAGGTGAACTCTATTAGCAGAAGCCGTGGCATTATGGCCATGACTTTTCGCTGCATAGTGGTGAAGCGTGCATTTAGGTGAAGACTGTGTAGATGGGGAGTGGTGAGTATCTGTGGTGGCAGTTTCCAGGGGGTGTCTCGATATTCCATGGGACAGCCCCGGAGCCGTCTATCCCCATATCTTCGGAGAACTCTCCGGATGGGGAAGTATAAAGAACGCCTCACACCGCCTCCACGCCGCGTGAGGGTGCCGCCGCAACAGCGGCGCTAGAAAAGAGGTGGTGGCGCAACAAGCGCCGCCGCACCGGATACCGGATAAGAACTTTGGCCGCGCTGGGCGCGGCACCGCACTGGTGGCACCAGAAAAGAGTCGGCAGCGCTTGTTGCGCGGCCGCGAAGGTGACCATAAAGGGACGTCGTCGGCGCTTGTTGCGCCCCCACAAAAACGGCCGGAAAAGGGGCTCGGTGGCGCTTGTTTCTCCGCTTTGACGGCGGACAGATAAGAGTGGCAGCGGCGCTGGGCGCGTCCCGGCAATGGCGGTACTGCGCCGCCGCGGTACTGCGCCGCCGCAACCAGGAGAATGCGATGCGCTGCATCGCACCACCGCCCCGGCAAGGAAAGTCGATGACTGTGCTGCGCGTGGGTGTGCCCCCTGCTGAAGCGGTAGCATGAAGAATGCAGCGTTTCGCGCTCAGTGGCGCGTCACTGTCAACACAGAGGTGACAAGGACGCTCTGCTCCCTGCCGAACTGCACAGCATAGCTGGTTCTAGCAAGGGAGCACGTTTGGTTTACCCAGTGAACCACGGTGATGTACCTTGGATGCGCACTGTATTTTATGGATGTACGTCAGACACACCAAAGATGTTCTATGGATGTCCGTAAAAGATGCACTTTGGATATCCCACAGATTTGCAATAAGACGTACGTGAGATGCTCACCGGATGTCTAAAAAATACCCCGTGGATCTGCTAGAAGACCGGAGCATCCAACGGACATATTATTGCACATCCGACGTACATCTGGTGGACTTAACTAGAACGTCCAATGCATATCTTTTACGCTCATCTTTAGGAAATCTTATGGACATCTTATGGATATCTGAAGGACATCCAGGACGTCCGTCAGATATGTATAAGATGCACTTTAGATGTCCAATATCGAACATCCAATGGACATCCAAGGAACATCATTTTGTCTCACTGGGTTATTCATGATGCGAAAGGGACAATGTGACAACTACACTAAAGAAAGATGCTAGAAGCATATTACTCAATGCCGCGAGACTTCAGTAATTCGATGAGGTGCATAACCTCGCCATTGTGGACCTTGACCAGCGCAGGCGCTCCCACGCCACACGCAGACCAAGCAGTATACCTCGGAGATACACATTCGGGAGACGGCTGACCAAGATACGAAGCATAGTTTCTACGAAACCAAATAGAAAAGTTCCGCGTGCGATGTTAAGCAACATTGATTCGAACTCTTCCATCCGTTTAGATGACCAGGGGATATCCGCACTCACACAAAAACCAGATGATTGACGTGAGCTCTCGGAAGCATCCTTTTCGACGAGTGGACAGCGGGGGACATGAAGATTATCGTCGGTGACTTCGGAAACAAGTGCCGCTGCGTTAGGCTTGAATTGCGGCATGACTTTAGCACAAAACCGTGCGGCTTGCCGGCTGAAGAGGGTGGGAGTGTGGCCCACACGGACTTAAATGAACGCTGATATAGATTAGGATATATACCAAAAGAGTATAGGGAATTATGCCCTATCTATAGTCCCGTCCGCAAATCGGCCTGAAAAATACGTTGTGGGGGGGGTCACCGGAAATTACGTTTCCACACTCCCAACGTGCTCTACTTTACGCCATTCGACAGCTGTACCCATCCCACGCTTCATCACAAACACTTCATTCGCCTGCAAAATTGCGTTTGCACCACCAAAATTGCGTTCCTCAACTTCAACCATCCGGAAAATTACGTTCAGCACTCAGACATTGCGCGCTCCTCCTCCTACGCTACTTCTATTACGCCCTCGAGCACAATGGCAGTACCTTTGCTCTTATCTGATTCACCATTCTGCGCAGTTTCAGTTTAGCTTGGTGTTCAGACGTACGAGTTCAACTGTACACTCTCTCCCCCACATCTCCATATTTCACACAAACCACAATGACTGCCTTCTACTACACCAAGGTGCCTATGAAAATCCGATTTCGTGCCGTCGCTCTCCCCCCTATGCCTTCACGCTCTAGCCCTGTGATCTATATTTACTATATCTTCTAAACATAATTATGAAACGCCCCACATTTTGCAACACATTTATTGTGTACAATACCTCTACATCCTGAACGTTATCTCTCACTCAAGATCATAGTTTATTATACCAACTGCACTCATCACATCCTCATGCTCACTGGTTGGCGAAGGACCGTCTAGAACGCCCGTCTCAATTACTCGGCAGACCCTTGTCCAAACCGAAACCAAAACACAAATGCTTCTCGAAACCCCAAACCCGCCTTCAGTGCCACTGTCGTCTGTCGTCTCTATTTGAGCGCAACGCATTATAAAGCATGCCACCTTTACGCTCTCCTGGCCGACAACGAGTGCCCGTGGCAGCATTTCGCATCACTTCCGAATGCCCAATTGTTCTCACCGCTCCACACCTTCCAAAGCGCTCTAGATCCCTACCCGCACCCTCCACCTCTTTTCGCTGCCATGGTGTTCAGACGTACCAACTCAACTGTACACTCTCTCCCCCACATCTCCATATTTCACACAAACCACAATGACTGCCTTCTACTACACCAAGGTGCCTATGAAAATCCGATTTCGTGCCGTCGCTCTCCCCCCTATGCCTTCACGCTCTAGCCCTGTGATCTATATTTACTATATCTTCTAAACATAATTATGAAACGCCCCACATTTTGCAACACATTTATTGTGTACAATACCTCTACATCCTGAACGTTATCTCTCACTCAAGATCATAGTTTATTATACCAACTGCACTCATCACATCCTCATGCTCACTGGTTGGCGAAGGACCGTCTGGAACGCCCGTCTCAATTACTCGGCAGACCCTTGTCCAAACCGAAACCAAAACACAAATGCTTCTCGAAACCCCAAACCCGCCTTCAGTGCCACTGTCGTCTGTCGTCTCTATTTGAGCGCAACGCATTATAAAGCATGCCACCTTTACGCTCTCCTGGCCGACAACGAGTGCCCGTGGCAGCATTTCGCATCACTTCCGAATGCCCAATTGTTCTCACCGCTCCACACCTTCCAAAGCGCTCTAGATCCCTACCCGCACCCTCCACCTCTTTTCGCTGCCATGGTGTTCAGACGTACCAACTCAACTGTACACTCTCTCCCCCACATCTCCATATTTCACACAAACCACAATGACTGCCTTCTACTACACCAAGGTACCTATGAAAATCCGATTTCGTGCCGTCGCTCTCAACCAACCAGTTCAAAACTATCTCTGCCTTCCAAATCATTTCCCTCCACATATACTCTTCTAACAAGACCTCCACCTGCACTCCATTCGCCGACCAGTGTCAATGCCCACACTCCTACCTCTCAAAACCTACCAGTACACAAACTACCAAATTTTATATCTCCCGCTACTCTTAATAGACGTGTATTACATTTCAACGCACCACCCTATGCCTTCACGCTCTAGCCCTGTGATCTATATTTACTATATCTTCTAAACATAATTATGAAACGTCCCACATTTTGCAACACATTAATTGTGTACAATACCTCTACATCCTGAACGTTATCTCTCACTCAACATCATAGTTTATTATACCAACTGCACTCATCACATCCTCATGCTCACTGGTTGGCGAAGGACCGTCTGGAACGCCCGTCTCAATTACTCGGCAGACCCTTGTCCAAACCGAAACCAAAACACAAATGCTTCTCGAAACCCCAAACCCGCCTTCAGTGCCACTGTCGTCTGTCGTCTCTATTTGAGCGCAACGCATTATAAAGCATGCCACCTTTACGCTCTCCTGGCCGACAACGAGTGCCCGTGGCAGCATTTCGCATCACTTCCGAATGCCCAATTGTTCTCACCGCTCCACACCTTCCAAAGCGCTCTAGATCCCTACCCGCACCCTCCACCTCTTTTCGCTGCCATGGTGTTCAGACGTACCAACTCAACTGTACACTCTCTCCCCCACATCTCCATATTTCACACAAACCACAATGACTGCCTTCTACTACACCAAGGTACCTATGAAAATCCGATTTCGTGCCGTCGCTCTCAACCAACCAGTTCAAAACTATCTCTGCCTTCCAAATCATTTCCCTCCACATATACTCTTCTAACAAGACCTCCACCTGCACTCCATTCGCCGACCAGTGTCAATGCCCACACTCCTACCTCTCAAAACCTACCAGTACACAAACTACCAAATTTTATATCTCCCGCTACTCTTAATAGACGTGTATTACATTTCAACGCACCACCCTATGCCTTCACGCTCTAGCCCTGTGATCTATATTTACTATATCTTCTAAACATAATTATGAAACGTCCCACATTTTGCAACACATTAATTGTGTACAATACCTCTACATCCTGAACGTTATCTCTCACTCAACATCATAGTTTATTATACCAACTGCACTCATCACATCCTCATGCTCACTGGTTGGCGAAGGACCGTCTGGAACGCCCGTCTCAATTACTCGGCAGACCCTTGTCCAAACCGAAACCAAAACACAAATGCTTCTCGAAACCCCAAACCCGCCTTCAGTGCCACTGTCGTCTGTCGTCTCTATTTGAGCGCAACGCATTATAAAGCATGCCACCTTTACGCTCTCCTGGCCGACAACGAGTGCCCGTGGCAGCATTTCGCATCACTTCCGAATGCCCAATTGTTCTCACCGCTCCACACCTTCCAAAGCGCTCTAGATCCCTACCCGCACCCTCCACCTCTTTTCGCTGCCATGGTGTTCAGACGTACCAACTCAACTGTACACTCTCTCCCCCACATCTCCATATTTCACACAAACCACAATGACTGCCTTCTACTACACCAAGGTACCTATGAAAATCCGATTTCGTGCCGTCGCTCTCAACCAACCAGTTCAAAACTATCTCTGCCTTCCAAATCATTTCCCTCCACATATACTCTTCTAACAAGACCTCCACCTGCACTCCATTCGCCGACCAGTGTCAATGCCCACACTCCTACCTCTCAAAACCTACCAGTACACAAACTACCAAATTTTATATCTCCCGCTACTCTTAATAGACGTGTATTACATTTCAACGCACCACCCTATGCCTTCACGCTCTAGCCCTGTGATCTATATTTACTATATCTTCTAAACATAATTATGAAACGTCCCACATTTTGCAACACATTAATTGTGTACAATACCTCTACATCCTGAACGTTATCTCTCACTCAACATCATAGTTTATTATACCAACTGCACTCATCACATCCTCATGCTCACTGGTTGGCGAAGGACCGTCTGGAACGCCCGTCTCAATTACTCGGCAGACCCTTGTCCAAACCGAAACCAAAACACAAATGCTTCTCGAAACCCCAAACCCGCCTTCAGTGCCACTGTCGTCTGTCGTCTCTATTTGAGCGCAACGCATTATAAAGCATGCCACCTTTACGCTCTCCTGGCCGACAACGAGTGCCCGTGGCAGCATTTCGCATCACTTCCGAATGCCCAATTGTTCTCACCGCTCCACACCTTCCAAAGCGCTCTAGATCCCTACCCGCACCCTCCACCTCTTTTCGCTGCCATGGTGTTCAGACGTACCAACTCAACTGTACACTCTCTCCCCCACATCTCCATATTTCACACAAACCACAATGACTGCCTTCTACTACACCAAGGTACCTATGAAAATCCGATTTCGTGCCGTCGCTCTCAACCAACCAGTTCAAAACTATCTCTGCCTTCCAAATCATTTCCCTCCACATATACTCTTCTAACAAGACCTCCACCTGCACTCCATTCGCCGACCAGTGTCAATGCCCACACTCCTACCTCTCAAAACCTACCAGTACACAAACTACCAAATTTTATATCTCCCGCTACTCTTAATAGACGTGTATTACATTTCAACGCACCACCCTATGCCTTCACGCTCTAGCCCTGTGATCTATATTTACTATATCTTCTAAACATAATTATGAAACGTCCCACATTTTGCAACACATTAATTGTGTACAATACCTCTACATCCTGAACGTTATCTCTCACTCAACATCATAGTTTATTATACCAACTGCACTCATCACATCCTCATGCTCACTGGTTGGCGAAGGACCGTCTGGAACGCCCGTCTCAATTACTCGGCAGACCCTTGTCCAAACCGAAACCAAAACACAAATGCTTCTCGAAACCCCAAACCCGCCTTCAGTGCCACTGTCGTCTGTCGTCTCTATTTGAGCGCAACGCATTATAAAGCATGCCACCTTTACGCTCTCCTGGCCGACAACGAGTGCCCGTGGCAGCATTTCGCATCACTTCCGAATGCCCAATTGTTCTCACCGCTCCACACCTTCCAAAGCGCTCTAGATCCCTACCCGCACCCTCCACCTCTTTTCGCTGCCATGGTGTTCAGACGTACCAACTCAACTGTACACTCTCTCCCCCACATCTCCATATTTCACACAAACCACAATGACTGCCTTCTACTACACCAAGGTACCTATGAAAATCCGATTTCGTGCCGTCGCTCTCAACCAACCAGTTCAAAACTATCTCTGCCTTCCAAATCATTTCCCTCCACATATACTCTTCTAACAAGACCTCCACCTGCACTCCATTCGCCGACCAGTGTCAATGCCCACACTCCTACCTCTCAAAACCTACCAGTACACAAACTATTAATTGTGTACAATACCTCTACATCCTGAACGTTATCTCTCACTCAACATCATAGTTTATTATACCAACTGCACTCATCACATCCTCATGCTCACTGGTTGGCGAAGGACCGTCTGGAACGCCCGTCTCAATTACTCGGCAGACCCTTGTCCAAACCGAAACCAAAACACAAATGCTTCTCGAAACCCCAAACCCGCCTTCAGTGCCACTGTCGTCTGTCGTCTCTATTTGAGCGCAACGCATTATAAAGCATGCCACCTTTACGCTCTCCTGGCCGACAACGAGTGCCCGTGGCAGCATTTCGCATCACTTCCGAATGCCCAATTGTTCTCACCGCTCCACACCTTCCAAAGCGCTCTAGATCCCTACCCGCACCCTCCACCTCTTTTCGCCGCCATGGTGTTCAGACGTACCAACTCAACTGTACACTCTCTCCCCCACATCTCCATATTTCACACAAACCACAATGACTGCCTTCTACTACACCAAGGTACCTATGAAAATCCGATTTCGTGCCGTCGCTCTCAACCAACCAGTTCAAAACTATCTCTGCCTTCCAAATCATTTCCCTCCACATATACTCTTCTAACAAGACCTCCACCTGCACTCCATTCGCCGACCAGTGTCAATGCCCACACTCCTACCTCTCAAAACCTACCAGTACACAAACTACCAAATTTTATATCTCCCGCTACTCTTAATAGACGTGTATTACATTTCAACGCACCACCCTATGCCTTCACGCTCTAGCCCTGTGATCTATATTTACTATATCTTCTAAACATAATTATGAAACGTCCCACATTTTGCAACACATTAATTGTGTACAATACCTCTACATCCTGAACGTTATCTCTCACTCAACATCATAGTTTATTATACCAACTGCACTCATCACATCCTCATGCTCACTGGTTGGCGAAGGACCGTCTGGAACGCCCGTCTCAATTACTCGGCAGACCCTTGTCCAAACCGAAACCAAAACACAAATGCTTCTCGAAACCCCAAACCCGCCTTCAGTGCCACTGTCGTCTGTCGTCTCTATTTGAGCGCAACGCATTATAAAGCATGCCACCTTTACGCTCTCCTGGCCGACAACGAGTGCCCGTGGCAGCATTTCGCATCACTTCCGAATGCCCAATTGTTCTCACCGCTCCACACCTTCCAAAGCGCTCTAGATCCCTACCCGCACCCTCCACCTCTTTTCGCTGCCATGGTGTTCAGACGTACCAACTCAACTGTACACTCTCTCCCCCACATCTCCATATTTCACACAAACCACAATGACTGCCTTCTACTACACCAAGGTACCTATGAAAATCCGATTTCGTGCCGTCGCTCTCAACCAACCAGTTCAAAACTATCTCTGCCTTCCAAATCATTTCCCTCCACATATACTCTTCTAACAAGACCTCCACCTGCACTCCATCGCCGACAGTGTCAATGCCACACTCCTACCTCTCAAAACCTACCAGTACACAAACTACCAAATTTTATATCTCCCGCTACTCTTATAGACGTGTATTACATTTCAACGCACCACCCTATGCCTTCACGCTCTAGCCCTGTGATCTATATTTACTATATCTTCTAAACATAATTATGAAACGTCCCACATTTTGCAACACATTAATTGTGTACAATACCTCTACATCCGGAACGTTATCTCTCACTCAACATCATAGTTTATTATACCAACTGCACTCATCACATTCTCATGCTCACTGGTTGGCGAAGGACCGCCTGGAACGCCCGTCTCAATTACTCGGCAGACCCTTGTCCAAACCGAAACCAAAAACACAAATGCTTCTCGAAACCCCAAACCCGCCTTCAGTGCCACTGCCGTCTGTCGTCTCTATTTGAGCGCAACGCATTATAAAGCATGCCACCTTTACGCTCTCCTGGCCGACAACGAGTGCCCGTGGCAGCATTTCGCATCACTTCCGAATGCCCAATTGTTCTCACCGCTCCACACCTTCCAAAGCGCTCTAGATCCCTACCCGCACCCTCCACCTCTTTTCGCCGCCATGGTGTTCAGACGTACCAACTCAACTGTACACTCTCTCCCCCACATCTCCATATTTCACACAAACCACAATGACTGCCTTCTACTACACCAAGGTACCTATGAAAATCCGATTTCGTGCCGTCGCTCTCAACCAACCAGTTCAAAACTATCTCTGCCTTCCAAATCATTTCCCTCCACATATAATCTTCTAACAAGACCTCCACCTGCACTCCATTCGCCGACCAGTGTCAATGCCCACACTCCTACCTCTCAAAACCTACCAGTACACAAACTACCAAATTTTATATCTCCCGCTACTCTTAATAGACGTGTATTACATTTCAACGCACCACCCTATGCCTTCACGCTCTAGCCCTGTGATCTATATTTACTATATCTTCTAAACATAATTATGAAACGTCCCACATTTTGCAACACATTAATTGTGTACAATACCTCTACATCCTGAACGTTATCTCTCACTCAACATCATTGTTTATTATACCAACTGCACTCATCACATCCTCATGCTCACTGGTTGGCGAAGGACCGTCTGGAACGCCCGTCTCAATTACTCGGCAGACCCTTGTCCAAACCGAAACCAAAACACAAATGCTTCTCGAAACCCCAAACCCGCCTTCAGTGCCACTGTCGTCTGTCGTCTCTATTTGAGCGCAACGCATTATAAAGCATGCCACCTTTACGCTCTCCTGGCCGACAACGAGTGCCCGTGGCAGCATTTCGCATCACTTCCGAATGCCCAATTGTTCTCACCGCTCCACACCTTCCAAAGCGCTCTAGATCCCTACCCGCACCCTCCACCTCTTTTCGCTGCCATGGTGTTCAGACGTACCAACTCAACTGTACACTCTCTCCCCACATCTCCATATTTCACACAAACCACAATGACTGCCTTCTACTACACCAAGGTACCTATGAAAATCCGATTTCGTGCCGTCGCTCTCAACCAACCAGTTCAAAAACTATCTCTGCCTTCCAAATCATTTCCCTCCACATATACTCTTCTAACAAGACCTCCACCTGCACTCCATTCGCCGACCAGTGTCAATGCCCACACTCCTACCTCTCAAAACCTACCAGTACACAAACTACCAAATTTTATATCTCCCGCTACTCTTAATAGACGTGTATTACATTTCAACGCACCACCCTATGCCTTCACGCTCTAGCCCTGTGATCTATATTTACTATATCTTCTAAACATAATTATGAAACGTCCCACATTTTGCAACACATTAATTGTGTACAATACCTCTACATCCTGAACGTTATCTCTCACTCAACATCATAGTTTATTATACCAACTGCACTCATCACATCCTCATGCTCACTGGTTGGCGAAGGACCGTCTGGAACGCCCGTCTCAATTACTCGGCAGACCCTTGTCCAAACCGAAACCAAAACACAAATGCTTCTCGAAACCCCAAACCCGCCTTCAGTGCCACTGTCGTCTGTCGTCTCTATTTGAGCGCAACGCATTATAAAGCATGCCACCTTTACGCTCTCCTGGCCGACAACGAGTGCCCGTGGCAGCATTTCGCATCACTTCCGAATGCCCAATTGTTCTCACCGCTCCACACCTTCCAAAGCGCTCTAGATCCCTACCCGCACCCTCCACCTCTTTTCGCTGCCATGGTGTTCAGACGTACCAACTCAACTGTACACTCTCTCCCCCACATCTCCATATTTCACACAAACCACAATGACTGCCTTCTACTACACCAAGGTACCTATGAAAATCCGATTTCGTGCCGTCGCTCTCAACCAACCAGTTCAAAACTATCTCTGCCTTCCAAATCATTTCCCTCCACATATACTCTTCTAACAAGACCTCCACCTGCACTCCATTCGCCGACCAGTGTCAATGCCCACACTCCTACCTCTCAAAACCTACCAGTACACAAACTACCAAATTTTATATCTCCCGCTACTCTTAATAGACGTGTATTACATTTCAACGCACCACCCTATGCCTTCACGCTCTAGCCCTGTGATCTATATTTACTATATCTTCTAAACATAATTATGAAACGTCCCACATTTTGCAACACATTAATTGTGTACAATACCTCTACATCCTGAACGTTATCTCTCACTCAACATCATAGTTTATTATACCAACTGCACTCATCACATCCTCATGCTCACTGGTTGGCGAAGGACCGTCTGGAACGCCCGTCTCAATTACTCGGCAGACCCTTGTCCAAACCGAAACCAAAACACAAATGCTTCTCGAAACCCCAAACCCGCCTTCAGTGCCACTGTCGTCTGTCGTCTCTATTTGAGCGCAACGCATTATAAAGCATGCCACCTTTACGCTCTCCTGGCCGACAACGAGTGCCCGTGGCAGCATTTCGCATCACTTCCGAATGCCCAATTGTTCTCACCGCTCCACACCTTCCAAAGCGCTCTAGATCCCTACCCGCACCCTCCACCTCTTTTCGCTGCCATGGTGTTCAGACGTACCAACTCAACTGTACACTCTCTCCCCCACATCTCCATATTTCACACAAACCACAATGACTGCCTTCTACTACACCAAGGTACCTATGAAAATCCGATTTCGTGCCGTCGCTCTCAACCAACCAGTTCAAAACTATCTCTGCCTTCCAAATCATTTCCCTCCACATATACTCTTCTAACAAGACCTCCACCTGCACTCCATTCGCCGACCAGTGTCAATGCCCACACTCCTACCTCTCAAAACCTACCAGTACACAAACTACCAAATTTTATATCTCCCGCTACTCTTAATAGACGTGTATTACATTTCAACGCACCACCCTATGCCTTCACGCTCTAGCCCTGTGATCTATATTTACTATATCTTCTAAACATAATTATGAAACGTCCCACATTTTGCAACACATTAATTGTGTACAATACCTCTACATCCTGAACGTTATCTCTCACTCAACATCATAGTTTATTATACCAACTGCACTCATCACATCCTCATGCTCACTGGTTGGCGAAGGACCGTCTGGAACGCCCGTCTCAATTACTCGGCAGACCCTTGTCCAAACCGAAACCAAAACACAAATGCTTCTCGAAACCCCAAACCCGCCTTCAGTGCCACTGTCGTCTGTCGTCTCTATTTGAGCGCAACGCATTATAAAGCATGCCACCTTTACGCTCTCCTGGCCGACAACGAGTGCCCGTGGCAGCATTTCGCATCACTTCAGAATGCCCAATTGTTCTCACCGCTCCACACCTTCCAAAGCGCTCTAGATCCCTACCCGCACCCTCCACCTCTTTTCGCTGCCATGGTGTTCAGACGTACCAACTCAACTGTACACTCTCTCCCCCACATCTCCATATTTCACACAAACCACAATGACTGCCTTCTACTACACCAAGGTACCTATGAAAATCCGATTTCGTGCCGTCGCTCTCAACCAACCAGTTCAAAACTATCTCTGCCTTCCAAATCATTTCCCTCCACATATACTCTTCTAACAAGACCTCCACCTGCACTCCATTCGCCGACCAGTGTCAATGCCCACACTCCTACCTCTCAAAACCTACCAGTACACAAACTACCAAATTTTATATCTCCCGCTACTCTTAATAGACGTGTATTACATTTCAACGCACCACCCTATGCCTTCACGCTCTAGCCCTGTGATCTATATTTACTATATCTTCTAAACATAATTATGAAACGTCCCACATTTTGCAACACATTAATTGTGTACAATACCTCTACATCCTGAACGTTATCTCTCACTCAACATCATAGTTTATTATACCAACTGCACTCATCACATCCTCATGCTCACTGGTTGGCGAAGGACCGTCTGGAACGCCCGTCTCAATTACTCGGCAGACCCTTGTCCAAACCGAAACCAAAACACAAATGCTTCTCGAAACCCCAAACCCGCCTTCAGTGCCACTGTCGTCTGTCGTCTCTATTTGAGCGCAACGCATTATAAAGCATGCCACCTTTACGCTCTCCTGGCCGACAACGAGTGCCCGTGGCAGCATTTCGCATCACTTCAGAATGCCCAATTGTTCTCACCGCTCCACACCTTCCAAAGCGCTCTAGATCCCTACCCGCACCCTCCACCTCTTTTCGCTGCCATGGTGTTCAGACGTACCAACTCAACTGTACACTCTCTCCCCCACATCTCCATATTTCACACAAACCACAATGACTGCCTTCTACTACACCAAGGTACCTATGAAAATCCGATTTCGTGCCGTCGCTCTCAACCAACCAGTTCAAAACTATCTCTGCCTTCCAAAT
Source organism: Gracilaria gracilis (assembly GCA_030374805.1). Lineage (NCBI taxonomy): Eukaryota > Rhodophyta > Florideophyceae > Gracilariales > Gracilariaceae > Gracilaria > Gracilaria gracilis. Next base: position 22,128 of record JARGSG010000265.1, on the reverse strand, counting down.
CATTTCCCTCCACATATACTCTTCTAACAAGACCTCCACCTGCACTCCATTCGCCGACCAGTGTCAATGCCCACACTCCTACCTCTCAAAACCTACCAGTACACAAACTACCAAATTTTATATCTCCCGCTACTCTTAATAGACGTGTATTACATTTCAACGCACCACCCTATGCCTTCACGCTCTAGCCCTGTGATCTATATTTACTATATCTTCTAAACATAATTATGAAACGTCCCACATTTTGCAACACATTAATTGTGTACAATACCTCTACATCCTGAACGTTATCTCTCACTCAACATCATAGTTTATTATACCAACTGCACTCATCACATCCTCATGCTCACTGGTTGGCGAAGGACCGTCTGGAACGCCCGTCTCAATTACTCGGCAGACCCTTGTCCAAACCGAAACCAAAACACAAATGCTTCTCGAAACCCCAAACCCGCCTTCAGTGCCACTGTCGTCTGTCGTCTCTATTTGAGCGCAACGCATTATAAAGCATGCCACCTTTACGCTCTCCTGGCCGACAACGAGTGCCCGTGGCAGCATTTCGCATCACTTCAGAATGCCCAATTGTTCTCACCGCTCCACACCTTCCAAAGCGCTCTAGATCCCTACCCGCACCCTCCACCTCTTTTCGCTGCCATGGTGTTCAGACGTACCAACTCAACTGTACACTCTCTCCCCCACATCTCCATATTTCACACAAACCACAATGACTGCCTTCTACTACACCAAGGTACCTATGAAAATCCGATTTCGTGCCGTCGCTCTCAACCAACCAGTTCAAAACTATCTCTGCCTTCCAAATCATTTCCCTCCACATATACTCTTCTAACAAGACCTCCACCTGCACTCCATTCGCCGACCAGTGTCAATGCCCACACTCCTACCTCTCAAAACCTACCAGTACACAAACTACCAAATTTTATATCTCCCGCTACTCTTAATAGACGTGTATTACATTTCAACGCACCACCCTATGCCTTCACGCTCTAGCCCTGTGATCTATATTTACTATATCTTCTAAACATAATTATGAAACGTCCCACATTTTGCAACACATTAATTGTGTACAATACCTCTACATCCTGAACGTTATCTCTCACTCAACATCATAGTTTATTATACCAACTGCACTCATCACATCCTCATGCTCACTGGTTGGCGAAGGACCGTCTGGAACGCCCGTCTCAATTACTCGGCAGACCCTTGTCCAAACCGAAACCAAAACACAAATGCTTCTCGAAACCCCAAACCCGCCTTCAGTGCCACTGTCGTCTGTCGTCTCTATTTGAGCGCAACGCATTATAAAGCATGCCACCTTTACGCTCTCCTGGCCGACAACGAGTGCCCGTGGCAGCATTTCGCATCACTTCAGAATGCCCAATTGTTCTCACCGCTCCACACCTTCCAAAGCGCTCTAGATCCCTACCCGCACCCTCCACCTCTTTTCGCTGCCATGGTGTTCAGACGTACCAACTCAACTGTACACTCTCTCCCCCACATCTCCATATTTCACACAAACCACAATGACTGCCTTCTACTACACCAAGGTACCTATGAAAATCCGATTTCGTGCCGTCGCTCTCAACCAACCAGTTCAAAACTATCTCTGCCTTCCAAATCATTTCCCTCCACATATACTCTTCTAACAAGACCTCCACCTGCACTCCATTCGCCGACCAGTGTCAATGCCCACACTCCTACCTCTCAAAACCTACCAGTACACAAACTACCAAATTTTATATCTCCCGCTACTCTTAATAGACGTGTATTACATTTCAACGCACCACCCTATGCCTTCACGCTCTAGCCCTGTGATCTATATTTACTATATCTTCTAAACATAATTATGAAACGTCCCACATTTTGCAACACATTAATTGTGTACAATACCTCTACATCCTGAACGTTATCTCTCACTCAACATCATAGTTTATTATACCAACTGCACTCATCACATCCTCATGCTCACTGGTTGGCGAAGGACCGTCTGGAACGCCCGTCTCAATTACTCGGCAGACCCTTGTCCAAACCGAAACCAAAACACAAATGCTTCTCGAAACCCCAAACCCGCCTTCAGTGCCACTGTCGTCTGTCGTCTCTATTTGAGCGCAACGCATTATAAAGCATGCCACCTTTACGCTCTCCTGGCCGACAACGAGTGCCCGTGGCAGCATTTCGCATCACTTCAGAATGCCCAATTGTTCTCACCGCTCCACACCTTCCAAAGCGCTCTAGATCCCTACCCGCACCCTCCACCTCTTTTCGCTGCCATGGTGTTCAGACGTACCAACTCAACTGTACACTCTCTCCCCCACATCTCCATATTTCACACAAACCACAATGACTGCCTTCTACTACACCAAGGTACCTATGAAAATCCGATTTCGTGCCGTCGCTCTCAACCAACCAGTTCAAAACTATCTCTGCCTTCCAAATCATTTCCCTCCACATATACTCTTCTAACAAGACCTCCACCTGCACTCCATTCGCCGACCAGTGTCAATGCCCACACTCCTACCTCTCAAAACCTACCAGTACACAAACTACCAAATTTTATATCTCCCGCTACTCTTAATAGACGTGTATTACATTTCAACGCACCACCCTATGCCTTCACGCTCTAGCCCTGTGATCTATATTTACTATATCTTCTAAACATAATTATGAAACGTCCCACATTTTGCAACACATTAATTGTGTACAATACCTCTACATCCTGAACGTTATCTCTCACTCAACATCATAGTTTATTATACCAACTGCACTCATCACATCCTCATGCTCACTGGTTGGCGAAGGACCGTCTGGAACGCCCGTCTCAATTACTCGGCAGACCCTTGTCCAAACCGAAACCAAAACACAAATGCTTCTCGAAACCCCAAACCCGCCTTCAGTGCCACTGTCGTCTGTCGTCTCTATTTGAGCGCAACGCATTATAAAGCATGCCACCTTTACGCTCTCCTGGCCGACAACGAGTGCCCGTGGCAGCATTTCGCATCACTTCAGAATGCCCAATTGTTCTCACCGCTCCACACCTTCCAAAGCGCTCTAGATCCCTACCCGCACCCTCCACCTCTTTTCGCTGCCATGGTGTTCAGACGTACCAACTCAACTGTACACTCTCTCCCCCACATCTCCATATTTCACACAAACCACAATGACTGCCTTCTACTACACCAAGGTACCTATGAAAATCCGATTTCGTGCCGTCGCTCTCAACCAACCAGTTCAAAACTATCTCTGCCTTCCAAATCATTTCCCTCCACATATACTCTTCTAACAAGACCTCCACCTGCACTCCATTCGCCGACCAGTGTCAATGCCCACACTCCTACCTCTCAAAACCTACCAGTACACAAACTACCAAATTTTATATCTCCCGCTACTCTTAATAGACGTGTATTACATTTCAACGCACCACCCTATGCCTTCACGCTCTAGCCCTGTGATCTATATTTACTATATCTTCTAAACATAATTATGAAACGTCCCACATTTTGCAACACATTAATTGTGTACAATACCTCTACATCCTGAACGTTATCTCTCACTCAACATCATAGTTTATTATACCAACTGCACTCATCACATCCTCATGCTCACTGGTTGGCGAAGGACCGTCTGGAACGCCCGTCTCAATTACTCGGCAGACCCTTGTCCAAACCGAAACCAAAACACAAATGCTTCTCGAAACCCCAAACCCGCCTTCAGTGCCACTGTCGTCTGTCGTCTCTATTTGAGCGCAACGCATTATAAAGCATGCCACCTTTACGCTCTCCTGGCCGACAACGAGTGCCCGTGGCAGCATTTCGCATCACTTCAGAATGCCCAATTGTTCTCACCGCTCCACACCTTCCAAAGCGCTCTAGATCCCTACCCGCACCCTCCACCTCTTTTCGCTGCCATGGTGTTCAGACGTACCAACTCAACTGTACACTCTCTCCCCCACATCTCCATATTTCACACAAACCACAATGACTGCCTTCTACTACACCAAGGTACCTATGAAAATCCGATTTCGTGCCGTCGCTCTCAACCAACCAGTTCAAAACTATCTCTGCCTTCCAAATCATTTCCCTCCACATATACTCTTCTAACAAGACCTCCACCTGCACTCCATTCGCCGACCAGTGTCAATGCCCACACTCCTACCTCTCAAAACCTACCAGTACACAAACTACCAAATTTTATATCTCCCGCTACTCTTAATAGACGTGTATTACATTTCAACGCACCACCCTATGCCTTCACGCTCTAGCCCTGTGATCTATATTTACTATATCTTCTAAACATAATTATGAAACGTCCCACATTTTGCAACACATTAATTGTGTACAATACCTCTACATCCTGAACGTTATCTCTCACTCAACATCATAGTTTATTATACCAACTGCACTCATCACATCCTCATGCTCACTGGTTGGCGAAGGACCGTCTGGAACGCCCGTCTCAATTACTCGGCAGACCCTTGTCCAAACCGAAACCAAAACACAAATGCTTCTCGAAACCCCAAACCCGCCTTCAGTGCCACTGTCGTCTGTCGTCTCTATTTGAGCGCAACGCATTATAAAGCATGCCACCTTTACGCTCTCCTGGCCGACAACGAGTGCCCGTGGCAGCATTTCGCATCACTTCAGAATGCCCAATTGTTCTCACCGCTCCACACCTTCCAAAGCGCTCTAGATCCCTACCCGCACCCTCCACCTCTTTTCGCTGCCATGGTGTTCAGACGTACCAACTCAACTGTACACTCTCTCCCCCACATCTCCATATTTCACACAAACCACAATGACTGCCTTCTACTACACCAAGGTACCTATGAAAATCCGATTTCGTGCCGTCGCTCTCAACCAACCAGTTCAAAACTATCTCTGCCTTCCAAATCATTTCCCTCCACATATACTCTTCTAACAAGACCTCCACCTGCACTCCATTCGCCGACCAGTGTCAATGCCCACACTCCTACCTCTCAAAACCTACCAGTACACAAACTACCAAATTTTATATCTCCCGCTACTCTTAATAGACGTGTATTACATTTCAACGCACCACCCTATGCCTTCACGCTCTAGCCCTGTGATCTATATTTACTATATCTTCTAAACATAATTATGAAACGTCCCACATTTTGCAACACATTAATTGTGTACAATACCTCTACATCCTGAACGTTATCTCTCACTCAACATCATAGTTTATTATACCAACTGCACTCATCACATCCTCATGCTCACTGGTTGGCGAAGGACCGTCTGGAACGCCCGTCTCAATTACTCGGCAGACCCTTGTCCAAACCGAAACCAAAACACAAATGCTTCTCGAAACCCCAAACCCGCCTTCAGTGCCACTGTCGTCTGTCGTCTCTATTTGAGCGCAACGCATTATAAAGCATGCCACCTTTACGCTCTCCTGGCCGACAACGAGTGCCCGTGGCAGCATTTCGCATCACTTCAGAATGCCCAATTGTTCTCACCGCTCCACACCTTCCAAAGCGCTCTAGATCCCTACCCGCACCCTCCACCTCTTTTCGCTGCCATGGTGTTCAGACGTACCAACTCAACTGTACACTCTCTCCCCCCACATCTCCATATTTCACACAAACCACAATGACTGCCTTCTACTACACCAAGGTACCTATGAAAATCCGATTTCGTGCCGTCGCTCTCAACCAACCAGTTCAAAACTATCTCTGCCTTCCAAATCATTTCCCTCCACATATACTCTTCTAACAAGACCTCCACCTGCACTCCATTCGCCGACCAGTGTCAATGCCCACACTCCTACCTCTCAAAACCTACCAGTACACAAACTACCAAATTTTATATCTCCCGCTACTCTTAATAGACGTGTATTACATTTCAACGCACCACCCTATGCCTTCACGCTCTAGCCCTGTGATCTATATTTACTATATCTTCTAAACATAATTATGAAACGTCCCACATTTTGCAACACATTAATTGTGTACAATACCTCTACATCCTGAACGTTATCTCTCACTCAACATCATAGTTTATTATACCAACTGCACTCATCACATCCTCATGCTCACTGGTTGGCGAAGGACCGTCTGGAACGCCCGTCTCAATTACTCGGCAGACCCTTGTCCAAACCGAAACCAAAACACAAATGCTTCTCGAAACCCCAAACCCGCCTTCAGTGCCACTGTCGTCTGTCGTCTCTATTTGAGCGCAACGCATTATAAAGCATGCCACCTTTACGCTCTCCTGGCCGACAACGAGTGCCCGTGGCAGCATTTCGCATCACTTCAGAATGCCCAATTGTTCTCACCGCTCCACACCTTCCAAAGCGCTCTAGATCCCTACCCGCACCCTCCACCTCTTTTCGCTGCCATGGTGTTCAGACGTACCAACTCAACTGTACACTCTCTCCCCCACATCTCCATATTTCACACAAACCACAATGACTGCCTTCTACTACACCAAGGTACCTATGAAAATCCGATTTCGTGCCGTCGCTCTCAACCAACCAGTTCAAAACTATCTCTGCCTTCCAAATCATTTCCCTCCACATATACTCTTCTAACAAGACCTCCACCTGCACTCCATTCGCCGACCAGTGTCAATGCCCACACTCCTACCTCTCAAAACCTACCAGTACACAAACTACCAAATTTTATATCTCCCGCTACTCTTAATAGACGTGTATTACATTTCAACGCACCACCCTATGCCTTCACGCTCTAGCCCTGTGATCTATATTTACTATATCTTCTAAACATAATTATGAAACGTCCCACATTTTGCAACACATTAATTGTGTACAATACCTCTACATCCTGAACGTTATCTCTCACTCAACATCATAGTTTATTATACCAACTGCACTCATCACATCCTCATGCTCACTGGTTGGCGAAGGACCGTCTGGAACGCCCGTCTCAATTACTCGGCAGACCCTTGTCCAAACCGAAACCAAAACACAAATGCTTCTCGAAACCCCAAACCCGCCTTCAGTGCCACTGTCGTCTGTCGTCTCTATTTGAGCGCAACGCATTATAAAGCATGCCACCTTTACGCTCTCCTGGCCGACAACGAGTGCCCGTGGCAGCATTTCGCATCACTTCAGAATGCCCAATTGTTCTCACCGCTCCACACCTTCCAAAGCGCTCTAGATCCCTACCCGCACCCTCCACCTCTTTTCGCTGCCATGGTGTTCAGACGTACCAACTCAACTGTACACTCTCTCCCCCACATCTCCATATTTCACACAAACCACAATGACTGCCTTCTACTACACCAAGGTACCTATGAAAATCCGATTTCGTGCCGTCGCTCTCAACCAACCAGTTCAAAACTATCTCTGCCTTCCAAATCATTTCCCTCCACATATACTCTTCTAACAAGACCTCCACCTGCACTCCATTCGCCGACCAGTGTCAATGCCCACACTCCTACCTCTCAAAACCTACCAGTACACAAACTACCAAATTTTATATCTCCCGCTACTCTTAATAGACGTGTATTACATTTCAACGCACCACCCTATGCCTTCACGCTCTAGCCCTGTGATCTATATTTACTATATCTTCTAAACATAATTATGAAACGTCCCACATTTTGCAACACATTAATTGTGTACAATACCTCTACATCCTGAACGTTATCTCTCACTCAACATCATAGTTTATTATACCAACTGCACTCATCACATCCTCATGCTCACTGGTTGGCGAAGGACCGTCTGGAACGCCCGTCTCAATTACTCGGCAGACCCTTGTCCAAACCGAAACCAAAACACAAATGCTTCTCGAAACCCCAAACCCGCCTTCAGTGCCACTGTCGTCTGTCGTCTCTATTTGAGCGCAACGCATTATAAAGCATGCCACCTTTACGCTCTCCTGGCCGACAACGAGTGCCCGTGGCAGCATTTCGCATCACTTCAGAATGCCCAATTGTTCTCACCGCTCCACACCTTCCAAAGCGCTCTAGATCCCTACCCGCACCCTCCACCTCTTTTCGCTGCCATGGTGTTCAGACGTACCAACTCAACTGTACACTCTCTCCCCCACATCTCCATATTTCACACAAACCACAATGACTGCCTTCTACTACACCAAGGTACCTATGAAAATCCGATTTCGTGCCGTCGCTCTCAACCAACCAGTTCAAAACTATCTCTGCCTTCCAAATCATTTCCCTCCACATATACTCTTCTAACAAGACCTCCACCTGCACTCCATTCGCCGACCAGTGTCAATGCCCACACTCCTACCTCTCAAAACCTACCAGTACACAAACTACCAAATTTTATATCTCCCGCTACTCTTAATAGACGTGTATTACATTTCAACGCACCACCCTATGCCTTCACGCTCTAGCCCTGTGATCTATATTTACTATATCTTCTAAACATAATTATGAAACGTCCCACATTTTGCAACACATTAATTGTGTACAATACCTCTACATCCTGAACGTTATCTCTCACTCAACATCATAGTTTATTATACCAACTGCACTCATCACATCCTCATGCTCACTGGTTGGCGAAGGACCGTCTGGAACGCCCGTCTCAATTACTCGGCAGACCCTTGTCCAAACCGAAACCAAAACACAAATGCTTCTCGAAACCCCAAACCCGCCTTCAGTGCCACTGTCGTCTGTCGTCTCTATTTGAGCGCAACGCATTATAAAGCATGCCACCTTTACGCTCTCCTGGCCGACAACGAGTGCCCGTGGCAGCATTTCGCATCACTTCAGAATGCCCAATTGTTCTCACCGCTCCACACCTTCCAAAGCGCTCTAGATCCCTACCCGCACCCTCCACCTCTTTTCGCTGCCATGGTGTTCAGACGTACCAACTCAACTGTACACTCTCTCCCCCACATCTCCATATTTCACACAAACCACAATGACTGCCTTCTACTACACCAAGGTACCTATGAAAATCCGATTTCGTGCCGTCGCTCTCAACCAACCAGTTCAAAACTATCTCTGCCTTCCAAATCATTTCCCTCCACATATACTCTTCTAACAAGACCTCCACCTGCACTCCATTCGCCGACCAGTGTCAATGCCCACACTCCTACCTCTCAAAACCTACCAGTACACAAACTACCAAATTTTATATCTCCCGCTACTCTTAATAGACGTGTATTACATTTCAACGCACCACCCTATGCCTTCACGCTCTAGCCCTGTGATCTATATTTACTATATCTTCTAAACATAATTATGAAACGTCCCACATTTTGCAACACATTAATTGTGTACAATACCTCTACATCCTGAACGTTATCTCTCACTCAACATCATAGTTTATTATACCAACTGCACTCATCACATTCTCATGCTCACTGGTTGGCGAAGGACCGTCTGGAACGCCCGTCTCAATTACTCGGCAGACCCTTGTCCAAACCGAAACCAAAACACAAATGCTTCTCGAAACCCCAAACCCGCCTTCAGTGCCACTGTCGTCTGTCGTCTCTATTTGAGCGCAACGCATTATAAAGCATGCCACCTTTACGCTCTCCTGGCCGACAACGAGTGCCCGTGGCAGCATTTCGCATCACTTCAGAATGCCCAATTGTTCTCACCGCTCCACACCTTCCAAAGCGCTCTAGATCCCTACCCGCACCCTCCACCTCTTTTCGCTGCCATGGTGTTCAGACGTACCAACTCAACTGTACACTCTCTCCCCCACATCTCCATATTTCACACAAACCACAATGACTGCCTTCTACTACACCAAGGTACCTATGAAAATCCGATTTCGTGCCGTCGCTCTCAACCAACCAGTTCAAAACTATCTCTGCCTTCCAAATCATTTCCCTCCACATATACTCTTCTAACAAGACCTCCACCTGCACTCCATTCGCCGACCAGTGTCAATGCCCACACTCCTACCTCTCAAAACCTACCAGTACACAAACTACCAAATTTTATATCTCCCGCTACTCTTAATAGACGTGTATTACATTTCAACGCACCACCCTATGCCTTCACGCTCTAGCCCTGTGATCTATATTTACTATATCTTCTAAACATAATTATGAAACGTCCCACATTTTGCAACACATTAATTGTGTACAATACCTCTACATCCTGAACGTTATCTCTCACTCAACATCATAGTTTATTATACCAACTGCACTCATCACATCCTCATGCTCACTGGTTGGCGAAGGACCGTCTGGAACGCCCGTCTCAATTACTCGGCAGACCCTTGTCCAAACCGAAACCAAAACACAAATGCTTCTCGAAACCCCAAACCCGCCTTCAGTGCCACTGTCGTCTGTCGTCTCTATTTGAGCGCAACGCATTATAAAGCATGCCACCTTTACGCTCTCCTGGCCGACAACGAGTGCCCGTGGCAGCATTTCGCATCACTTCAGAATGCCCAATTGTTCTCACCGCTCCACACCTTCCAAAGCGCTCTAGATCCCTACCCGCACCCTCCACCTCTTTTCGCTGCCATGGTGTTCAGACGTACCAACTCAACTGTACACTCTCTCCCCCACATCTCCATATTTCACACAAACCACAATGACTGCCTTCTACTACACCAAGGTACCTATGAAAATCCGATTTCGTGCCGTCGCTCTCAACCAACCAGTTCAAAACTATCTCTGCCTTCCAAATCATTTCCCTCCACATATACTCTTCTAACAAGACCTCCACCTGCACTCCATTCGCCGACCAGTGTCAATGCCCACACTCCTACCTCTCAAAACCTACCAGTACACAAACTACCAAATTTTATATCTCCCGCTACTCTTAATAGACGTGTATTACATTTCAACGCACCACCCTATGCCTTCACGCTCTAGCCCTGTGATCTATATTTACTATATCTTCTAAACATAATTATGAAACGTCCCACATTTTGCAACACATTAATTGTGTACAATACCTCTACATCCTGAACGTTATCTCTCACTCAACATCATAGTTTATTATACCAACTGCACTCATCACATTCTCATGCTCACTGGTTGGCGAAGGACCGTCTGGAACGCCCGTCTCAATTACTCGGCAGACCCTTGTCCAAACCGAAACCAAAACACAAATGCTTCTCGAAACCCCAAACCCGCCTTCAGTGCCACTGTCGTCTGTCGTCTCTATTTGAGCGCAACGCATTATAAAGCATGCCACCTTTACGCTCTCCTGGCCGACAACGAGTGCCCGTGGCAGCATTTCGCATCACTTCAGAATGCCCAATTGTTCTCACCGCTCCACACCTTCCAAAGCGCTCTAGATCCCTACCCGCACCCTCCACCTCTTTTCGCTGCCATGGTGTTCAGACGTACCAACTCAACTGTACACTCTCTCCCCCACATCTCCATATTTCACACAAACCACAATGACTGCCTTCTACTACACCAAGGTACCTATGAAAATCCGATTTCGTGCCGTCGCTCTCAACCAACCAGTTCAAAACTATCTCTGCCTTCCAAATCATTTCCCTCCACATATACTCTTCTAACAAGACCTCCACCTGCACTCCATTCGCCGACCAGTGTCAATGCCCACACTCCTACCTCTCAAAACCTACCAGTACACAAACTACCAAATTTTATATCTCCCGCTACTCTTAATAGACGTGTATTACATTTCAACGCACCACCCTATGCCTTCACGCTCTAGCCCTGTGATCTATATTTACTATATCTTCTAAACATAATTATGAAACGTCCCACATTTTGCAACACATTAATTGTGTACAATACCTCTACATCCTGAACGTTATCTCTCACTCAACATCATAGTTTATTATACCAACTGCACTCATCACATTCTCATGCTCACTGGTTGGCGAAGGACCGTCTGGAACGCCCGTCTCAATTACTCGGCAGACCCTTGTCCAAACCGAAACCAAAACACAAATGCTTCTCGAAACCCCAAACCCGCCTTCAGTGCCACTGTCGTCTGTCGTCTCTATTTGAGCGCAACGCATTATAAAGCATGCCACCTTTACGCTCTCCTGGCCGACAACGAGTGCCCGTGGCAGCATTTCGCATCACTTCAGAATGCCCAATTGTTCTCACCGCTCCACACCTTCCAAAGCGCTCTAGATCCCTACCCGCACCCTCCACCTCTTTTCGCTGCCATGGTGTTCAGACGTACCAACTCAACTGTACACTCTCTCCCCCACATCTCCATATTTCACACAAACCACAATGACTGCCTTCTACTACACCAAGGTACCTATGAAAATCCGATTTCGTGCCGTCGCTCTCAACCAACCAGTTCAAAACTATCTCTGCCTTCCAAATCATTTCCCTCCACATATACTCTTCTAACAAGACCTCCACCTGCACTCCATTCGCCGACCAGTGTCAATGCCCACACTCCTACCTCTCAAAACCTACCAGTACACAAACTACCAAATTTTATATCTCCCGCTACTCTTAATAGACGTGTATTACATTTCAACGCACCACCCTATGCCTTCACGCTCTAGCCCTGTGATCTATATTTACTATATCTTCTAAACATAATTATGAAACGTCCCACATTTTGCAACACATTAATTGTGTACAATACCTCTACATCCTGAACGTTATCTCTCACTCAACATCATAGTTTATTATACCAACTGCACTCATCACATTCTCATGCTCACTGGTTGGCGAAGGACCGTCTGGAACGCCCGTCTCAATTACTCGGCAGACCCTTGTCCAAACCGAAACCAAAACACAAATGCTTCTCGAAACCCCAAACCCGCCTTCAGTGCCACTGCCGTCTGTCGTCTCTATTTGAGCGCAACGCATTATAAAGCATGCCACCTTTACGCTCTCCTGGCCGACAACGAGTGCCCGTGGCAGCATTTCGCATCACTTCCGAATGCCCAATTGTTCTCACCGCTCCACACCTTCCAAAGCGCTCTAGATCCCTACCCGCACCCTCCACCTCTTTTCGCTGCCATGGTGTTCAGACGTACCAACTCAACTGTACACTCTCTCCCCCACATCTCCATATTTCACACAAACCACAATGACTGCCTTCTACTACACCAAGGTACCTATGAAAATCCGATTTCGTGCCGTCGCTCTCAACCAACCAGTTCAAAACTATCTCTGCCTTCCAAATCATTTCCCTCCACATATACTCTTCTAACAAGACCTCCACCTGCACTCCATTCGCCGACCAGTGTCAATGCCCACACTCCTACCTCTCAAAACCTACCAGTACACAAACTACCAAATTTTATATCTCCCGCTACTCTTAATAGACGTGTATTACATTTCAACGCACCACCCTATGCCTTCACGCTCTAGCCCTGTGATCTATATTTACTATATCTTCTAAACATAATTATGAAACGTCCCACATTTTGCAACACATTAATTGTGTACAATACCTCTACATCCTGAACGTTATCTCTCACTCAACATCATAGTTTATTATACCAACTGCACTCATCACATTCTCATGCTCACTGGTTGGCGAAGGACCGTCTGGAACGCCCGTCTCAATTACTCGGCAGACCCTTGTCCAAACCGAAACCAAAACACAAATGCTTCTCGAAACCCCAAACCCGCCTTCAGTGCCACTGTCGTCTGTCGTCTCTATTTGAGCGCAACGCATTATAAAGCATGCCACCTTTACGCTCTCCTGGCCGACAACGAGTGCCCGTGGCAGCATTTCGCATCACTTCAGAATGCCCAATTGTTCTCACCGCTCCACACCTTCCAAAGCGCTCTAGATCCCTACCCGCACCCTCCACCTCTTTTCGCTGCCATGGTGTTCAGACGTACCAACTCAACTGTACACTCTCTCCCCCACATCTCCATATTTCACACAAACCACAATGACTGCCTTCTACTACACCAAGGTACCTATGAAAATCCGATTTCGTGCCGTCGCTCTCAACCAACCAGTTCAAAACTATCTCTGCCTTCCAAATCATTTCCCTCCACATATACTCTTCTAACAAGACCTCCACCTGCACTCCATTCGCCGACCAGTGTCAATGCCCACACTCCTACCTCTCAAAACCTACCAGTACACAAACTACCAAATTTTATATCTCCCGCTACTCTTAATAGACGTGTATTACATTTCAACGCACCACCCTATGCCTTCACGCTCTAGCCCTGTGATCTATATTTACTATATCTTCTAAACATAATTATGAAACGTCCCACATTTTGCAACACATTAATTGTGTACAATACCTCTACATCCTGAACGTTATCTCTCACTCAACATCATAGTTTATTATACCAACTGCACTCATCACATCCTCATGCTCACTGGTTGGCGAAGGACCGTCTGGAACGCCCGTCTCAATTACTCGGCAGACCCTTGTCCAAACCGAAACCAAAACACAAATGCTTCTCGAAACCCCAAACCCGCCTTCAGTGCCACTGTCGTCTGTCGTCTCTATTTGAGCGCAACGCATTATAAAGCATGCCACCTTTACGCTCTCCTGGCCGACAACGAGTGCCCGTGGCAGCATTTCGCATCACTTCAGAATGCCCAATTGTTCTCACCGCTCCACACCTTCCAAAGCGCTCTAGATCCCTACCCGCACCCTCCACCTCTTTTCGCTGCCATGGTGTTCAGACGTACCAACTCAACTGTACACTCTCTCCCCCCACATCTCCATATTTCACACAAACCACAATGACTGCCTTCTACTACACCAAGGTACCTATGAAAAATCCGATTTCGTGCCGTCGCTCTCAACCAACCAGTTCAAAACTATCTCTGCCTTCCAAATCATTTCCCTCCACATATACTCTTCTAACAAGACCTCCACCTGCACTCCATTCGCCGACCAGTGTCAATGCCCACACTCCTACCTCTCAAAACCTACCAGTACACAAACTACCAAATTTTATATCTCCCGCTACTCTTAATAGACGTGTATTACATTTCAAACGCACCACCCTATGCCTTCACGCTCTAGCCCTGTGATCTATATTTACTATATCTTCTAAACATAATTATGAAACGTCCCACATTTTGCAACACATTAATTGTGTACAATACCTCTACATCCTGAACGTTATCTCTCACTCAACATCATAGTTTATTATACCAACTGCACTCATCACATCCTCATGCTCACTGGTTGGCGAAGGACCGTCTGGAACGCCCGTCTCAATTACTCGGCAGACCCTTGTCCAAACCGAAACCAAAACACAAATGCTTCTCGAAACCCCAAACCCGCCTTCAGTGCCACTGTCGTCTGTCGTCTCTATTTGAGCGCAACGCATTATAAAGCTGCCACCTTTACGCTCTCCTGGCCGACAACGAGTGCCCGTGGCAGCATTTCCGCATCACTTCAGAATGCCCAATTGTTCTCACCGCTCCACACCTTCAAAGCGCTCTAGATCCCTACCCGCACCCTCCACTCTTTTCGCTGCCATGGTGTTCAGACGTACCAACTCAACTGTACACTCTCTCCCCCACATCTCCATATTTCACACAAACCACAATGACTGCCTTCTACTACACCAAGGTACCTATGAAAATCCGATTTCGTGCCGTCGCTCTCAACCAACCAGTTCAAACTATCTCTGCCTTCCAAATAATTTTCGCCCTCACATATACTCTTCTAACAAGACCTCCACCTGCACTCCATTCGCCGACCAGTGTCAATGCCCACACTCCTACCTCTCAAAACCTACCAGTACACAAACTACCAAATTTTATATCTCCCGCTACTCTTAATAGACGTGTATTACATTTCAACGCACCACCCTATGCCTTCACGCTCTAGCCCTGTGATCTATATTTACTATATCTTCTAAACATAATTATGAAACGTCCCACATTTTGCAACACATTAATTGTGTACAATACCTCTACATCCTGAACGTTATCTCTCACTCAACATCATAGTTTATTATACCAACTGCACTCATCACATCCTCATGCTCACTGGTTGGCGAAGGACCGTCTGGGAACGCCCGTCTCAATTACTCGGCAGACCCTTGTCCAAACCGAAACCAAAACACAAATGCTTCTCGAAACCCCAAACCCGCCTTCAGTGCCACTGTCGTCTGTCGTCTCTATTTGAGCGCAACGCATTATAAAGCATGCCACCTTTACGCTCTCCTGGCCGACAACGAGTGCCCGTGGCAGCATTTCGCATCACTTCAGAATGCCCAATTGTTCTCACCGCTCCACACCTTCCAAAGCGCTCTAGATCCCTACCCGCACCCTCCACCTCTTTTCGCTGCCATGGTGTTCAGACGTACCAACTCAACTGTACACTCTCTCCCCCACATCTCCATATTTCACACAAACCACAATGACTGCCTTCTACTACACCAAGGTACCTATGAAAATCCGATTTCGTGCCGTCGCTCTCAACCAACCAGTTCAAAACTATCTCTGCCTTCCAAATCATTTCCCTCCACATATACTCTTCTAACAAGACCTCCCTGCACTCCATTCGCCGACCAGTGTCAATGCCCACACTCCTACCTCTCAAAACCTACCAGTACACAAACTACCAAATTTTATATCTCCCGCTACTCTTAATAGACGTGTATTACATTTCAACGCACCACCCTATGCCTTCACGCTCTAGCCCTGTGATCTATATTTACTATATCTTCTAAACATAATTATGAAACGTCCCACATTTTGCAACACATTAATTGTGTACAATACCTCTACATCCTGAACGTTATCTCTCACTCAACATCATAGTTTATTATACCAACTGCACTCATCACATTCTCATGCTCACTGGTTGGCGAAGGACCGTCTGGAACGCCCGTCTCAATTACTCGGCAGACCCTTGTCCAAACCGAAACCAAAACACAAATGCTTCTCGAAACCCAAACCCGCCTTCAGTGCCACTGTCGTCTGTCGTCTCTATTTGAGCGCAACGCATTATAAAGCATGCCACCTTTACGCTCTCTGGCCGACAACGAGTGCCCGTGGCAGCATTTCGCATCACTTCAGAATGCCAATTGTTCTCACCGCTCCACACCTTCCAAAGCGCTCTAGATCCCTACCCGCACCCTCCACCTCTTTTCGCTGCCATGGTGTTCAGACGTACCAACTCAACTGTACACTCTCTCCCCACATCTCCATATTTCACACAAACCACAATGACTGCCTTCTACTACACCAAGGTACCTATGAAATCCGATTTCGTGCCGTCGCTCTCAACCAACCAGTTCAAAACTATCTCTGCCTTCCAAATCATTTCCCTCCACATATACTCTTCTAACAAGACCTCCACCTGCACTCCATTCGCCGACCAGTGTCAATGCCCACACTCCTACCTCTCAAAACCTACCAGTACACAAACTACCAAATTTTATATCTCCCGCTACTCTTAATAGACGTGTATTACATTTCAACGCACCACCCTATGCCTTCACGCTCTAGCCCTGTGATCTATATTTACTATATCTTCTAAACATAATTATGAAACGTCCCACATTTTGCAACACATTAATTGTGTACAATACCTCTACATCCTGAACGTTATCTCTCACTCAACATCATAGTTTATTATACCAACTGCACTCATCACATCCTCATGCTCACTGGTTGGCGAAGGACCGTCTGGAACGCCCGTCTCAATTACTCGGCAGACCCTTGTCCAAACCGAAACCAAAACAAAATGCTTCTCGAAACCCCAAACCCGCCTTCAGTGCACTGTCGTCTGTCGTCTCTATTTGAGCGCAACGCATTATAAAGCATGCCACCTTTACGCTCTCCTGGCCGACAACGAGTGCCCGTGGCAGCATTTCGCATCACTTCAGAATGCCCAATTGTTCTCACCGCTCCACACCTTCCAAAGCGCTCTAGATCCCTACCCGCACCCTCCACCTCTTTTCGCTGCCATGGTGTTCAGACGTACCAACTCAACTGTACACTCTCTCCCCCACATCTCCATATTTCACACAAACCACAATGACTGCCTTCTACTACACCAAGGTACCTATGAAAATCCGATTTCGTGCCGTCGCTCTCAACCAACCAGTTCAAAACTATCTCTGCCTTCCAAATCATTTCCCTCCACATATACTCTTCTAACAAGACCTCCACCTGCACTCCATTCGCCGACCAGTGTCAATGCCCACACTCCTACCTCTCAAAAACTACCAGTACACAAAACTACCAAATTTTATATCTCCCGCTACTCTTAATAGACGTGTATTACATTTCAACGCACACACCCTATGCCTTCACGCTCTAGCCCTGTGATCTATATTTACTATATCTTCTAAACATAATTATGAAACGTCCCACATTTTGCAACACATTAATTGTGTACAATACCTCTACATCCTGAACGTTATCTCTCACTCAACATCATAGTTTATTATACCAACTGCACTCATCACATCCTCATGCTCACTGGTTGGCGAAGGACCGTCTGGAACGCCCGTCTCAATTACTCGGCAGACCCTTGTCCAAACCGAAACCAAAACACAAATGCTTCTCGAAACCCCAACCCGCCTTCAGTGCCACTGTCGTCTGTCGTCTCTATTTGAGCGCAACGCATTATAAAGCATGCCACCTTTACGCTCTCCTGGCCGACAACGAGTGCCCGTGGCAGCATTTCGCATCACTTCAGAATGCCCAATTGTTCTCACCGCTCCACACCTTCCAAAGCGCTCTAGATCCCTACCCGCACCCTCCACCTCTTTTCGCTGCCATGGTGTTCAGACGTACCAACTCAACTGTACACTCTCTCCCCCACATCTCCATATTTCACACAAACCACAATGACTGCCTTCTACTACACCAAGGTACCTATGAAAATCCGATTTCGTGCCGTCGCTCTCAACCAACCAGTTCAAAACTATCTCTGCCTTCCAAATCATTTCCCTCCACATATACTCTTCTAACAAGACCTCCACCTGCACTCCATTCGCCGACCAGTGTCAATGCCCACACTCCTACCTCTCAAAACCTACCAGTACACAAACTACCAAATTTTATATCTCCCGCTACTCTTAATAGACGTGTATTACATTTCAACGCACCACCCTATGCCTTCACGCTCTAGCCCTGTGATCTATATTTACTATATCTTCTAAACATAATTATGAAACGTCCCACATTTTGCAACACATTAATTGTGTACAATACCTCTACATCCTGAACGTTATCTCTCACTCAACATCATAGTTTATTATACCAACTGCACTCATCACATCCTCATGCTCACTGGTTGGCGAAGGACCGTCTGGAACGCCCGTCTCAATTACTCGGCAGACCTTGTCCAAACCGAAACCAAAACACAAATGCTTCTCGAAACCCCAAACCCGCCTTCAGTGCCACTGTCGTCTGTCGTCTCTATTTGAGCGCAACGCATTATAAAGCATGCCACCTTTACGCTCTCCTGGCCGACAACGAGTGCCCGTGGCAGCATTTCGCATCACTTCAGAATGCCCAATTGTTCTCACCGCTCCACACTTCCAAAGCGCTCTAGATCCCTACCCGCACCCTCCACCTCTTTTCGCTGCCATGGTGTTCAGACGTACCAACTCAACTGTACACTCTCTCCCCCACATCTCCATATTTCACACAAACCACAATGACTGCCTTCTACTACACCAAGGTACCTATGAAAATCCGATTTCGTGCCGTCGCTCTCAACCAACCAGTTCAAAACTATCTCTGCCTTCCAATCATTTCCCTCCACATATACTCTTCTAACAAGACCTCCACCTGCACTCCATTCGCCGACCAGTGTCAATGCCCACACTCCTACCTCTCAAACCTACCAGTACACAAACTACCAAATTTTATATCTCCCGCTACTCTTAATAGACGTGTATTACATTTCAACGCACCACCCTATGCCTTCACGCTCTAGCCCTGTGATCTATATTTACTATATCTTCTAAACATAATTATGAAACGTCCACATTTTGCAACACATTAATTGTGTACAATACCTCTACATCCTGAACGTTATCTCTCACTCAACATCATAGTTTATTATACCAACTGCACTCATCACATTCTCATGCTCACTGGTTGGCGAAGGACCGTCTGGAACGTCCGTCTCAATTACTCGGCAGACCCTTGTCCAAACCGAAACCAAAACACAAATGCTTCTCGAAACCCCAAACCCGCCTTCAGTGCCACTGTCTGTCGTCTCTATTTGAGCGCGCAACGCATTATAAAGCATGCCACCTTTACGCTCTCCTGGCCGACAACGAGTGCCCGTGGCAGCATTTCGCATCACTTCAGAATGCCCAATTGTTCTCACCGCTCCACACCTTCCAAAGCGCTCTAGATCCCTACCCGCACCCTCCACCTCTTTTCGCTGCCATGGTGTTCAGACGTACCAACTCAACTGTACACTCTCTCCCCCACATCTCCATATTTCACACAAACCACAATGACTGCCTTCTACTACACCAAGGTACCTATGAAAATCCGATTTCGTGCCGTCGCTCTCAACCAACCAGTTCAAAACTATCTCTGCCTTCCAAATCATTTCCCTCCACATATACTCTTCTAACAAGACCTCCACCTGCACCATTCGCCGACCAGTGTCAATGCCCACACTCCTACCTCTCAAAACCTACCAGTACACAAACTACCAAATTTTATATCTCCCGCTACTCTTAATAGACGTGTATTACATTTCAACGCACCACCCTATGCCTTCACGCTCTAGCCCTGTGATCTATATTTACTATATCTTCTAAACATAATTATGAAACGTCCCACATTTTGCAACACATTAATTGTGTACAATACCTCTACATCCTGAACGTTATCTCTCACTCAACATCATAGTTTATTATACCAACTGCACTCATCACATTCTCATGCTCACTGGTTGGCGAAGGACCGTCTGGAACGCCCGTCTCAATTACTCGGCAGACCCTTGTCCAAACCGAAACCAAAACACAAATGCTTCTCGAAACCCCAAACCCGCCTTCAGTGCCACTGTCGTCTGTCGTCTCTATTTGAGCGCAACGCATTATAAAGCATGCCACCTTTACGCTCTCCTGGCCGACAACGAGTGCCCGTGGCAGCATTTCGCATCACTTCAGAATGCCCAATTGTTCTCACCGCTCCACACCTTCCAAAGCGCTCTAGATCCCTACCGCACCCTCCACCTCTTTTCGCTGCCATGGTGTTCAGACGTACCAACTCAACTGTACACTCTCTCCCCCACATCTCCATATTTCACACAAACCACAATGACTGCCTTCTACTACACCAAGGTACCTATGAAAATCCGATTTCGTGCCGTCGCTCTCAACCAACCAGTTCAAAACTATCTCTGCCTTCCAAATCATTTCCCTCCACATATACTCTTCTAACAAGACCTCCACCTGCACTCCATTCGCCGACCAGTGTCAATGCCCACACTCCTACCTCTCAAAACCTACCAGTACACAAACTACCAATTTTTAATATCTCCCGCTACTCTTAATAGACGTGTATTACATTTCAACGCACCACCCTATGCCTTCACGCTCTAGCCCTGTGATCTATATTTACTATATCTTCTAAACATAATTATGAAACGTCCCACATTTTGCAACACATTAATTGTGTACAATACCTCTATCCTGAACGTTATCTCTCACTCAACATCATAGTTTTTTATACTGCATCACATCACACTCATGCTCACTGGTTGGCGAAGGACCGTCTGGAACGCCCGTCTCAATTACTCGGCAGACCCTTGTCCAAACCGAAACCAAAACACAAATGCTTCTCGAAACCCCAAACCCGCCTTCAGTGCCACTGTCGTCTGTCGTCTCTATTTGAGCGCAAACGCATTATAAAGCATGCCACCTTTACGTCTCCTGGCCGACAACGAGTGCCCGTGGCAGCATTTCGCATCACTTCAGAATGCCCAATTGTTCTCACCGCTCCACACCTTCCAAAGCGCTCTAGATCCCTACCCGCACCTCCACCTCTTTTCGCTGCCATGGTGTTCAGACGTACCAACTCAACTGTACACTCTCTCCACCACATCTCCATATTTCACATAAACCACAATGACTGCCTTCTACTACACCAAGGTACCTATGAAAATCCGATTTCGTGCCGTCGCTCTCAACCAACCAGTTCAAAACTATCTCTGCCTTCCAAATCATTTCCCTCCACATATACTCTTCTAACAAGACCTCCACCTGCACTCCATTCGCCGACAGTGTCAATGCCCACACTCCTACCTCTCAAA